>OY253744.1:10733560-11333560 GCA_958009045.1 Oxytorus armatus
ATACTTTCGTTACGGTATTCTATGGTGGTATAGTAAAACTCAAGAGGACAAGAACGAGAAGATTTTTCGAGATTTTCTCAGTACCGTTCGTGCAGGCGAAACGCGGCCCATTGTACTATAGCTACCGAGCTCCCATATAGCCCATTCGAAGTTGTTTAAATTCTTGTAAAAGTCGAGAGGGAGAACGAAAAGGCGAACGAAAAGTGCGGTCTCGGTGTCGCTTTTCGTTTTCGAGTGGATCCGATTGTCGACCCCTCTGAAAAGAGTGAAATTGAGTCCGAACCGACGTGCCGCGGTCATGGATATAGCACCGAAAGTCAGCGCGAGTGCAGTAAGTCCAACAGAACCCAAGAGCGCAGGTGCTCCAAAAGTTTTTTTTTCTTCTTCCTCTTCTGCACGCTGTGTTACTACGTGTATGATATATATATGTATATATAGGTACCTGGAGGGAAGGAAAAACCTTAATGGACCTTGGCGTTATTCTTCGGGGACACAGTTTGAAAATCGATTTATTTTGCCGAAATATTATTAATGATATTCTAAACGTCCGAATATCGGCACTCGTGAGACCTGCGTTTAGATGAAACTGAAAAATGACACACCGAAGAGTCTTTCCATACCGCAGATCATACCATATTCTAAGGTTGACAAACGAAAGAAAATTGTTGCTAATTTCTTCCTCTACAATCAGTAAGTTTTTAATACAAATGTTGTTTAATGTTTGGTACGGAATTACGCAAAGATTTCACGGAGTACGAAGAAAAATATCAAGTACTTCAAGAAATTGTCAAAAAACCTTTCTCTGTAAAAATTAATATCGAAGGGTATATAGTGTTTTTTCTCGTGTGTGGCGTCGCCGACACTCCCGCGTGTTCGTCATTTTTCTCGAGACTAATTTAGTCCCATAAAAATCGTCTCAATAAGGCAAATTAAGGTAACTATAAATATACATTATAACCGGTGTCCCCGGGCACTGAAAATGATATACAGTTCCGTAATGGTCCGCTCGTTCGTTCGGTGGACTGTCGGGGAGAGTCTCTCTCTCTCTCTCCTTTCTCCGACACCTGGCCCAATGGGCCTTTTGTGAAACCAACAGGGTTTCTCCCTCTCAAGTCCATAGCGAACGTAGGACTCACGCTACGGGCAAAGAGGCCCATAAACTCTCAGGACACTCGACTTAAACGCTTCTAAAATACATTTCGAAATTCTAATATCACCGACACTATACACGCGTTTATATGTATATATATAGCCATGCGGTTGCGTGAAGAACTCTCGTGAATAAACGGTGTGGAGCGGCTTTGATTGTACATTATACAATCGCGGTTGAATTATAATTTTACCTGAATTGAACTTGAATACCACTCCTTGGGTGCACTTGTGACCACTCCTATAGCGTTTAGCCTAATCGGAACAGTTTTAAATCATTCTCATGAATTAACAATACTTTTCGTAATTTCATGTGTGATAGATAGTCCATGTTCTCTTGTCCACAATTCTCACAACGATAAATTTAATAAAAAATTGTTAATGCACGCTATCCTTTTATTAAAAGTGATGCTAATTGATGTGGCTTAAATCCTATTACGCTGGAATGGCTGCTAAATGGAAGAACATTTTTTGGATGAACGAGAATTCTAGTCTGAAGGTTCGAAGACGATGGACTCTAAAGAATCCAAAGAAGGAACGAAAAATCGAGTTTTGAAAAGTCAATGAAACCATTCCGCGAATAACGACATTCAATACCGCGTGAGTATTACAAGTTAGAATCGCAAATAATCATTCAAGCTCGATTCATTGCTATTCGAAGTAGCCAATAACCACAGCCGCTACTTTCTCAATCGCATAGTGGCTGAAAGAACATCGTTGGAGATCGAAACATTTACGATATACAATTTTTTCGTCAACACTTAAGATTTTCAATTTTTTTTTTCCCCCAATGATTCGCGCAACAACAGCATCGGTTCTTTACAATGCACATTTTTTTCCGAACGAAGCGGAGCCTTCTAAATATTACTTTAACGATGAACGGGACGATCCTGATGTATTACGGAAATAAGAGGGGCGCGAGACGATTCTTGCCAACTGCGAAATTCTATACGTATACAATCATTTCGAAAAGACGATGAAGCACGAGCCACGAGACGTTCGGTAGCGTGTATACATACACATACATATATAATATACAAGCATTAGTGTTAGAAAATGGTATATGCTTTTTCAACGAGTCCGTACACCCCGTAAGGAGGTGTGACTGTGTTTGAATACACTGTTGATTGGGCCATAAATGTGTCTCTCGCGCGCAGAGCACAAACGCGCCTCGCTTTCCATTCCTTTTGGTCCAGCATCTCGGAGGACTCTCGAGAGACCGGGGGCCTTACGAGAAAGAGAGAGCCCACAACTGGCCACACACGAGCTTTCGAACTATTTGGTACACGTTTATTAATGCGCAAACGTTATTCTCTCGCACTGCCCATCGAGGCGTCTGATCGATGCTCTCTTCTCCGACATAACATGTGCTTGTTACTGTGCTCACTGTAAAGCAATTGAATTCCCGGTTTTTTTTTTATCTCTCTCGAATATACAAGAGAGACGTTGTCATTGGACCACTTGAATTGAGGGGGGAAATAGGATTGGACGGTTCAAAAAATAGATTTTTTTAAATTTTATAAATTGTTAGTAAAACTATTGAAAAATATGTTCCCAAAATTTTTAATGAAAATTCCGACTCGTTCTATTGTTATAAGCCATTAAAGTGAATAGCTCTCCTTCAGGCCCCGAGCGCGCCACGTGTTTCAAACGCGTTTTTCTGAAAACGACTTTTTTTTAACTTGCGTACACGCTAGTTTGAAAAGTTTTCAACCAATCGTTTTGAAAATTGGCAGTTACTTTCTTCATAGTATTGCGCTCTGTATGAACCTAAAATCGGAATATTATAATTATTTTAAATAATTTTTTTTTGCAAACAAAGTTGTAGAAAATGGCAAAAAATCATGCTTTTTTGTTTTGACCACGGTAAAAAATTCAATTTTCTATTTTTTTGATAGCATTTAGGTTCATATAGAAGAGAGACATATAATAAAAGTAAATTCCAACCTCGTTTGATTTCAGATCAAAATTGCGGCTTCCAAAATGTACGCAAAATGCTGAGTCTGATTGTGACCTGCAATATGGGGTCGCTAATATCTTCGGTGTTTTTCAAGGAAATTCTTCAAAAATTTTATAGTATATACTTAAATATATGTATAAAATATTCGCAAAGTTTCAATAAATTATATTCATTTTTTATACTATAAAAAAATTCATGAAAATCATTGAGAAAACGCTGTCCTAACCCTATTTCACCCCTTAAGTCGCTCAATGATGATATCTCTACCCCTGAATGCACGCAATTAAATTTTCTTCGTTTCGAAGAAAATTGCCAAAAATTTAAACGAATGAAGTAAACAGTGTGCTGATACAATTGAACAGAAATAACGAAATTGTCGCCGTAATTATTCTTTAAGGAGTTATACGCAGTCGGGAGACCGAAAGATAGCGATTTTTCAAGAATTATTTCTGGAAAGACATTTTAATTTATTAACGTAAAAATTTATATACATATTGTGGTAACTTTTAACTTTTTTTCATATTTTTTATTTATAAAAATAACGTGTTTTAATGCTGCTATAGCCCATCTCCGGGAAATTCTCTAAAAAAAGACGTCTTGCGATGAGCACGTCCCTGGATTGGATAATCCAAAATGGAAAAACAAAATAGATTTCGATATAAGATATTGTCTAGTATTTAATCAAAGGAATAAGCAAAATATTAATTTTTAACAAAATGGCGGCTTCCTAAAAAAAATGTCGATTTCCGATAAAAATGTTGGCCTTAAATTGTTTATAAAATGGAAAATATTTATCGGCGAGAAAAAACCTTCGATTAATCACTAAAAAATATATTTATAAAAAGCTTGTGTAAAAACTTGAGACTGATCGGTTCAGCCGTTTCCGAGGAATCTTGATCATCGACTTTAAAAACACAGTTTTGAGAAAAACGTACTTAAAACTTTCAAAATCTACTTTCAAAGACTCCGACCCTTCTTTACAAATATGCGTGTAACTTTGAGAATATTTGTCGGATTGACATGAAACTTTCTGTGTATGTACTTAAACTGTTCTGTATATGTTCATTGCGAAAAAGAGATACATTTTTTTTTTAATCCTGCCTGCCTATAACCCCTTAAAAAAAATTTGCCATCAGGCTAAATACTTTATATACGCGACAGAGATTTCGGATTTGCGTGGGCCTTGGATATTAATATAGTCACCAATGTGACGTTTCATTGTCCCTCAAAATCCTCGCAATTGACAGTTTCGCGATTGATTGTGACTCTTTGCGATCGCGTCACTAGCTCGCGCTCGTACATTTCGTTTTCATCTCCTCTCGCACATCGTTCCGTATCGAATGGTTCGCAAAGAGGAGAAACGAATCGAACCTTTCACCGAGCATAGAGCGAACTGTTGCACGCGCAAGCGAGACTCAAGGAGTTTCGGACGAAACTGCTCGAGGGACAAGAGGGAGAGAGTCCTAAGGGATTCTTGGAAGTCTCCAACAATCCAATACGATGGGTGGTCCCATCGAACGTACGAAAGCGCTGTATATATGGAGCCCAAAGACCTCACCTGACAGAATCTGTGCTATTCGTCCTGTTCACGCTTTTCCACATGAAAATCGTGTGATACGTATTTTCAACGAAAGAAAAAAAAACCACTAGTATACTTATACAGATATTAAAATCAAAGAATAAGAAAGGAAAAAAAAATTGAGCATGATTCAATAATTCGTCAACGCGATTTCGAGAGGAATCGCCCAGAATTTATTGTATTCTTCTTACGAGGCGCACACACAGTTAAACCGTGACTCGACTGTAACGAAAAGATTTTCATCACTCACGATGACTCTCGACCATCGTCATATATTCAACTCTCTTTTTCTCTATCAACCTCCGGCAACCCCTCAATTCTCGTTGGTCTCACGTATTATAAAGATCGCTCCGTCGCTTCGCGGGTCCACCTCAATCTCTATCCATCGTTCCTTCGCCTCTCGTCTCGTTCGACGATTTATTTATGTATATTCCTCAAAGGATTTTTTTTTTCTTTGCCCTGTCAGTTCGCGGTGAATTCCAATTAAGCAATCCCCGCGAAGGTCACTGGCTCATTAGGCATCGATATCGGTCCTTCTAGACTCCGTTGTAACGATCTTTTTTTTCTCTCTTGTTACAGACATATATTTACAGTAACCCAGCGACCCAATCAAAATGCATTCTTCGTTATATTTGATGTGGTGGCAACGAAGAAGATGAGCTTTCACACTTTCTTTGGCTGACTATCCCGCGTTTAGCCATAACGATATCCACAAAAGTTTCTTTTACCGAATAGATCGACAGGATTCTTTAAAGGGGGAAATAGGGTTAGACGGTTTAAAAAAATCGATTTTTTTTTATTTCATAAATTGTTAGTAAAACTATTGAAAAATATGTTCCGAAAATTTTAAATGAAAATTCCGACTCGGTCTATTGTTATAGGCCATTAAAGTTAGTAGTTCTCCTTCAGGCCCCGAGCGCCCCACGTGTATAACCAAGTGGTCACTCATCTTCCAAACGCGTTTTTCTAAAAACGACTTTTTTTTAACTTGCGTACACGCTAGTCTAAAAAGTTTTCAACCAATTGTTTTGAAAATTGGCAGTTACTTTCTTCATAGTATTGTGCTCTATATGAACCTAAAATCGGAATATTACCATTATATAAAATAATTTTTTTTTTGCAAATAAAATTGTAAAAAATGGCAAAAAATCATACTTTTTTGTTTTGACCCCTGTAAAAAATTCAATTTTCTATTTTTTTGATAGCATTTAGGCTCATATAGAAGAGAGACATATAATAAAAGTAAATTCCAACCTCGTTTGATTTCAGATGAAAATTGCGGCTTCCAGAATGTACGCAAAATGCTGAGTCTGTGACCTGCAATATGGGATCGCTAATATCTTCGGTGTTTTTCAAGGAAATTCTTCAAAAATTTTATAGTATATACTGAAATGCATGTATAGAATATTCTCAAAGTTTCAATAAATTATATTCATTTTTTATACTATAAAAAAATTCATGAAAATCATTGAGAAAACGCTGTCCTAACCCTATTTCCCCCCTTAACGGAAAAATCGTTAAAATAATTAATTGTACGTTAGACGAAAGAATGTTTGGAAAATTAGGTAAACCTAAATGGGGTATGGGCCACGGTTGCGGGAATAAAATCATGTGCACATTTAACAATTTTTTTTTGCATGAAAACATGATTTATTTATAAAACTAATTACACATCTATTTAGTATAAATATCAAACTAATAAAAAATATTTTTTTTTGGTTTTTTTTTGTTGTATAAAATGGCTGACTGCTGCTATTTGCTTTTGGTATCTTTGTTTTTCGGGCGTGACATTTGGCATCCACAATTTTTGACCCAGAACATAAAAAAAAATTCTCGTTAATCTATGTCAGAATACCTAGTGAAGTACATACGGAATTTGAAAAATATTGTTTTATTCGAATATTGCAGGCGTTTGAACTTAAAAGGGGAATTTCCAGTGAAAAATTTCGTATAAAACTCCTCATAAAACAGAAAGTTTTTAATTAATCAGAAATTCCGTACGTACTTCTCTGCGAAATGCAATTAGAAACGTAATTTTTAATTTGAAGTCAATCGGGTCAAAATTGTCGGAGTTATTTATGACGCGTCGCGCTTGGATATTCTATGGTCGTGCCAGTGGTAGGTTTACGACGCTCAAAGTCGATGAAAAAAAATACTAATTACTACCTTAACTTAACAAAAAAAAAAAAACATCGATTTTTTGAAAATTCTACCGTGTCCATAACCCTTTATAATTTATAATAAGAATGGATGAAAGGGTTGTGGAATTAGTAGCAACAAGAATAAGGATAAAAAATTCTGTTTAATGATTCGGAAAAACTCCGTTATTTATTATAATCCTTAACTACGAGGCCCTGTCGAATAATATTATGAATTAACTTTAAACTAGTCCTAATTGCTACAAGGATGGCTCGCGAGTTATACGTATCGAAAAAAATATATAAAGAAAAGGGAAGGAATCAAAGGGATATATTGTGAGACGGGAAGGGCCCACGCCGAGGGCCTCTCTGTCTCGTCGTTCACCGCCACTAGTTAGCACCTTCTCTTCGCTCATCTCGGTCTTTTCCTCTTTCTCCCTTCCCTCCACTCCTCGACATCAGACCTCGCATTCTGCATCGCACAGACGCGAGAATCGAGGAGAGAACACGTTGGTGCGGTGTGGACCTCCGAGCAAGATATACCACAATGCCTCATTGTACTTAAATCAGATTCAATTTGGGGCCCATTGAAAATTACGCTTAATAAATTATTTGGGCAATTCATAAATCTGCCCCGAGCGCGTGGAGCTCTTCCACCAAACGCACACGAACAACTCCGAGCGAGATACCTCTCGCATCTCCTCTTCGTTATTATGATTCTACCTAACGTTGCGTTCGTATTAAAAAATATATGTTTGTGCGTATATACGAACTGTGGAGACGAGTGTGGCGAGAATCGACGTTGACGAGGTCGCTAATGGACTCGCGGCTCGAGCATGTTAAATCTCTGCTTCATTCATCGAGTATCTTGCGTATATAAGTTCGTACATACGAGTAGATCTAGGATACCAAAAGCACATCCACACTAATTCGAAAATTCATATCTCTCGAAACCTACGAAATTCTACGAATTCAAAAAGCTTCTATTGTTTCACAAGTATTTTTTGTAGAAAGCCACTGTTCCCCAATTGATGATTTCGGAAATGTCTACCTTAAGGGGGGAAATAGGGTTAGGACAGCGTTTTCTCAATGATTTTCATGAATTTTTTTATAGTATTAAAAATGAATATAATTTATTGAAACTTTGAGAATATTTTATACATATATTTAAGTATATACTATAAAATTTTTGAAGAATTTCCTTGAAAAACACCGAAGATATTAGCCACCCCATATTGCAGGTCACAATCAGACTCAGCATTTTGCGTACATTCTGGAAGCCGCAATTTTCATCTGCAATTAAACGAGGTTGGAATTTACTTTTATTATATGTCTCTCTTCTATATGAACCTCAATGCTATCAAAAAAATAGAAATTGAATTTTTTACAGGGGTCAAAACAAAAAAGCATGATTTTTTGCCATTTTTCACAACTTTATTTACAAAAAAAAAATTATTTTAAGTAATGATAATATTCCGATTTTAGGTTCATATAGAGCGCAATACTATGAAGAAAGTAACTGCCAATTTTCAAAACGATTGGTTGAAATCTTTTCAAACTAGCGTGTACGCAAGTTCAAAAAAAGTCGTTTTCAGAAAAACGCGTTTGAAAAAATAGTACCAAGAAAAACAAGCAATATGGGGTCGCTAATATTTTATAGTATATACTTAAATATATGTATGAAGAATTTATAGTATACACTTAAATATATGTATAAATATTCTCAAAGTTTCAATAAATTATATTCTTTTTTATACTATAAAAAAATTCATGAAAATCATTGAGAAAACGCTGTCCTAACCCTATTTCCACCCTTAATGGTTTATAACAATAGAACGAGTCGGAATTTTCATTTAAAATTTTGAGAACATATTTTTCAATAGGTTTACTAATAATTTATGAAATTAAAAAAAATCGATTTTTTGAACCGTCTAACCCTATTTCACCCCTTAAAATGTCACCCTAAACATTGCCCTCCTGCCCTTCATTCGAAATGTCCTGTTCGTACGTTCCTTGCGAACCTTGAGAAATAACGCAATTTTTTATTTATTTTATTGTAACGCGCATACCGGACATTTTAATTTTTGAATTTTGATTTCCATCATCAAAATTCAAAATCAAACTTTGCTAATATATTTGTTCAAATATATTAGCAAAGTTTGTTTTCTACCATAAAAAATGATGATTTCGAAAATGTCTACCTTAAAATGTTACCCTAAACATTGGCCTCCTGCCCTTCATTCGAAATGTCCTGCTCGTACTTTGCTGCGAGCCTTGAAATTTTATTGCCCCACGCATAGCGGACGTATTAATTTTTGAATTTTGATTCCCATCTCCAAATTTCAAAACTAAAACGTCCGGTATCCGTGTTGCAATAAAATTAAACGAAAAAATTGTGTTTTTCTCAAGGTTTGCAGGAACGTATGAGCAGGACATTTCGAATGAAGGGAAGGAGGGCAATGTTTAGGGTGACATTTGAATGTAGACATTTTCGAAAGCATCAATTGAGGAACAGTGGCTTCCAAAAATGGAAATGGAAAAAGGTACCCTTAGAGACAAGGTTTGAGAAGCGTTAATTTTTTCATTCATTTATGGTAGTCCAGAAAATGCCAGAATATTAGCCAAAAATTGTCCTTCATGTAGAATACCCAGTATGCATATAAATATTTACGTCAATGTGTAAAACTTTATGTGCAAGAGCATACTGAGTGTGAATCGCTGAAATGATAATATGCATTCGTTCAAATGTATGCTCTCACAGATATTATCAAAGACGTCTCGTCTGCATAGAGATAATGCATGTTGAGCCGGAGAGAGAGAGAGAGAGAGAGAAAAAGAGAAAACTATAAATATCATTCGCGTGTAAGTCCACTACAAATTAGTGGGCAGTTATAAACGATCCGGTCCTCCTTCATCATCTTTATATATTTATTTTATTTTATTTTTTGCATCCTCGCACCGTATCGTGTCTGGAGGCTCTTTCTTTTTCATCTCAACAGTACGGGCAAATGCGTGTGGGATATATTATACACTTGGTGTTTGAGAGACATAGCGGCCGAGGGGAATCTGTGCGAAATAAGGGACGTTATATAGCAGCTAATTGCCATGCATCATCTGGCAATTGCTTCTTCTCGCGATTCTTAAGGCGAAACGATTAAATTTTTTCAACTAATACGAAGAAAAAAAAACGATTTTATAACGAGCACTTATAGTCATTGATTTATTAACTTTTTTTTTCTTTCATTACTTCTCTACGGTGACCCTCGATTTGTTTGACGAAAATTGTAATAAATGTGGCTCCACAAAAGTCTGAATTGTGGGGAAAATCTAAAAAGTTTCGGGACAAAAAATAACAGGCCTAGGACAGTTTTTTGTACATAATATTATAGATCTCAATGAAGCTTCCTTAACAGCGATTTTTTTTCGTTAGTTTTTTTTTAAATAATAAGAATTGCCGCAGCGATCTGTCAAATATAAATGCCAACTACCTTTTTTTGTACAATTTCCGAATGCACAGTCTGCAGATTGAAGATGTCGATCTGCACACATTAGAAAAACGATAAAAAGCAAAAGGTCTTTACAAAGTGGAATGCTCGCGTAAGCTGGTGAAAAGGAGGAGCACACACGAGGGGGCTTCGAACATGGCTGTCGAATTTTATACATATACATATTGGTAGCCGACGAGTTCACGAAAAGGAGGACAGGTCCTTTGACAACCCGCAAACAAGGGACCTCGACACGTTCGGAAACAATCGTAAGGACGACGACAGACGAACCTTTAATTAGCGTTGGATCCCTTCGGCTCCTCTTTTTTTCTTTTTTCATCTTCTCTTTCACTTATGTCCTCCGCACGACGAATATTCCACCAGCTATACGTTTTTCTCTCACCATTTCTGGCCAGTTTTCCACACAATGCCGAAGGATGAGAAAACGAGCGCATGCTGCCTGGTCGGCCTTTTTTTTCATTCCTTTTTCCCATTGCTAGTCCCTCGATGCTGATCGTTATCCCAAAAAAAATTTAGTTTGCACCCGACGGGTATCCGACACTTCAGAAGTCACCGCGTCGCGCACCATTTAGTCTCACAGTTCGTTTTGTGTCTTGTCGGTATAGGATATCGGCGGTGGTTTGGGGGAAAAATGGAACAGGATGAAACGGCGCGGGATCGACGGGTCGTGAAAAAACGATCATTGCAATCAAACCGAAAAACTAAAGCGAAACGCTTCAATATTTTTTACAGATGCAATTGTTCTAAAGTTGATTTTCTTTAAATTATGTTTTGTTTGCCGAAGTTTCTTAGGTCGTAATAAAATTTTCTCAACATTTCAGGGACCAAGAATGTTAAACAAAAGCAAGCATCTAACAAATCGTCCTGGTGCTGGAATAGCGTTGAAGAAGATTAAAAGGAATAGAGTCGTGCTACCTGATTCTTTAATCCGTTGCATTTTCTATGCGAGAAATAATCCACGGAATCTTGACGAGTGTCAAGACTCCTGTGGTCAGGTCTATAATTATCCGGTGACAGTCATCTGCTGTCTGTGACGTTTTTCTCAAACATTCTCATCTTCGGGGCTTTTTAGGTTCTCTCTTTTCCTCTCTCTTTCTCTTTACCTCTCTTCGTTTTCTCTGTTTTTGCTTTCGTCTCATCTCGCGGATAATTAAAAACGTTCCGGGGACGCCGTCGGGTCCATTAATTTTCTTTCTAATTGCGAGAAGCCACCGAGAGAGAAAGAGAGAGTGAGAGAGAGCGGCGGCGCGTATTCACGCGCTCAGAGACGTTTTTTTTTCTCTCAAACGTTGAAAACTCGAGTAGCTAAGACAGGGTAGACCAGTGTATATACAAGTATTATATCTGATCGAAGTAAAAGATAGCTTTGTACGTTCGCTCGGCGCAAACGATCGATGAAATACTTGGAAAATGGGATCGTTAGTCAATGGTATTAATTGGCTCCGTTGTCGACACAAAGTATTGCGTAGTTTTTTTTTATTGATGAAATTTCGTCGGAGTACGGTTCGTTGAAATTAAATTTGTTAAATGATTTTCGTTATCATTGAAATGTTGAAATAGTAGGAGGATTAACGTAGATCAGCCACTTTTCTCCTTCGCATTTTTACAGAACACAAAAAAAAATAGGAAACTTTATCGGTCTCTTCCGTCACTACGTCGAATGCTTGAGATTTCTACAAAAATTTCTGACGATTGGTGATCATTGGAAGATTTTCGATTGGCTAAAGACTTGGCACGTGGGACAACATGACAAAAAATGTTCAGTTTTTTCGCCCACTTTTTCAGAACTGTTAAATTATCGAAATTTTAAATGGTCATTGCGCTTCCGTAGCCGCATTAGGGTGGGTCAAATAAAATGTCTAATTTTTTTTTCCCTCGATATAATGAAAAATGTAGTGTTTGGCATTTCAAAAAAACCCTCTGCAAGTATGAGCCCTTCATATTTAAATTAAGAGGTCCCTCATCGCGAATCTTCATTTCCCATTTAAATAACATGGAAACATTTCTTTTTTAACTTTGGAATTTTATTAGACTTAAACCGTTGATGTTACGAGAGTTTCCTAGCACATTTTTGTAGAACATTTGATGCTCTACAAAAAAGCTCTCCTGTGTCTAATCGATAAAAGTAACCGTACAAAAAATATTCGGTGATAATTAGCTCTGGATTCTCTCATATTTGTTTGAAAATAATTAGTAATATATTAGTATTATGTTAGTATATTAGTAATATATTAGTAGTATATTAGTAATATATTAGTTGTATATTAGTAATATATTAGTAGTATATATTAGTAGTATATTTATTCATATTGATAACTAAAATTTTTTTAAATTTGAAATTTACGTATGTACTAAAAACGAGATAAGTAGAATCCAGAGCTAATTATCACAGATTATTTTTTGTACGGTTACTTTTATCGATTAGACACAAGAGAGCTTTTTTGTAGAGCATCAAATGTTCTACAAAAATGTGCTAAAAGACTCTCCTAACATCAACGGTTTAGGTCTAATAAAATTCCAAAGTTTAAAAAAAAATGTTTGCATGTTATTTAAATGAGAAATGAAAATTCGCGATGAAGGACCTCTTAATTTAAATATGAAAGGCTCATACTTGCAGAGGGTTTTTTTTGAGATGCCAAACAATACATTTTTCATTACATCGAGGAAAAAAAAAATTAGTCATTTTATTTGACCCACCCTAAGTCGCATATTACTCATGCGCGATATTTCGTACTGCTCTGCGAAAATATATTCTGCGGTAGAGTTGTTTCTTGAGATTTTTTTCGTAGATTTTGTGCCCCGAAGAGTTGTGTCTTGGGGAGAATTGCAAAAATGCCCAATTTTCTGGGAAACCCTTCAAAAATGTATTCGATCGATTCGACCGAATCGAAAATGTTCTATTTTCAATTTGATACCTGTTGAAATATTTATTATTGCAACAATAAATCGTATGAACGTATTTTTCCTTTATCCAATGAGAAAATGTGTGAATAGACTAGCGTATAATGGCGGCTAATGATAATATGACAATGTAGAATTGAATTGGAACGCTTTCGGAAAATTAAATGAGAGCGTCGAGAATTCAGCGAGTACAATATAATATATATGTAACACGTTACTCAGATATATTATAGATATATAAACCGGCCGGCTGTATCACCCCCGCGTCAATTTCTAAACGTTACACTTTTAATCAGAACTCGGCACGCAAGACCGATCAAGCGTGTTGGACAAACGACAATGGGGTGATATAGAATACCCGCGTGTGTCTGCCCATATAAACGCTCGAGTCAGCATCACAGAGCCTTGTATCTCAATAGAAGCTTTCATATATATATATAAATGTGTATTTAAGTCTCTGGTCGACTATTGTCATCTCCTGCATTTTCATTCGGTCGAACAACGGCGTTGACAGAATTCCATCTGTGATTCGAACGCATTAAACGACGACGATACGACAGATTAGAGAAAGAGAGAAAAAAAAATGTATGTGAGACTGAGAAAAGGGCGGCGGTGAATCGTTCTACAGCCACCAGACGAATCGATAAATCGATTTACCTTGTTATCTACCAATAAAATCTTTATCCACACTCACAATACTCTTTTATAGAATAAAATAACATAAATATGAAAGTAATTCAATCATTCTGAATTAAAAAAATATTTCTCAACTAATTTCGATCTATTAATCGATTTTAAAAATTCTTTTTTTTTGGGCTTTAGATAGCGGGCTTTAATAATAAATGGGCTTTAGATAGCCCATTTATTCGGGAAGGCTCTAGGCCATATAACTTCATGCTATGACCCTAAGGAGCGGCGGCGCCGTCGGTTTATTTTTTAATGATTGGTCCTTTTCCGCAGTGGGTCAAAAAAGTATTCATACACCTTGTTTTTTTGCGATAACTTTATAGACATAAGCGATACGCAAAGAAAGCCAATTTTATTTAATAGTACATCAGGTGCAGATATAAACTACAAATGGAGAATTTTTTCCCAGGAATAATAGAAGAATTATGCCAAAAAAAACGAAAATTTTCGGGAAAAAAAAGTATTCATACACTTACGATTATAGTGAAAACCTACATCATCATAGTTGTTAATTATAACTAATATTTGGTGTGCATCCCTTTTGCTTCAATTATCGCCTCGAGTCTCTTAGGTATGGATTCTACTAGCTTTTGCGTTGTTTCTGTTGCTATTTTCATCCATTCTTCTAAAATCACTCTTTGGAGATCAGATTTGTTTGTTATTTTTCTTTTTCTAATTTCTACATCCACCAAGTGCCATACATTTTCAATTAGGATTGATGTCGGGAGATTGTGGTGGTGTAATCAATTGTTTGCGGACATTATAGAGTAACCATTCCCTCGTTTTCATGGCAGTATGTTTCGGGTCGTTATCTTGTTGGAAGTAGAAATTTCCATCCAGGCCCATTTTATCTACACTTGCTTTCAAATTGCTGCGCAACACGTCGATATACTTCTAGGCATTCATTGTACCATCTATAAAAGCCAGATTACCAGCGCCATAATATCCCATACAGCCCCAAACCATGACGCTTCGGTATTAAAAAAATAAAATAATAAAAAATAAAATAAAATTTGTCTGCTGGAGCTCGGTATTTGGTTTCCGCTAGACGAATTTTTTTCCATCGGACCCGAAGATGTTCAACTTCGATTCATCCGAGAATACGACACGTTTCCAAAATTTTATAGATTTTTTTACGTAGGTTTTTGCGAAATCTAAACGTTTTTCTCGATTTATATTATTAATGAATGGTTTTTTGCGGGCAGTTTTGCCGTATATTTGGGCAGAATGCAAAACGTTTCGGATAGTCTGGGGACACACGCTCTTCCCCGATGTTGACGCGACATCATTCGCTAAACTGCGAGCACTTGTGAACGGTTTTTTTGTAGCCTCTGTAACAATACTCCGACGCTCTCGTACCGTTAGTATTCTCGGTCGATCGGTTCGTGGCTTATTTTCTGTGCTGTTTGTTCTTTCGTATTTTCTTATTATATATTGCACTGTTGCGAAACTTAGATTTAGTTCTTTACTAATTTTTCGATAACTTTCACCGCGTTTCCGAAGAAAAATCACTCTGTCTCGCATGGATATTGATATTTCGCTTTTCTTTGCCATCATGTCGGTTCAGAGCTTGAAGATCTACTACCGCATGGAATAGGTCAAAACCATTGTGTAAACGAAGACTTGTTTATATTGTACGCAGAGGTCAGACCGTCCGCGAGTGAATATCGAGGTTTAGCAGCTCAATCGTAAGTGTACAAATACTTTTTTGGCCCGAAAATTTTCGTTTTTTTTGCATAATTCTTCTATTATTCCTGGGAAAAAATTCTCCATTGGCAGTTTATCTCTGTACCTGATGTACTATTAAATAAAATTGGCTTTCTTTGCGTATCGCTTATGTCTACAAAGTTATCGCAAAAAAACAAGGTGTATGAATACTTTTTTGACCCACTGTATGTCCACATAATTCCCGGATGATATTTACATGAGATCCACTTGATTATGTACTCATAATGCGTATGAAACGGATATAAAATCCAAATTTGATGTGGGTGAAACCGCGGGGCACAGCTAGTAAGATATAATTTCAATACGTTTTTAAGATGTTCCACTTTCAATATTTTTCAAGCTGTTTCTTATCTCCGGGTCCTAACCAGCCGATATAAGTAAGAATCAGCCGCAATCGTACATAAAAACATGCATATTCTCGTAAATAAGTTATTTTCTTGTAGATCATTTATCAATCTATAATCTTTACACGACAACACTTAATGACGTTGTCAAATATACTACTCTTGTGTATAGAGCTTGTTTATTACGGTGAATGAAAATGGAAGGAGAAAAAAAATGATGAAATTACACAATCGCGGGGCGGGGAAGAGAGAGGGGAGAAAGATTAAAAAATACCATCAAGGCGATAGAACGTCATGATCTCCTTCGTCTATGAATAATAAAAATAACGATCGTATAACGGTTATCGACCAGTGGAGCCGACGAATTCTCGTATTATACGAAACCGAACGAACTGAAACGTTTATTGCTCGTATATTATTGAGAAAGTGTCTTGACCTACGACCGTATTATGAATATATGTAATGTTTAAAATCATCAAGCATCATCGATGCCCCAAGAGAGAACCGAGTGCATATGCGTCACGCATGACCTACCGCTCACATCACACTTTATCTCAGCTCTCTGCACAATAAATGCATTCAACGAGCGTACATATACGTTATGTTTATTTATAATTCATAACTTTATTAATTCGCGGAAATTCTAGACACTCGTACGAGAATTAAAAAATCAAACAGTTTCCCAGAAATCGATATAATCGATCAATTAATTCGTATCCACGTGTCATTACTTTGCAGAGGTCGAGTATTTTTTTTTTCCTTTCTTTATTTCACAAATCAAACGTCTAATAAAAAATATTTATTCGTGGTAATGATGGAGTGTAAAGATGGTACGAAAAAAAAAATTATCAATACGATTTATGCACGAGTGAGAGTCGACGACGAAACCGTAAAGCGTGACTCAGCAAAATGATTTATTCGTACAGAATGATATTTATTAGAGACAAATTTATTTGACGTCAATACGTAAATTTGGTCTTATCGAAGGAAGAAAAATGTATTCGCGCGAAATAAAAAATTTGTTTCGTCGAAAATCAATATTTAATTCAATTTTCAATTGTCGCTGTAAATTGATTCTCTAATTAAGAAAAATTATGAATTAAAATGCTTACAAGATGTGAAATATAATGAAAATTTATTTGTCCAATTAGATTTTCGTACGAGGGAATTTCTGTACGGATACACGGTTGAGCAACCGGTATCTTATCAATTGATCTCAAAGCCGAGAGAACTATTGAGAAATCCTTTTTAATGCTGCACGTGGTAACGAGTTTTTCAATCGAAGGTTCAATATGAAATATTGCTTGGCCCGCATTCTCGATCAATTCACGATTATTATTATTTAAATTTATCCCCGGCACGACGCGCGATCGCTCGTATATCGCACTTATCACTTCTATTACAGCTATTTTTAGGCACACGTGCCGACATAATTTACGTTCGTTTCAATATATATATATATATATTTTTTTCTTCATATCGTCAAGTTATAATTAAGTGGAGTGAGGTTTCTTATTGCTGCATCGATGATAATAATAATCATTATTATATGGCAGAGAAGTCGAGTCAAAGAGTGAAGTCTCGATATTTTTGTTTCGAGACAAAATCTGAGACGGTCAAAATATATATATTCTCGTGAATACGTCGAGGTTTTTTTTTTTTTTTTTTCTATCTCGCCTCCGTTTAACTGAATAATTGGAATTTCGTGGAACGTGCGGTGGACCTGATCCACCCTTATCTAAGGGCATCGTTGTACAAAAAAAAAGAGCTCTCAAATTTCGAAACCACATCTATTTTTTTCCTCGTATATGTGTAGACAAATATATCTATATGTAGTTTTTTTTACTCGTGTAAATATGTATTCTCGCTTCTGTTATCGTCTCTTGAAGCAACGATTCGATTGCAACGCCTGAGTGAAAAAAAATTGATAGAGAGAGAGAAAGAGAGAGAGATAAAAAAGTTAAACTGAGAATACACGAGATGAACTTAATATTGTCGACGTAATCGTATCTTTATAAATAATAAGAGCATACTGATAATGAAGAATTACAATTACAATGTTATCAATTATATATTACGATGTTTTAACTGCAATATATTTAAGTTGCCAGTATATAAAAGTAGAATAATCTCTCGGAGAAATAAAAAATCGACTCTCCACCCACGTTACATATCATATAGCACAGTTTGTAAACACACGTTATGGTATTGTCTGTTGTACATATGTTAGTTAAAGCTTTTATAGATATATACGAGGAGTTCTCAGAGTTCCGGAGGCCTCGGAAAATTTTCAAACGATCGACCGAGGAAGAGGAAGGTCTCTAAAAAACCCTCTCGTTAGCACGATCATTTTCAAATTTCGAAAGATTAATTTATTTCTCGTTCAACGTGGAAAAACGAGAGAAACAGAGCGAAAAGTGGGACTTTCTCATTTTTGTAACTCGTATATTATGTATATAGATGCTCGTGCATAAGGGCAAGGGGGCAAGTTTTTCGAAAAAACGTGTTCGACTCTTCGTATAATTTATATATATTTTTTTTTCGGGTTTTTAGCGCGAGCAGACGGTCGAATTTCGTGACGAGGTTCACGGTGACGCCAGGGCGTGGCAAGACCCGAAACGGTTTCGAAATAAGCCGGCGGATAACCGTCGCGAATTTCCTTTGTCTTTTGTGCTTTTTTTTGGTTATTTTATGCATACCCAGCTCTAGATACGAATACATATATATATATATATTGTAGCTCGAACATTTCCGAGACGGAAAATTTCTTTCAAACCCGGTTGAAATAGTCGTCGTTGTCACGCCCTTCCTATCCGCTGGGGTTCTCTCGCTCTTTCACCCTCTCTTGGTCCATGGAAAAATCTAATACTCAATGCCGCTTTGAAAAGTATATCCGAAAAGGGAAGATATATGGACCAATTTGCATGAAACTGATGAGTCTTTCGCCCCCCCATCGGTAGTGTTTAAACTATTTTTTTCTCTCTCTGTCTGGACGCTATATATTATGTATACCCAACAGAGAGGCCTCTGATACACGCCCCCTCTAGCATCCCTTCCGCACTTTGTTTTTTTTTTTTCGAATTTTGTAAAAAAATATAGCGATCCCTCGCAACGCCTCTCCTTCCGGTTTGTTAATTTTCAAAGGAGAATCACACTGAAGAATTTGTTGAAAAATATTTTAATGAAACTTTTGGACAATTGAACTTTAGCGAAATAGTCGATTGTAATTTGAATTTAGAACAAAAATTCTTATGTAATGAATCAAAAGATATCGAATATAGAGCATGGATTATCGAGGAAATTATATGCGACACAATTTTTTTCTTACTCCGCAATTCTTCCCACGTCAAATCTTTATCATTTTTATTTTAAAAATAGGCTGCACGAATCTTGCAACTTTTCAACAACTGATAAAACATCAAGTTTTTTTTCTATAATTCCTAAAAAGGGTTTTATCGATAATTTTCATCTTTATTAATATTAACGCAATTAATTGATATATCTCGTTCGACAACAACTCTTTATTATTCCGCAAGATTGTTCTGACAGATTGGGACATGAAAAGTAGGTTCGTTTTCTCGGTACACCGCACATCCGTGGTAAATACCGTAAATGGTATAAATATTTTTCCTCGCTAAAGACCGGTGCACCGACAGAGAGAAATAAGAAGGAAGATCGCAATTAGTCGTCACGTGCATAATACACATACAATATAAGTCTCGTGTGGTGCTGGCACGCGGTACCACTTGTACACCAGATATAGTAGAGCAGAGATTTCTAGTACACAGTACGAAACGGACGGAGACGAGGGATTCTCCCACGATACGGAATAAAAAGAATATAATCCATACGATCTGAGCGAATGAGACTTGACGGATCGCTCCAATTTTCCTCGCGAAGGATTCCAGTACAAATTCGTCGAACGCTTCGTGCATATGCGTTCGTTTTTCATCCTCACGTCGGCCATTTATCAACGTAACGAGGGAAAATAAAATAGATCGAAAGAAATGAAATTCTTACTAATTTCACTCAACGTGCACGCATCGTGTAATTTTTTTTTCTTCTTATCGCAGAATCATCGGCAAGATCATGACACGTGAACGGGAGCTCTCACACGTACGTGCAAGAATTTCTTTTCCAATAATAACAACATTAATACTAACGTTAATTGATATAAAAATATGATCAAGAAAACAAACTCACCCTCAAAATATGTTTGATTCTTTTACCATTCGTACCGAGAGTCTTTTGAATAAATCACAATTTTTCGTTTTGCTCTTTAAGGGGGGAAATAGGGTTAGACGGTTCAAAAAATCGATTTTTTTTTTATTTCATAAATTGTTAGTAAAACTATTGAAAAATATGTTCCCAAAATTTGTAATGAAAATTCCGACTCGTTCTATTGTTATAAGCCATTAAAGTGAATAGCTCTCCTTCAGGCCCCGAGCGCGCCACGTGTTTCAAACGCGTTTTTCTGAAAACGACTTTTTTTTAACTTGCGTACACGCTAGTTTGAAAAGTTTTCAACCAATCGTTTTGAAAATTGGCAGTTACTTTCTTCATAGTATTGCGCTCTATATGAACCTAAAATCGGAATATTATCATTATTTGAAATAATTTTTTTTTTACAAATAAAGTTGTAAAAAATGGCAAAAAGCCATGCTTTTTTGTTTTGTCCCCGGTAAAAAATTCAATTTTCTATTTTTTTGATACCATTTAGGTTCATATAGAAGAGAGACATATAATGAAAGTAAATTCCAACCTCGTTTGATTTCAGATGAAAATTGCGGCTTGCAGAATGTACGCAAAATGCTGAGTCTGATTGTGACCTGCAATATGGGGTCGCTAATATCTCCGGTGTTTTTCAAGAAAATTCTTCAAAAATTTTATAGTATATACTTAAATATATGTATAAAATATTCTCAAAGTTTCAATAAATTATATTAATTTTTTATACTATAAAAAAATTCATGAAAATCATTGAGAAAACGCTGTCCTAACCCTATTTCGCCCCTTAAAAAATTCATCCGACACAGTACAGATACAGAGCGTACAGAGTTGATGTGTGTTAACGCGAGAGAGAGTACGAGCAATGGAGCAGTCTCTTTCTCTCTCTTGCCGCAGCAAGAGGTCGCGATAACTCGCCGATAACTTCTTCGCAATTAGTCACTGCCAATTAACGGCCGCTTAAACGGTAAACAACCGGCGGGGCCCGCGCGCTGTAATTCCCCACGTCACGTCGCACGAGTCATCATCTTTTTTTTTCGCTGCGATTATTATTATTATATTTATTATTATTAAATTTGCGGCTAGTACGTAACGTCTCGCTATCTTCGCAACGAGAGTAAACAAATCTTATCTTTTTATTTGTGATTTAACAAACAAAACCAAAAAATCCTATAGATTCTTAATGTTTGTCTTATGGAATATAATGAAACGAGTGTATATATATTAACGACGGTCAATAAGTCATCGTTAATAAATGTAAATTGTCTGATGGAAAAAAACGTATCGTCCCAGACTAATATAAATATATGAATGTATTATAATTTTATCGCCAACCTAGTAATAGTGTAAGAGAGAATCTCTCGCCTTCCAGAGAGTTTTTCATTTTTATTCCGCAATACCGTAAGTTCGGCGTGAGCGACTCTCTCTCTCTCTCTCTCTCTCTCTCTCTCTCTCTCTCTCTCGGCACAGTATATAAATCGTTGTATTTCACGCCGCGACGACCCCAAACGATCCGTGCCACGTTTAATGTATAAATATATATTCCGCGATTTATTGTATCTGTTGATAACAATAATAATAATGATAATAATAAAAATAATAATACGCGATAAAAAAAAAAGAAGTATTTCAGTATTTTATAGGCGTTATATCGGCGCGGTAAATCATTTGTAGTGGCAAACGACAATTAATCAATATTTATATTGACGATTTTAATAATAGCGCGTTAAATGCTTTGACAAGAAAAAAAAATAGATAAATCTACAGTCCACAGCTGGGATTCTTTTTTCTTTTTTTTTGCGGATTTCGAAAAAAGATTTATATGTATGAAACGTTTAAAGGAAATTTTCCACTTCAACGAACGACACTGACGTTTATCAATATGGCGCACGTGCCACTCTGGGCAATCTTGAGTCATCGATCGAATACTATTAAATTCTCGATTACTACAATAATTTTTTTATCCTCGCGAAGCACGCACGAAACTAACAATTGTAAGTGTACAAATATATTGTGGAATAATGTAAAAGACGTTTTTTTCTTCTTCTTCTTCAACACGTAAAAACCTTTTTGTCGAGACGCTCGATTGTCGTATCAATGTCCGCGTGTAATTGCAAAATGTTTATAGATATTTTACGTATCGCGGATGCAACGAGACGATGGGCGATAAAAGGGAGGAGCGAGTAAACGTAAAGTGCAGCAAAAGAGGGAGTGGGATCGTATGAAATATTTGTATGTATACAAATTGGTCGAACATTTTTCAAACTAGCGTGTACGCAAGTTCAAAAAAAGTCGTTTTCAGAGAAACGCGTTTGAAAAAATAGTACCAAGAAAAACAAGCAATATGGGGTCGCTAATATCTTCGGTGTTTTTCAAGGAAATTCTTCAAAAAATTCTTCAAAATTTTATACATATATTTAAGTATATACTATAAAATTTTGAAGAATTTCCTTGAAAAACACCGAAGATATTAGCGACCCCATATTGCTTGTTTTTCTGAAAACGACTTTTTTTGAACTTGCGTACACGCTAGTTTGAAAAGTTTCCACCCAGTCGTTTTGAAAATTCGCAGTTACATTCTTCATAGTATTGCGCTCCATATGAACCTAAAATCGGAATATTATCATTATTTAAAATAATTTTTTTTTTTGCAAATAAAGTTGTAAAAAATGGCAAAAAATCATGCTTTTTTGTTTGGACCCCTGTAAAAAATTCAATTTTCTATTTTTTTGATAGCATTTAGGTTCATATAGAAGAGAGACATATAATAAAAGTAAATTCCAACCTCGTTTGATTTCAGATGAAAATTGCGGCTTCCAGAATGTACGCAAAATGCTGAGTCTGATTGTGACCTGCAATATGGGGTGGCTAATATCTTCGGTGTTTTTCAAGGAAATTCTTCAAAAATTTTATAGTACATACTTAAATATATCTATAAAATATTCTCAAAGTTTCAATAAATTATATTCATTTTTTATACTATAAAAAATTCATGTAAATCATTGAGAAAACGCTGTCCTAACCCTATTTTCCCCCTTAATGGCTCATAACAATAGAACGAGTCGGAATTTTCATTTAAAATTTTCGGAACATATTTTTCAATAGTTTTACTAACAATTTATGCAAAAAAAAAAAAAAATCGATTTTTTTAACCGTCTAACCCTATTTCCTCCCTTAAGGAGTCTTCAGCGGTATAGTCACAAGTAGCTCGAGTACTAACTTTTTTCTTTTTCTAATCAGCAAGTTTTCAATCGGGAGTGATGTGAAGGACAGAAAGATTATGGAGTTAACGAAATGAGGAGATAAACGTATTGTCAATTTCGTCATTTTAGATTTTACTCCATAAACAAATGCTTGGAATTTCGAAGGGATGAATTGTCCGCAAAAATGTTGAGTTGGAAAATCAGTCATTTAGTTATGAAGTTCATATCGATACTACAATTATGCCATCTGCAATAATGCACGAAAGTATGACCTGTGGTTTATTGGCATTAAAAACTTGATGCATTCTTTTCGTGAATAGATCGATGTACTTCTACTTTCTTAAATCAACGTATACAGTCTTCAATCCAAAATTCATTCCTTCGAAAGTGTGTGTACACACATTGTTTTAAAGGCTCAGGTATCGATTGACTGTAACGTTCAATCTTTCTTTAACAAAACGATAAAAATACTACATATTTATAAAAATTTCCCAAAGGATTAACTCGTTTGACAATCCCGTCGCATCATTCCTTTATACCTACATAAATGACATATTTTTGGAATAATGTAAAAGACGTTTTTTTTCTTCTTCTTCTTCTTCAACACGTAAAAACCTTTTTGTCGTGACGCTCGACTGTCGTATCAATGTCCGCGTGTAATTGCAAAATGTTTATAGATATTTTACGTATCGCGGATGCAACGAGACGATGGGCGATAAAAGGGAGGAGCGAGTAAACGTAAAGTGCAGCAAAAGAGGGAGTGGGATCGTATAAAATATTTGTATGTATACAGATGCTATATAGATCGTGCAGAAGTTACGCGAGGCTCCCCTGATGTGCATAATTGCAAAGGGTTGCGGGGCGGCGAAAGAGAGAGGAAGTTAATGGAGAGAGTATACCGGGGTGCCGCAAAGTTTTTTCATCTTCCTCCATTCGTTTCACGGGCTTAAAGAGAAAGAGAGAAAGAGAGGGTGAGAGAGAGAGAGAGAGAAAAAGAGATCGGCGAACGCCCGACGGGACGTTATAATTAGGCCGCTGTGGCGGCGAGCAGTATAGATAAGGCACACGGCGCGGGCTCGTATTATATATTATATATATATGGATATATATATATGAAAGAGAGAGAAGGACGGACGAATCTATATATGTCCTCCCTCTCGTCGTCCACCGTGCGGCCCTCTCGACCTCTTTGTTGCAACAAAACAACTTTTTGCAAATAATTAACGTATAATTTTAATTGCGCGAGGGGGTTATACATAAGTCGGAGTGAAAGAAGGAGGGATCACCCGTATGAGACCTCGGTAGTTCACGGGGAAATTAATTATGTTGATTGCGCTTATTACCACGAGGCCCTCTTTTGCTCTTGCAGCTTTGTCATATACAGCAAACATAAGGGCGTAAATCATACGATTTAATACGTGAAGTGCAATATGAATTATGACCTTTTATTCACTAGGATACTTTATACTGGTACAGTTCTCTCACTTTTATCATCCTATCGGTGGATCTATACGTCAACAGCGTTTATTCCTCTCGCCTTTCGCGTTCGTTTATTTTAATTCAAATTGAATTATCGCCTCTTCAACTAATTGTAAGTTGCATTCGATCACGATAAAAAGAGACGGACAGCGAGAATCTCATTTTTTCGTTTTCTTCGTTTTTTTTTTCATGAAATTATTATAGAAATCGCGGTAAAATGACAGCGCGATTTTGCCGTTCATGTTCACTGGCTCGTAATAATATAATGACCAATAAAACGAGTTTTACTTATCGTCAAGTTTGATAATTATTTAATCATTCGTATGCTTGAAATTGTGGAAAATTACCAGACTCGATAATTAACATTTCAAAAAGAGTATTTTTTTTTTTTTTCAATCGTTAGGCTCGCTATTCAGTCTAGGCTCACTCGTAGAACTACGAAAGTTCTTCCAAAATTGTTACCAGGAAGTGGAGAAACTTTAACGACTCTTCGGAATTTCCATCGAAAGAGGAAAAAAAAACGTATTAAGAGGGCGTCGTAACTGCCGGTAGCTCGTTCATTTCTTATCTAATATTTCGTTTCTCAAGAGATTTAACACTCTCTGGTTTCGAGCACGGATCATCGCGCGACCACTTCTACTCCAAAAAGTCACACGCAGCCATGCAATAAAATGTTTCGTTATACATACGCATTATCACGATGTATATTTAAAATTATCACGAGAAAGAGTGTTGTCAGCGGGTAGTTATTATCATTTTTAACATTTCTCACTTAAATTTTTTTTACTTTTTTAGCGCTCTCTTTCTTTCACTCTCGCCTGTGTTCCTGTAACGGACCCTATCTCGTGGAGATGAACTTGCATCTTACTATCGCGTATAACTCTCCGAAGCGGAACGTTTTTTTTTTCCCCTCACCAAATATGCAATTAATTAATGTTTGAGCATCGTTCCTCGTGGAACCGAGCAATATACTCGTTATTCATGGGGCAATTAATGAATTGTTTTCGTTCATTCGGATAAAAAGATGTATTGAACGAAACTTCATTACGAAACTTTATTACAAATACAATTTGTTCGGTATAAATATCATTTAAAATTGTTTTTTTTTCGTTCTTTTTATAAAGGTTCATTCGAATTTATCGTTATTGCGTCAGTCACGGAGTGGACTCTGATTTCAATAAATGTTTTGCTATAGTCCTGAGTATAGAAAATTCATCATTAAGGGGGAAAATAGAGTTAGGACAGCGTTTTCTCAATGATTTTCATGAATTTTTTTATAGTATAAAAAATGAATATAATTGATTGAAACTTTGATTGATTGATATTTTATACATATATTTAAGTATATACTATAAAATATTAGCGACCCCATATTGCAGGTCACAATCAGACTCAGCATTTTGCTTACATTCTGGAAGCCGCAATTTTCATCTAAAATCAAACGAGGTTGGAATTTACTTTTATTATGTGTCTCCCTTCTATATAAACCTAAATGCTATCACAAAAATAGAAAATTGAATTTTTTACAAGGGTCAAAACAAAAAAGCATGATTTTTTGCCATTTTTAACAACTTTATTTGGAAAAAAAAATCATTTTAAATAATGATAATATTCCGATTTTAGGTTCATATAGAGCGCAATACTATGAAGAAAGTAACTGCCAATTTTCAAAACGATTGGTTGAAAACTTTTCAATCTAGCGTGTACGCAAGTTCAAAAAAAGTCGTTTTCAGAAAAACGCGTTTGAAAAAATAGTACAGAGAAAAACAAGCAATATGGGGTCGCTAATATCTTCGGTGTTTTTCAAGGAAATTCTTCAAAAAATTCTTAAAAATTTTATACATATATTTAAGTATATACTATAAAATTTTGAAGAATTTTTTGAAGAATTGGCAGTTACTTTCTTCATAGTATTGCGCTCTATATGAACCTAAAATCGGAATATTATCATTATTTAAAATAATTTTTTTTTGCAAATAAATTTGTAAAAAACGGCAAAAAATCATGCTTTTTATTTTGACAAAAAATCATGCCTGTAACAAATTCAATTTTCTATTTTTTTGATAGCATTTAGGTTCATATAGAAGAGAGACATACAATAAAAGTAAATTCCAACCTCGTTTGATTTAGGATGAAAATTACGGCTTCCAGAATGTACGCAAAATGCTGAGTCTGATTGTGACCTGCAATATGGGGTCGCTAATATTTTATAGTATATACTTAAATATATGGATAAAATATTCTCAAAGTTTCAATAAATTATATTCATTTTTCATACTATAAAAAACATCATGAAAATCACTAAGAAAACGCTGTCCTAACCCTATTTCCCCCCTTAATGGCTTATAACAATAGAACGAGTCGGAATTTTCATTTAAAAGTTTCGGAACATATTTTTCAATAGTTTTACTAACAATTTATGAAATAAAAAAAATCAATTTTTTGAACTGTCTAACCCTATTTCCCTCCCTTAAGGAGTCTTCAGCGGTATAGTCACAAGTAGCTCGAGTACTAACTTTTTTCTTTTTCTAATCAGCAAGTTTTCAATCGACAGTGATGTCAAAGACAGAAAGATTATGGAGTTAACGAAATGAGGAGATAAACGTATAGTCAATTTCGTCATTTTAGATTTTACTCCATAAACAAATGCTTGGAATTTCAAAGGGATGAATTGTCCGCAAAAATGGTGAGTTGGAAAATCAGTCATTTAGTTATCAAGTTCAAATCGATACTACAATTATGCCATCTGCAATAATGCACGAAAATATGGCCTGTGGTTTATTGGCATTAAAAACTTGATGGTTTCTTTTCGTGAATAGATCGATGTACTTCTACTTTCTTAAATCAACAACGTATACATTCTTCAATCCAAAATTCATTCCTTCGAAAATGTGTGTACATGCATTGTTTCAAAGGCTCAGATATCGATTGACTGTATCGTTCAATCTTTATTTAACAAAACGATAAAAATACTACATATTTATAAAAATTTCTCAAAGGATTAACTGGTTTGACAATCCCGTCGTATAATTCCTTTATACCTACATAAATATATGTATACGTACAATGGAATCTACGTTTTTCTCTTCTGTGGTATTCCCGTTTATTGTCTCTCGCTTTGCAAACCACGAGTTTTCATCTTCAAAACAAACTAACGGTCTTGGAGGATTTACAAATTGGATTATAAGGTTAGGGTTTAGTAAAAAGGGGCGCGCGTGTGAAACAACAGAGGGTTCTATGACCGCATACCTAGTCTCATTGAAAAAGCGTGGGTGGCAAGAGAGAGAGAGAGGGAAAGAGAGTCGAGTTAAGTCTTCGCGTAAGTAGGGTTGACACGATAGTTTGACTGATGCTTGAAGAGGATTTTTGCCCGATGTACTGGTGCTAACGTAGCATTTACTGGTTTCGTTTCTTACCTACGGGGGTGAAAAGTGTCTTTTGAAAAGATTTCGCTGCGATGCGGTGTACGTCGAGAGAGAATGGTGCGATGATCGACGCCATGAGAAGGGAGAAAAATCACAGTGGGCTAAAAACGGTTGAGCAAGATATTAAAATGGGAGGAGGAGTGTAACTTCGCGACCGAAACATCGAAGACTCGTCACACGGGAAGCGAAAAACGGAGGGAATTAATCCCGTGGCAAGAGTGAGGATATCGAAGAAAACGAGAGAGGCATAAAGAGGAACGCCAAACGCGTTGACGTCGAAACTCCGCGCAACGAGAGAACCTGTTAAGCTTGCGGCTAATCCTCGAAGATTAGGTGACTCGTACCCCGCCCCTGTCAAAACTTGTCACCTAAGTCGGGAATTAAGGTTGACAGAGAGAACGGGACAGTCCTACGAAACTTGGTGGTCCTTTTTCTACGATCGCTTTCTCGTGTTTCATCTTCTTCTTCTATATATTACACCGATATCCTCGATGCGGTGATTGAAATTTTACGGGAGGTATTGTGAAATCGCAACTGGCAGTAACGGAAACTGTAATACGTTTTGCTTTCGTTATTATCTTCAGTTTCGGTGAAAAAGGAAAATACAAACTGCGTTACATGAATTCGGCGTATCGTAAGATTTTGCTCTTTCCTGAAAAAAGTCCACGCACCTTTGAAAAAAAAAACTCAGAACAAAGATTTGAGATTGGTATGAGGTCCGCATAAATGGTAATTTCGCATTGTCTTTAAGGGAGGAAATGGGGTTAGACGGTTCAAAAAATCGATTTTTTTTAAATTTCACAAATTGTTAGTAAAACTATTGAAAAATATGTTCCCAAAATTTTCAATGAAAATTCCGACTCGTTCTATTGTTATAAGCCATTAAGGGGGGAAATAGGGTTAGGACAACGTTTTCTCAATGATTTTCATGAATTTTTTTATAGTATAAAAAATGAATATAATTTATTGAAACTTTGAGAATATTTTATACATATATTTAAGTATATACTATAAAACTTTTGAAGAATTTCCTTGAAAAACACCGAAGATATTAGCGACCCCATATTGCAGGTCACAATCAGACTCAGCATTTTGCGTACATTCTGGAAGCCGCAATTTTCATCTGAAATCAAACGAGGTTGGAATTCACTTTTATTATATGTCTCAGTTCTATATGAACCTAAATGCTATCAAAAAAATAGAAAATTGAATTTTTTACAGGGGTCAAAACAAAAAGGCATGATTTTTTGCAATTTTTTACAACGTTATTTGCGAAAAAAAAATTATTTAAAATAATGATAATATTCCGATTTTAGGTTCATATAGAGCGCAATACTATGAAGAAAGTAATTGCCAATTTTCAAAACGATTGGTCGAAAACTTTTCAAGCTAGCGTGTACGCAAGTTCAAAAAAAGTCGTTTTCAGCAAAACGCGTTTGAAAAAGTAGCGCGCACGGGGCCTGAAGGAGAGCTACTCACTTTAATGGCTTATAACAATAAAACGAGTCGGAATTTTCATTAAACATTTTGGGAACATATTTTTCAATAGTTTTACTAACAATTTATGAAATAAAAAAAAATCGATTTTTTGAACCGTCTAACCCTATTGCCCCCCTTAAGTACGCATGTACGATTGTGAAATTGAATATATCGGAGTCTCGCGCGTATTCTCACCCCGGCCTATCGTGACGCGTGTTTAGCCGAAGCATTATTGGACGGCAGAGCGATGAAAGCTTGCAAGGGGTAGGTGTATACTACAGCCCCTAAGAGGGAGAGCGTATAGAGAGGCGTACAGTGGTGTGAACGACATATACCAGCGACATATACGACCAGAATTGACTTGGTCGTTCGCTAGAATGGTAGTAGAGAAGGATGAGTAAAGGATGAAGAGGAATTCACGATGCATATACTGTACATACATATATATATGCGTATGTACCGATCCCCCGTATCTCTCACGCTTCGCGGCTATTTCTATGGGAACAGGGTCGACGACGTATACAGGACTCTCGCCCGTCTAATTTCCTGTCCTGAATTTTGAACGAGGCGAGAATTTGCACCCTTGAGTTCGCACCAACGAGAGATCCACTCGCGGATACCGCAAGTGACGAGATTAAAATGGCACGATGTACCCTATACTATCATATATGTATACACAGATATATACAGCCATATATAAACATAATACTGTTATATACACGTGTAAACGTTTATTAGCTGTTCTAACGTTAGAACCACTCTGCCGCGTGTGTCTATAATATCCTGTGTCATCGTTACTCTTTGAACTTTATTCTCAGCATTATTCATCTCAATGAATTCTTATCGCATTCCAATGGGGGGGGGATGAAAAAAAAATGATTTCACAAGCTACTGATATATCGAATATATCGATCAACATTAAGGGTTCACATACACCTGAAATTTTCGAAAACACGGTTTTTTGTTTACAGATTTTTATTCTTTATACTCGTACTTTTAAGAACTTAAAAAAAAAAACTTTTCACTCCATTACAAAGTTATAGCGATAAATGTGACCGGACTTCGGATTGGGACGGCTACCTGGCTAAACTTTAAGGTAGTAGTCTGGTAACTTAAGCCGATTTTCATGTCTTTTTTGGAGGGCGTTTTTTTTGTAGGAAAATAAAAATAAATCGTCTTGAATATTTAGGATGTTTTTATTTACATATTAAAGATACAAAAAAAAATTAGTTTGAAAAAATTTAATAGTTTATTATTATTATTGATCGAAGTTGGCACCTCGAAAAAAAGCGCGTGGGTGGCCCCGGTGATTTTGGCTCTTGATGATACCTGAAATCAAAAATTCTTGATAATTCTTAATCTATAGACATGTCATTCTGGTCGGAACTACTGAAGTTAAATTTCATGGAAAAATAACAAAATGGCGGACTTTGGAAAAAAAAGTCCTTTTATTTTAGCAAAGATGGGGTTCTGCCATTTTCTTATTTATCCATGAAATTTAACTTCAGTAGTTCCGACCAGAATGACATGTCTATAGATTAAGAATTATCAAGAATTTTTTATTTCAGATAACATCAAGAGCCAAAATCACCGGGGCCACCCACGCGCTTTTTTTTCGAGGTGCCAACTTCGATCAATAATAATAATAATAATAAACTATTAAATTTTTTCAAACAAATTTTTTTGTGTTTCTTCAATATGTAAATAAAAACATTGTAAATATCCGAAACGATTCATTTTTATTTTCCTACAAAAAAACGCCCTCCAAAAAAGACATGAAAATCGGCGACCAGACTACTACCTCAAACGCGTTTTTCTCGAAACCATGTTTTTAGACAGTGCCAGCACGATAACTCGGTGAATTTTAACATTTTTTTTAACTTTTTTTTCGTACAGTTGAAAAGTTAATAAAAAATGTGAAATCAGCAATTTAATTTTTTTTTCACCATATAACCTTTATAACACAATAATTTTTCAAATTTACTCGATTTTCAGCGCGCTCTGCGGTATGTGGGTCCTCAAAAATCTTTTTACCAGGTACGTACAATTTCAAAATTCGCCCAAAATGTCTCTCGCGATAAGAAAAAAATACGAAAGAAGTGAATTCGCTAATCGAAAAATAAAAATGATCGATTCCAATATAACGATCGTTGGAAAAATTCGAAGAACGAAAATTTTACGTTGCGATAAGAAAACCTTTGGTATTTTGCAACATTTTTTCAACGAGGCGCCAACCATGTACTCTCGATTTTATCCCCGACAGAATGAACAATATCAAACGAGACACTGCATACTTATTTTTTTCTCGTTTGAAAACTTTGAACCACGCGACACTCGTATCTATTAACGCAACGAATAGTGGTATATATAACTTACGTAAAGAGAAATGCCGCGCTCTTTTTCTCTCGTTCACTGGGTTTCAAAGAGGCGTGGAAAATATCCGTGGAATATCTATCGTTTCTGGTACACGCGAGATGAGAAGCGCTCTAACCGTGACGACAGAGGACATATTCGTCGGACCCTTTTGGGACAAAGCTTCTATACACACGTGTATAAAGTGGATAGATATATACATGTATATAGTACTAGAGAGCAGGATCCCTCGGCGTCCATTATGTGATTGTTATGAATTTGCTATTAATAATAAATAAACAAACATAATGGGAGATTCGTCGCGGTGCGTTAACTTCAAGGGATCCATCTGGTTTTTCGTCTATATATATATATATATATATATATACATTCAGTTGCCCGACGATGTTTCAAGAGCCGGGAATGATCGGACTAACAGCATCAAACAACATCTCTTTCTTTCTCATACCCTCGATCCGCTGCACTCGCGCATTTGTCCCTTTTAGTGCAGTCAGCGTGCGACTGCGTGCGCGCGCTAGCACACGTGAAACCTCGAGGATGGCCCAAGAGGGAGACAATTCCAAGGATACAAAACGCCAAACGAGACTCATCTCGATTGGTCATGAAACGGTGCGATGGGTTTCTTCCTCGCGATTGGACAAACTCCTGACAACGAGAGATAGCCCCGGGGGTTACAAATCATTCGACGAAAAGCATTTTTGGTATCCATTATATGGTATATAAAGCTTTGATGCCCTTTTTTTTATTCACTACTCGCTGCAATGGTCCTGGAATATATATAATATATATATATATATATATATATATATATACTTTTTATCGGACTTCTTATATAAAGAGCGGTTAAATTAGGACCTGTAAGTCATCTCGAGGATGAATGCGGACGCAGCTTGCACTCTCGCAATAAACTCACCTTTTCATCGTTTTATAATAGACAGAGGGGACACAGTTCGAGACAGATTGACAATTGCCTCGGAGGGGCGGAAGGGGAGGGGAGACTATAAACGTCATTCGATCTTGACAATCATTTTTAATACATCATACACGCTGATTAAAAAAACGGAGAATAGTCGACGAGTTGATCAACGGTTTATTAATGGTTGATTAACCGAAAATTCAACCCTCTCACACGAACCATAAGAGTTACGGTCGATTTCAATTACTCCAAGGAACAAGTAATCGGACATATTCTACCAGTGTCCTTAAAACTCTCACAGTTTAGTAAGATGCCTTGAAGTGCAGCAAAATCAACTAGAACCCTTTTCGAACCCGTGCGAAGCTTAGCTATGATGAAATTTCAAATTTCCCGTGCAATTATGCAGTTTGAGGACATTTTCAAATTTTCATTATTCGTTTCGGTTTATCAAATATTGCCAATCAGTCGGGCGGAGCTAAGAAAAATGATGTCTTAGAAGTACCTCAACCGCAGTTTTCTCCCTTTTGTCCCTAAAGTCTCGTTATCAAAACGGAAAAGCTACGCGTTCTATTTCCGTTGTCAAAACGGAAACGAAAAGCCTTTATACGTGTCTAATTTCGTCAGTTTTTACTCCGATTTAAGGGGGGAAATAGGGTTAGACGGTTCAAAAACTCGATTTTTCTTTAAGGCCGTCGTCTGGTCTAGTGCGAGATTTTTGACGTCATTTCTAATGTGCAATAACGTTTAAACCGTCGAAGTTGTCTTGATGAAAATTTACACGTGCATTTATTGATCCTTAGAGAATACTTGTACATTAAAAAAAAAAATTATTTTTAATATTTTCATGTAGTTTTCTGCCTTGTTGCAACATGGTGCGCCTCAATCGGCGCCCACTCTGGACGATGTTGTATGCATCTGAAAAAAAAAATATATATATATTCTCAATCTGTACGAGTATTCTGAGCACTGGTAGCAGAATTGGAACTTAAAAAAATTTTTTGACAAAATGGCGTCCTGTTGAACTTTCATTAATGATATTTCATACATTTTCGGTTATTCGACGAGTTATAAAATGTAATAAAATAATGTAATAAAATTTTTTTAAGTACCAATTCTGCTACCAGTGCTCAGAATACTCATACAGATTGAGAATATATATTTTTTTTTTCTGAAAAAAAAATATATATATTCTCAATCTGTGCATACAACATCGTCCAGAGTGGGCGCCGATTGAGGCGCACCATGTTGCAACAAGGCAAAAAACTAAATGAAAATATTTGAAATAATTTTTTTTTATGTACAAGTATTCTCTAAGGATCAATAAATGCACGTGTAAATTTTCATCAAGACAACTTCAACGGTTTAAACGTTATTGCACATTAGAAATGACGTCAAAAATCTCGCTCTAGACCAGACGACGGCCTTAATTTCATAAATTGTTAGTAAAACTATTGAAAAATATGTTCCCAAAATTGTAAATGAAAATTCCGACTCGTTCTATTGTTATAAGCCATTAAACTGAGTAGCTCTTCTTCAGGCCCCGAGCGCGCCACGTGTATAACCGAGCGTACTATTTTATCAAACGCGTTTTCCTGGAAACGACTTTTTCTAAACTTGCGTACACGCTAGTTTGAAAAGTTTTCAACCAATCGTTTTGAAAATTGGCAGTTACTTTCTTCATCGAATTGCGCTCTATAAGAATCTCAAATCGGAATATTATCATCATTTAAAATAATTTTTTTTTTGCAAATAAAGTTGTAAAAAATGGCAAGAAATCATGCTTTTTCGTTTTGACCCCTGTAAAAAATTCAATTTTCCATTTTTTTGATAGCATTTAGGTTCATATAGAAGAGAGACATATAATAAAAGTAAATTCCAACCTCGTTTGATTTCAGATGAAAATTGCGACTTCCAGAATGTACGCAAAATGCTGAGTCTGATTGTGACCTGCAATATGGGGTCGCTAATATTTTCGGTGTTCTTCACGGAAATTCTTCAAAAATTTTGTAGTATATACTTAAATATATGTATAAAATATTCTCAAAGTTTCAATAAATTATATTCATTTTTTATACTATAAAAAAATCCATGAAAATCATTGAGAAAACGCTGTCCTAACCCTATTTCCCCCCTTAATTGAAATTGAAAAATATGCCTATCAACAAACTATTAATTTCATTTATTGGATATATACCCGTCTAATACAAAGAAGTATTTTGCAGCAATAATGGAGTTTTCGAGAACATGCTGTAACATGAAAAAAAAACTGACTAAAGTCCTTAAAATCCACCACCAAAAGTCGCGATGTAAATGTAAAGTCCCTTCGTCGTCGTTGCAAAGTTCCGGGTACCGATAAACTAAACTCCTTTCCAGTGGTTCTGGCAGACGGTAGGATTCGCGGTAAGAACAGGATATAAGTCGGAAAGTCAAGTTTACGTTGCGCCAGGTAAAAAGGGTCGGTCAAAGCTTTGGTCCATCAGCTACGGAGGAGAATCAAGCGTCAACATCAATAACCAGCAGAGTTAACACAGTACGGGGATTTAGAGTTTGGTGTACATGTACCAGCAAGCACATTTCTTCCCATCGTCCACACGTACACAGAGCCTTGTGCGACTACAGACGCACACCAGAATGTATATAACAGTGTCTTATCTCCGGTAATCCCGTTTGCGAACCGTTCGACTCGCTCGACCCGTTAAAGCTGCGTGTTTGATATTTTAGGATTGGGCGCGGTCTTCGGTCTCGGTTCTCGACCAACGACGAAGTTGCAGATTTGCTCGGGTTTTTTTTTTCTCTTTTTTTTTTTCCTCTCTTGTTCGACTAGCACGCTTCCAGAGCACACCAATGTACACACTGTGCGTTAGGATATACCACACAACGATTATAAGCTAGCTCGTACGCCCACACGACAACTGTATAGCCTCGGCATTTTTGAGTCTGGTGCGCGCAGAGTTAACAGGACAACCGATCTTTTACCGCGGTCATATCCTCCATCGCCATGGGCACAAAGTAAAAGGAAACAAAGAACGAAACGAGGCACTATTTTAAATACAAGGGTGGGTTAGACCTAATCCGTAAACACAGAGCAAAAACCAAGATGTCGAAGAACCCGATGGAAACTTGTAAGAAAGAGAGACAGCTCGATGTATATATGTACAACGACGGGAGAAACGAAATGTATAGTTAAAGCTTTGATCCAACGGAGGAACAACCCTTACCCTGTCCGTAGATGGTGTACGAGACACTGAGTTCTCGTTTACCCGGGAAAATGTACGTCTATACGTGTACGTCGACTTTTGGAACAAATCGTTCTGGTCCGATCGTCATTCTTGTGGATCAGCATCGATGTTTCACCTGTTATAAGAGCTGTTGGAAGGGGGGGACGAGGGTTACAAGCTACGTTCCCCGCCCAACCGAGCCACCGGTATTTAAGATTCCATTGTAATCTTTAAACGACCAGCATTATTTTCCTAAACTGTGGGCGTGGCGTGAATTTCAAAAATCTCCCGAGACTCTCGGGAATATAGTCGAGGATACCTCCTACAGGATATTTCACGAGGAGTATAGCACGTCGACATCTCTCTCTCTCTCTCTCTCTTCTGGTACTTTATTCCTGTGGTGAGGATTATACAACAAGAACGACAATGTGACAACGACCTACTGAGAAAATATGTATTTTTTTTCGAACCTCACAAGTTGGGAGATGAAATTCAGCGTCTTCATAGTCGTCGTTTCACACGAATGGCAATTTTTACGGAAATATATTTGAATTTTTCCGAGTCTTATCCGGTCGTTTGTAAAGAATGATTGTTCCAAATTGTGCTTAATCATTCTTTAATGATTCGAGTGACATTCATTCTTGTTTGTGAACCCGATATTACAACTGTATATGATTTAAATTTCGTCGCGCGAGCAACTGTCGATCGACACCTATCCGTTTAGTAACGCTTTGAACGGAGCAACGAAATAACTATTCGATCTGCGGCTTCCGCTTCGACGGACACGTCGAGGATAGTCCATAGATGACCGAGGGGGAGTATATACCATATATCAAGTAAAAACCACCATTGCCAGGCGGCATCGAAATGCGCATACCTCTCTTTCTTCGATTCTTACTAATTCCACGTTAAATACACTCTAAGTCGTTGTCGACGCGACACCGTGAGCGTTTCTATCATCCTTAAACCCCACACCCCCCCGGTCCAGCTCCCTCTGTGTGTATTGCCGACACAAAAGCGTTGACTGAAGTTTAGGAGTCATTTAATCTGAGCCCGAAGTGGCATCCGTTCGTGAGCTCAATATACTCCAACCTTAAATACATTCATCTATACGGTATATAGAGTTGACTGTATTCATAATATAAAAGGAGGGGAGTCAACCGAGCGTGAAACGCCATACTAAACGGCGCTTCTCTCGCACGACTCCCGCCATACAAACACCCAAATAATATTAAAGACACTCGTACACATTCTCAATACGAGGAGACACGCTGGAGGGTTCCTTTTCCCGAAGACACATACGGATGTAACATGATATATACACAAATATACCCTATTACGAATCTCTACTCCCTAAATATATACATACGTGTGTACGCGTAGACATTATCGTGTATAGGTGAGTGGTGAATATAGGCTGGAGTATAACTGAGAGTATATGTATAGCATTATAACGAGAGTCGCGCAAAAAGGGCGAATAATGGTCCCCGTAGTCAGATAGGTGTACATAATGAGGTTAGGGAGGAAAGAAGAGGGGAGGAGAGATCCCATCCCGCCGGAACGCATCTGCCCCATTATCCTCTCTGTTACTGCTACTGCTGGCTTTGCCCGACCTCTCCCTCCCCCCGGATGACTGAGGCACGTATATGTATATACGTATAACTTACTCACTCTTGCTCTTTCTCCCCCCGTGGACCATTAATCCTCGCTAAACGACAGCCATTTTGTATCTAAACTGGATTGCCAACTCACTAACTGGTTTTGAGGACGCTTAATAGACTACTCGGAAGCCTATTATGGCGTACCTCACGCTCTCCGTGTCATTCTACAACCCCCTCCACCAACTACCCTCCCTTTTTCACCTCCTTAATACCCCCTTCTCCTCGTACTCGAACTGTGCAACTGCTCCGGTGGTACGAAGGATACACTCGAGGTTTCGCGAACTGCCGCTGTTGGAACGGAGAGACTCCATTGTGCGAGCGTTTCACGCGAGGTGTATAGGTATAATATAAGGTATAAGAGTGTTGCAATGACGAGTACTACATTGCTTTGTTCGTTGAGTATAGCGGTATAGCTTCGTATGTACTTTTATAAAGGTGTGCACCTTCCGTACGAGACTGTGCAATTTCTCTCTGCCGCCTGCTCGAGCTGTCCTAGCTTTATCCACTCTAGAGATTCATACACCACTAACGAGGAATAACGTTTATGTTACTTGGCAAGAAATCACCGAACGACCAAGCTCGACTCCACAAATCGTGGATTTCACGATTTTTCAAAGAGTTATTCGCAGAAAATTGAGGAAATAGTTAACGACAGTATGTATCTATTTAGATGTCTATTTTCTTGTCTACGAAAGCATTAAGCCGTCGATGCCATGATCCCAGACTAGTGATTTGAGTTGGGTGGATGCAAGCCTACAAATGGTGTGCGATCGATTTATTAAGTATGCCAAAAGTCTACATATTCTAGCGATTATAGACTTTAATATAAAATTGGTAGTTTGTAGGAGAACGCTGATAGAAGTCTTTCAAAAGTCATCCAGACATGATTATAAGTCTATCGGACATAGACATCCTGTAGACTTACAGTAAACTCAATGTGGAACGTATCATACACTATCGAGAGATATAGACTTTTGTAGACTTATAATGGATTTAATCACTGAGTCAGAAATCTACATTCAAGGCTGCATTTGTTCCAATAGGTAGACTTTTCGTAGACTACGTGAAAGACTTAATGTAGACTAAATTTGTTTTACACGGATGGGTCGGCATTCGTTAATTCGTAAATAAGGGTTGTTCGCGAATTTCAGGGTACATTTGAAGTCTCTATTGTCGAAAATATCGTTGTCCGACAACATCTTGTGTCGAATCTCACATTTGAAAAATCCACAACTACGGATTAACGGTTTATGGTATGGTGCTTGTAGTCCTATTTTCTGGGCGTCATAAAATCAATGTGGACACATTTTTGGAAAAAAAAATCAACGAAGCAGCGTACCAGAAACTTTAGTAGTCTTGGCATTGCTGTGTGGTATGGACAAAGTGGTGGTACGCATCTCTTTTAGACAGTTCTAACGAGATTTGGATAAGCGGCTTGACTCGAGCCCCAAACTCAAAATCCTCGAACTCTCCGTGTTTCCTTCATCCCTCCTCTCTCACTATTTCTCTTGTACCATCATCCCTCTCTCTCTCTGTTTCTTTATCTTTCCCCGAGGGACCTACCGTCATTTTCATCCTCGCGAGTTTCGCCGTTTCCACGGTCACACCCTGCGGATTAGTTTAATCCTAAAATATTACCCGCCCTCTACGACGAGCCACGCAGCAGCAGCATAACGCAGAGAGAAGAGACGTTTTTGCTACAGCAATATCGCGTCGTGAGATACTCTCTCTCTCGCTCGCGAGGGGATGCAGGATCGTTATATTATACGAACAAACACGAGCAGCGTTTGTAGCCAACACTCTGCTCACGCTCTCATTGGCCTCCATCCCCCAATTATCTCGTTTCGTGGCCAATAGCGAATTCGTTCACCCTCACGACCCAACAACCCCTCAATGTCTTTCCACCCTCTCTCTCTCTCTCGCTCTCTCTCTCTGTCTCTCCCGGCAGCTTATGGGAGAGTGAACCGCCAAGCTCCACGGGATCCCCTCGTATAGCTCATTATCATCGTTGCGTAATATGAAAACTCAATGAGTTCCGACGGTATTTATGTGCAATTGTTTAACATACTTATAAAACATAAATGTTTTTACGTATAATAACATTTTTAGTCGAGTCGCGATCGTAAGAAGGCAATACTATTTTCTGAGTCATCTGTTTGTATCGCAATTGCAATAAAAAGTAAAAATGATGAACGTATAATCAAAGTTTTCGCAATTATTCAAGATCCAAAGTCTCGCAGTTCGCCGACAAAAAAAAACTTGATTTATAATACGGAAAATGAATGCATCCTTCTCATGGTAACAGTGAAGTTATGAGATGCGTATGATTTCACCGTGAAACACTCCATGATGGATGATAGCCCTGATGAGAGTTCCTATAACACACGTTCCGAGCTCTCACTCTCCGTAGGATCTTCCTCCTGTCATCTACATAAATTAGCAATTTCCTCTTTGTGCAAACGTCGCTTCTACGATTGTACATAGGCCACCGTTTCTGATTTGCAAGTACTGCCGCATCATCAACATCACTGGTGTGGAATAACTAAAATCTGTTTGATACGATAATGAGAAGACTAAAAGTTCCAGCGACTAACAAACACATTTCCAGCAACTTTCACGCTTTCATATTCATTTAAATCACGTATGACATTTCGTAATAATGAAAATAACGAATAAATAACATCACAGAGAGAGAGAGAGAGAAAGAGAGAGAGAGAGAGAGAGATAATAGCCATGTAAAGATCGCTTCATTCCGAATCGATTATTAAATCACACACCAGCACGCGCCATCTATCGTGAACCATTTGGTACTACGCGTAAACGGGTCGCATTATATTCCCGGGAATTAGACAATTAGGAGTCGTCACGTTCGTCGAGAGGTGGGAACGAAGAAGAGGGGTAACGGAGCGTGCATGACGCAGGGGATGCTGGTGAGCGCGCGCATCAACCCCCCTCAGCATAGACCGCGAACTGTTTTCCCTCTTCTCTTCGCGTGTGCCTCATCGCCGTAACCCGTCCGTGTTTTACGTCCCACATCGTCGTCGTCCCCTTCACCGCCGTACTTTGAAGCGCCATACCGTCTCGCCATAAGAGGACAATACCACCTCTCCAACGGCCACTCTCCCTCCCTCTTGACTCCCATCTCGCCACAGTCGCGGGGATGAAATCCGCGGGTTTCTTCGCGGGGCGACTGTCCGCCACAACCGCGAAAACGTTCGAGCCAGAACATCCGTGGCGGCATTGAGCATCAGGCAACGCGAGAAAGAACGAGTCAGGGTAAGGGGGGAAAACTGGGGAATCGTCGTGGACAAGGAGTGGGGGGGGGAGATACGAGAGTATCGCGCGGGCTTTAGGAACACTTTGATCGGCTCGAAACGTTCTCATTGGTCGTCATAGATTACCGGGAACGCCTACGTGCGCAACGCCCGTTTTCCGGTAGTGAGAGCTCGCATTGGACGAGGGGAATCCCCGGTTTTGCCGCTGGAACCGAGGCTCTTCCTCGAGATTTCGCGGGGGCGGCGCGCCGACAGTCGAGAGGGTCAGGCTTTCCGCTCCCGGCGGCGGTGAGCTGACAATCAGTGCCGTTTCCGCGGCAGCAGCGGCCACCACGCGATCCAAACCGTTTCCAAAAACAGACACGCGCTCATAAAAACCCTTCCGCAATTTCCGCGTTCGTCACGGTAACCTCGACTTTCTATCGTCACGCCAGTTCACGTTCGTTCAATTTGTTTTGCTTCATCTCTCTCCCTTCGCACGTTATTAACTGTAACGAGGTGGCCGTTGATGGTGTTAACCGTGGGTGACCGTGAAAGAGTGCGTCGAGTGTGCTACGTTCGTGAAGTTTGATTTGCCTAATTTTGGACTAGGACGAACAGATGTGGAAATTTGACGGGAGCCCGTGAGAAATTGATCGATACAATTCGTTTTGCGGATGAAACGAAAGGAAGCTGGATCATCACGTGGTGGACGGTATGTCGATGAGTGCGAGCAAAGATTCGATTGATTTGGATCAACGAGTCCAATTTCCTGGACCAATTGCTCAGTGAAAATCATCGGGTTCATAATGAAGACCAGGAAGAGAATGGAATCTTCGAGAATCATGACAAATAATCCGTCGGCAGAGTTGCGTGCATTGATGTGATGAGGAATACTAATAGTTCCGGAAGACAGACATATATCCGTAAAAGTAATGATCATTAACCGCAAAAATAATCCGATAATCAACGAATCCTCGAAGGCTAAACCGACAATAAGTGCGATCAAAGTCGTAAGAACTACGGAGACGGAGTGGCCGGAAACGTGGTGATCGGTTCGACGATTCGAATGCACAAGAATTGGGCAGGTGACGTTGGGCCGTTTGTCAGGCGAGGAAGAAGAAGCCTCATCCAGGGGCTCATCCTCAAACTCGAGGGTCCCAATGAGCAACGCTGCCGGTGAGATAGGAGTCCTTCGGCAGATGATGCATCAAGCGGATACCGGAAGTGGCGGCGGCAGCGGCGGCGGTAGCCTATCCGAGGACGTGGAAATGGCGAGCCCGACTTCGGCCTCGGCGAGTCTGAAGCCCCGTAGCGGAAAAATTAGTTTCAGCGTCGATTCGCTCCTCAGCAGTACGAAAAAGTCACCGGTAAGCTTTGCCCGTAGAGCCGCCGCTGCTGCGGCAGCCGCCGGCAACGAGTGCGCCAACAATTCTGATCACACGGAGAGAATAATGCTCGACACGTCGGAGAAGAATTGCGCCAGTCTCGAGATGGAAGCTAAGTATCGTGAATTCATCATGGAACAGCAGAGACTGCAGAGCAGAGAACTATTGGCGAGGCTTAGTCCTCATGGTCTTGGTGTTTTTGCGGCTAGTCATCATGCCCATCAGCAACAGCAGAGGGCTAACGCTGCTGCTGATCATCATCAGACCGCGGCTGAACGAGCCAATCAAAACCCCAACGAAAGAAACAACCATCATCATCATCATCATCATCATCATCAGGACATTATAACGGTTAAGGATTTCTCGAGATCATCGGGAAACAATGACAAGTCGTTGTCACTGATAAAGATGGACACAGAGAGAGAGCGCGACCGGGACCAACAAAGACAGGAGGAACGACTAGCCGCTGACAGCTCGCCGAAGATCGTTAGAATGAACGAGCTTCGTTTGAGGGACCGTCAACAGATTCAGAATCATCATCATCATCATCATCATCAGGAGGACGAAGATAGAATCGGTCAGAATCGCTCGGTATCGCCGATCCGTCGGGAGTTCGACGACAGAAGCGATTCCGAGGCAAACAGATCCCTCGAGGGTGATGTTTGCACGTCGAACGATCATCTTGACGACGATCAGGACGTGAGAAGCGTCAGCCAATCAGAGGATCTAAACGTAATGGATTCGGACTGCGAGCTCGAGAGGGAGCACGACTCGTCGTCACAGGAGAAGGAGAAATCGAGCCCGGTAGTGCCTCAACCAATTCATCCGGGAGTTCAGAGGCCCGCTGGTCCTTACCTCGGTGGTCCCGGTGGTACGGGATGGAATCCCGCGGGATTTCCGCATTCCTTGGCGGGTTTTGCGTGGCTACCACCACCACCACATCCGCACAATCCCCATGGACATCTTTACACTCCTCATGGTGGGCCTACTAGTCCGAACGGTGTGTTGTAGCATATTGATCATCTCCCATCAATGAGAGCCTTCGCGACTATGTAATCATACGTAAACGTGAATCAAAAAAGGTGTCACACCCGTCATGTTTATGTCATTTTATGATTCTTACGAGCGTTGTTGGAATTGATGCAGTATTTATCAACAAAACAGCGATATAGTCTCATTCTCAATCAATCACTCAATTCCTAGGCAATCGTCAAATTTAAACTTATAAAACACAATAAGCAAGTAGATGCTTTGTTCCGCTCGTGCACTCACTGACGTTCCGTATCTTCGTTCAAATCGTTCCGGGGTTTTAAATGTGCCGTATAACTGGATATTGACCAGGATTGCAGACAGTAATTACTTTTGTAATTTAGCATTCGATTTTTATAGGAATTTTTTTTTATATGCATCCCTAAAGAACACCTTTGATTTTCACATCTTCATGAACTCGCGGACTAAAATCCAATAATGGAAAGACCTCGGAGTCTCCATTAGTTTTCACATAAACACGCATTTGTAGACATTACCATATTGCAATTTTTCGTCGGTTATACCAAGGATCGGTGGGACAAAGCTTAAAGTTATTTCATTATGCGAAACCGAGGCTTTGACTATCGCCGATCGTTTAATTGCCGCGAGGCCAAATGTCCGAGATCCGAATCAATAAAGATCGAACGTCAAAGCTCATGCACGCGAGTTGGCGGACTTGTCCGACGCCCACGAACGACACTCGCGCTTACGCTTCTTTGCCTCCAGCTTCGATCTTCACTATAACCATCCGTACGTACATATATAATATATATATAATATATATGTATATATCATACGGTATACAAACGACAGCATCGGTATTATAATATTATTCAGGTTCATAATTTAAATCACACGCTCGCGCGCTCACAACGACGAGATATATTCGCTTGACCGGGAGAGCCTCTAGTCATCCTAAGTGAGATATCTCGCAATCCTCGCTTATCGATGACCGTAATTTCCCGTGTAATTACCCGTGAGGCCGCGAACGGTTAATATTCGACTCGATTCAATTCACGGATCCACCATATACCCACGCCTAATTGATGCGAGTGATTTGCGCGACCGGCGCTTCGCTTGCGCACGGAATATACGATATAAACTATATATATATATATATCTATATATATATATATATATAGTACAAGTATCATTGGATACTGGTACACGTTATAATGCCAGTCGATGAAACGTGTCGCAGGCATCAACAGCCTCTTGAGTTAGATAAGCCGTCGTTGATAAGACGAGAGTTTCGCGATTCACGCTGCCTTCTTCTCTCTTTATACTGTTCTCGATATATATCTATATTGCCTTCCTATAATTCTCCGCCTCGATGAAGCCGTACCGAATCAAGTTTATTATGCGCACTCAACGAAATGACGCTCATGATGACAGGGTAAATCGAAGCAGATTCGCGACGACATTTGTTAATTATTTTCATCAACCTTTGCCTCTCTAACGATAGTATGTGCATATTATCTTATTATTTTTTACGAACAAAAGTCACGCGCTCAACGATTGAAATACCCTATCAGAAATATACGATAATTCGAGTTATTAATATTAGCGATGCTAATTACGATCGAGGTCTCAATGGCATTCAGTTCGAGAGTCGTTAATTCTTGAAACACGAGTTTTATGAAATCGGCAATCGACGCGAACGAACGGACACTCTAACAAAAATATCGACATTAAACAGTCTCTTTATTTCCATTAAACAATAATATACCCAAAGGATGAGTCACAGGGATTTTTTCCGCCATATTCGACCCTCGAGAATACAAAGAATATATTTACGTTGAAAGAAATCACGACGAAATCGGTATCAACTTTAAGTTGCTCCAGGTGTCAGGCACACCGAGATTGTTATCAGAGTCATTATGTTTTCTTTCAGTTGCAATGAATGTGAAATAAAACTTTTGATGTTCGCTAATGCTACTGAAACTGGTCGAAGTCGAACGTCTAAAGAACCGCACAGTTGATTCTCATAAACGGTAGTACAGTCGTCGGGCGTCGTACAAGACGCTCTTGAGCAAAAAAAAATGTTTAAGAAATAAAAATAATGAAGCAAAAAAGAAAGAGTAAGCCTCGGAACGAGAAACTCGCGCCATTTCCGAGAAAGAAATCTCTGGCCATTGCGGGACTCGCGCAACGGTCATCGGAAGGTGTGCGTCGGCGCTCTCGTCTTCGGGCACACGAGCATGCGTATTGTGGATTGTACGAGCAATCGAGCATGCGCAATTGGGCTCACGTACGAGATGAGCTGAACTCGTCGAGTCCGCGAGAGAGATCCGCGCGGGGCCCCCTAAAGCTATATGTGCGCGCGTTGCTATTGCGACTATCGGATTCTATGTGCACGGTTAGCTCGCAACTTAAGGAGCCTTCGTCGGTACAGTCAGGTTAATCGACTTACTAAGATTAGAGGAATTTTTTTGTCCAAGTTTTCCAACGAGAAAAGTCACGTTGATGACACTGAACCGAAGAATATCTATTTATCGTGCAGAGCAATTGCTCAGTTTGTGAATATTATCCGCGACACTTCTTTTTCGTGCACTTTTCTTTTTAAGGGTAATCGACATATGAACTTGGTTTGATTGTGATGAATGACGGTTCATCAGTTCGTTGAATGATCCTCTATCAATTTACCGCTTTGTGAAGCATCTAAATTTTGAAGAAAGCTTCCTTGATTCCCGTATTTTAGATATAACTTCAAGAAAACAAATGGTTGAAAATCTATAAAGAATTATCATTATCAATCTTTCAAAAGGATTGTTGGAACAAAAGTCCGCGGTTATATGCCTCGTGAGTTACATAAACTACGCCAGTTTTCTGCAAGATGATCGACATATATATTTTATAATATTGCGTAATGATGACCGAGACTCACCCGCATTTGCATCCAGTTCCCGGTTAATAAAGTATGCAAAAACATTGTTTTTACGTTTTTTTAATGCTCGATTGACTTGACTGTACCGCTAAAGCTTCTTGAACGTGCTGCTGCACTTCATTCCGCCTTGTATATTATACATTGTCGAGTCTCTCGACTACCTCTCGATATACACAGCGGAGAAACGATCTGCACTGATCTACGGTTAAGCCATTGGCAACATCGACGTTGTTTCCTCAACGTCCTCGTTGGTTCTTCGTCGTTGTTCGTATATATGTATACACCTGGATCACGATAGAGTCATACATAACTCTCGTAGCATCAATAATGCATTCACGATTCACGCAAAAAGTCCTGTAACCATACGCCCCCTGTCCTCCCCGTGTTTAGTTTCGTTCGACACATGCACCGGCATCACCAGGACTTTCTCATCTTTTATTTTTTACTTTTTTACTCTCTCTCTCTCTCTCTCTCTATCTATCTTCCTTACCGAATAAGCAATTGCCCGGGGGCTTGTTCCCTCGTGTCCTTTCCCTTCTTTTGGTTTCGTCTCGTCTTCTCAATTTGATTTATACGCTATTGAGCGCGCAATCTGAACAAAATGAATCAAGAATTTCCGCGGAATTTGACGGAATCGGATAAATTACTTGTAATACAAAAATATTAACTACCGAATGATAATTAGAGTAACGTGTGCTAGGAGATTTCGTACGAATTCGAAGACGAAGTCGATAAAAGTGTCAATTTTTCATTCAACTTTTGACAGCGGCAGCGCAAGTGGGTCAGACAAAAGCGGAAAGTCTTTTTCCGACGTCTGTCTCGTTCGTTATACATTCAATAAATACAAATTACCCGTTGAGACGTTAACGGATTGCCAGTCAGTCGATCGATTGAACGAGAAACTCTTGTTTTTTCGTTTGAACAAAAAAAATATACGTAACTCGTGCATGGACCATTGAAAGAGATCACTCGTGTTGTCCGCGGAGTTACAAGTTGTAGATCACTCGTGTTGAATGTTCATTGATCACGCTTTCGTTCGTAGTGAAAACAAAAAAATAGATAGAAAAATTAAACGGAAAGTATTATATACAAGTACGCTGTATTTTCATTACGGTGGCTCGTACTTTTGTTTATCTTCACTCCTTACGTGTGTACATCGATGTTTCGCCATTAGGCAATAAAACTTCTATCAAAAGTCCAATACAAAGAGATGATAAAAATTATCGTACGATTCCAAACGAACCGGAAGAGATTCTATGGATCCTAAATGCCTCGAGAGAATCACGAAACCAGTAGGATCCCTCTTGTATCGAAATCGTTCACGGACTATTAACACTTCACTGTGTCCGACAGAGACACTACCGATTTTCCCGTTTATCGCTTTCTCTCTCTCTCTCTCTCGTCTCGTTTCCTCTTAGAATCTCGAGGTGTCACGAAAATTATGAGTTTCAACGTCATTTATAACTGCGGGAGGGACGGTCCAGAGTGAGAATAACAGACGGTGAAGATGCTGTTTGAGGCGCGGCATTTGAGAGTTTCTCGTCCGGTCATATATATATATATATATATATATATATATATATATATATATATATATATATTAGTATACCGAGAATAAATTAACGAGAGGAGGATCTCGCCCCACACGCGCCAACTTCCTTCGCGCCGCGAGCACGCAGCATCAGTAACCGCGCGTATATACAAACGTCCCAAGAAATCTCGACGACGATTTATCATTCCTCCTAGTCATAATTACCCGCATCGAGAGATCACCACGGGTGTATAATATACGGTATATAATGTAATACGATATCCTACAGAGCGCATTACCAACTGTGCAATATTTCCAAAATATTCATATATATATACGTGCATACAATATACAGATTTTATATTACAACAGAAAGATTTATGGGATAACAGATAGTAAATTGGAAGTGATTCAAACAGCTGCCAAGTAATGTATACACACATTGGACACTTTGTTCCCGTTTGTCTAAATAAAACGAAGTACCAATTTTGGCACCGGATTAATTTTCTACACCTGGTGCATCATATCGTTCCATTAATAATGAATCGCTCATTTAACCAACGATACTTTATCGAATGACATATTATTCCGTTCTGAGATAATTTTAACAAATAAGTTAAATGCCGTAACGTTTTCATTCACAAAAAACGTTTTTTCTCAATGAGGCTTTGCAAATATCGGATTTATTATTGTTCGTTAACGTTACAGAATCGTTAAAATTACGGAATAAAAGTTTTCGATGACAAAATGTATATAAAACGTTTGTAGATTGAAACGGACAAAAAAAACTCCCGTGATCTTCGACGGGGACCCGGTCAAAGATTTAAAAAAATCGTGTTTTCGAATTTAAAGTCCCTGAATCCTTGATCGTATGTGAATAAGCGAAATTCAACTTTGCTCCGTCTTTTTTCTCCCTGTATATTTTCATATAACGTTTTGATAATTAGACATTTTGTTCCCGTTTGTCTAAATAAAACGAAGTACTATTTTTGGCACCGGATTAATTTTCTACACCCGGTGTATCATATCGTCTCATTAATAATGAATCGCCCGTTTAACCAACGATACTTTATCGAATGACATATTATTCCGTTCTGAGGTAATTTTAACAAGTACGTTAAATTCCGTAACGTTTTCATTTCCAAAAAACGTTTTTTCTCAATGAAACTTTGCACATATCGGATTCATTATTGTTCGTTAACGTTACAGAATCGTTGAAATTACAGAATAAACGTTTTCGATGACAAAATGTATATAAAACGTTTGTAGATTGAAACGGAAAAAAAAACCTCCCGTGATCTTCGACGGGGACCCAGTCGAAGATGAAAAAAAATCGTGTTTTCAAATGTAAAGTTCCGGAATCCTTGATCGTGTGTGAATAAGTGAAATTCAACTTTGTTTCGTCTTTTTTCTCCCTGTATATTTCCATATAACGTTTTGATAATTAGACACTTAGTTCCCGTTTGTCTAAATAAAACGAAGTACTAATTTTGGCACCGGACTAATTTTCCACACCTGGTGCATCATATCGTCCCATTAATAATGAATCGCTCATTTAACCAACGATACTTTATCGAATGACATATTGTTCCGTTCTGAGGTAATTTTAACAAGTACGTTAAATGCCGTAACGTTTTCATTCACAAAAAACGTTTTTTCTCAATGAGGCTTTGCAAATATCGGATTCATTATCGTTCGTTAACGTTGCAGAATCGTTAAAATTACAGAATAAACGTTTTTGATGACAAAATATAAGTCCTTTATACATTGAAACGTAAAAAAATCGCCCGTGATGTTCGATGGGTAGCCCGTCGAAGAATAAGAAAAATCGTATGCCCGAAAGTAAAGTTCCTGAACCGTCGATCGTGTGTGAATAAGTGAAATTCATCTTTGTTTCGTTTTTTTCTTTTTCCCCTATATGTTCGCGTATAACGTTGTGATAATTTGTATCGGAAAATTGGTATCGTGTCGGTAACACCAAAAAAAAAAACGCCATGATCAATTCACAAAGCGCCGACACGTATAATTACGTCCGATTAAACAAAAATAAATGTACAAATGAAAGAAATTTCTTTTCAACCATAAAACCTCGTTCGATAGGCGGTGTGTCAATTACCGGGGACATCCACTTTAATTTATATTCGATCGAAGTGAAAGCGTTGGGTGTACACGTAGCCATATGTACATCCCAGAAACGGAAGCGAATGAGCGAGTTACATGGTACACACTATATAAATTTATATCTATATACACACAGTAGCCATATATTACTCGCGTATAGTCACTGAAACACTTAACACGCTCATTTTCCTCGATTTAGGAAACTTCAAATCGTGCCTCGATCCGCGTAACATTTTTAATAGAAAAAAAAGTATCTAAAACTCTTCGTACAACGATCTTCGACGATACGTTGAATAAACGAGGGCGTTTGGTCGACATAAATGAACAACGAAAGCGCCCGAGGGGGGTGAAAAAGACCGCCACCTTGTTGCACGAAAGGGGGAGAGAGAGAGAGAGAGAGGGAGAAGCTGGGCTCTAGTCGTCAGTAGAGATCGACTTCTCGCGTGTGAAAATACAATTTGTCTACTATATAGGTAATATACCCGGTTCTCGTGTATATTACCTCTCTCGTTCGCACGTTAGAAAATCTTGGATATTCAGTGCACGGACGCTCGTGCATATATAGCTAATATATGTAACACACACGTGTGCTTCCTTGCAAGTCTCGCGTCCAAGTATGAGGATAAAAGAGGAGTACGATATGGAAGGAGGAGATGGGAAAAAAAAGCTTCGAGTACGTACAACTCTCGCGGTTAGTTCGTACGGATCGTTGCAACTGCAGCGAGGTTGAAACGCGAAATGCAGCTTAGACGATGCAGCAACGATCCTCAACGGTAACACAAAACGTGTATTATAGCAAATACCGTATGGGATAAATGCTATGTCTAAAAAAACATAGTATAATGTAAAATGTTTCTATAATATATGTGTATATATATTAGGGTGGTTCTTAATTTGGTGATGTTGGAAATTCTTTGGTATTGTTCCTTGAAAGTGATCAACATATCCAGAAAAAAAATTGGGCGCAAGTGGATCTTTGTCCAATAATTCTAACCCACCCCACCGAGCTGTCGAATTTTTATATGAAAAAATGCATTCATTCAAAATTTTGTTAAGAAAATTGTTTATTATTTCAAGACTATTCATGATAAAAAAATTTTATATTGTGTTTTCGTAGGAAATTTAATGCTCTACAAAAAAGGTATCTTGTAAAATTCTTGTGAATCTAATATTTATCACGTTATTAGCAAAAAACTGTCATCATTTATTCCAAAAGTCCATCGTTATGGCCAAAACAGGAGTTTGACGTCGAAAAACTGCAATGTATTCTTCATATGCAATTAGAAATATGAAAAGATACGTAGTGCACTCAATAACAGTATGTGAACGATATTTAAATTTTCAATTTTATCAATTTTATTATCATTCATGATAAATTTTTCTTCTTTGATCGATAAGGACATTGATTTCTTTATCAGTTCCAAATCGATGGCTTTTTCCGAAAGATTTGAAATCAACTACTCATTTTTTGATATCGATGTGAGCGAGTGGATTTCTAATGAAAATTATTTACAAGGATTAAAAATAGTCAAAGGAATTAAAGTGGTTAACGATGTTGCAGAAAGAGGAATGAAACTTATCACAGAGTACAATGATCGTCTCACTTATGATGAAGATCAGAAACAATTCATTGTACAAATAATTGAAGAATATAAAAAAAAATATCCTGATATTAACAAAGCAACTTTGCTCCAACCGATGTAATTCATTATTGTAAGTTGATTTTTAAAATAAATGACATCATTCATTATAATTCACAATAAAATTGATAAAATTGAAAATTTGAATATTGTTTACATTTCATTGTTGAGTGCGCTACGTATTTCTTCATAATCTTATATACATACGAAAAATAAATTGCAGCTATTCGACGTCAAACTCCTGTTTTGACCATAATGATCGACTTTTGGAATAAATGATGACAGTTTTTTGCTAATTACGTGATAAATATTAGATTCACGAGAATTTCACAAGACACCTTTTTTGTAGAGCATGATATTTCCTACAGAAACGTTATATAAAATTCTTTTATCATAAATAGTTTTGAAATAATAAACAATTTTCTTAACAAAATTTTGAATGCATGCATTTTTTCATATAAAAATTCGACAGCTCGGTGGGGTGGGTTAGAATTATTGGACAAAGTTCCGCTTGCGCCCAATTTTTTTTCTAGATACGTTGATTACTTTTGAGGGACAATACCAAAGAATTTTCAACATCACCCAATTAAGAACCACCCTAATATATATATATGGATTTATTCAAATTATTTATGCAAGACACACACTTCGTGTAATTTGTATCCCGGATGAATCTCGCAATTCGATCGTCCTGCAGTCGTATTTCTCACGCATTTACAGAACAATACACATACACAAACAGCTAGCAAAGAAAAGATCTTAATTCGCAACAATTTACGTGTTAAATCGTACGACTTACGACCTTTCGTTTGATCGGCATTCGATAAATATTCGTTCACGTGTGTACACGAGAAACGTTCGTAGAAACCGCGTGTGTGCGCGCTCGCGACAAACCGATACCTGCTGAGAGAAAGAGACCGCGAGAGCTCGCTGGGTAATTAACGGGAATTAATTAGCGTCCGGCAAAAAAAAAAAAGAGCACCGATCGCGACGATCGGTTATGCACGCTTCGAACGCCACGAAATGGATGCCGCATACATGTAGTTCGGTTTAAATGTACAGACGTATAGACGTTACAACGATCGATGAAACGAGACTTTTTCCTCATTCTATTGGTAGCAGTTGTAATGCTCTGTAGTGCGCTTTGAGCAGAAAGGACCGAAGTAGCAGAAGATTACTCCTTTTATTTTTTAAATTGCCATTTGATAATGTGCAACGAGCACACTTCGTTTATGGCAAAATGGTGCTTGTATGTTGGGGGAAAGATTTACCGATGTCACGACAGATACGTTGACATCGCGCCTTCGCCTCTTTCCACTGTTTGTACCAGTTTGACAGTGGTATCTGCCGGTAGAACCGTATACTTACTGTAATGTGGTACATAGAGTTACAGTTAGTTGAACGATCGAAACTGTCGGACGTTAATTGGCGGTCTTTCTACTTTGTTATAATTGATGCCGGACGATTCATCGGATATAACAACTATTATTATACACTTTATAGTTATACAGTGCCTGCACCGAAGAAAGTCTTTTTCAGACTTCGTGATTTATCAAATTTATGTATTATATACGCTCGTGTATATGCTCGAGGGTAGATTTTATCCACGATCGACGACGAAGCGTCGCGTACGATTCTTTTGTTTTTACCACTTTCTCAACGTTTTATTATTCATTCTTTTTTCTTCTTCGTCATTTTGTTAGCGTTCTTTTTGTCCGAGTCTCGTTGGCCACGATTGAACGGTTCATTGAATAAAATATTAGCAAATTTTGTCGTCATTATCACTATGTTCAGTTTTTTTTTTCCTTTGAAGATTTTGCTTTACAAATTTCGAGCGAGACGCGGAGCCGCGTTTGAAATATAAATGTCATGTTTACGTCGGTAAAAACAAGATTTTTCGTGCAATTCGTGCGACTAATTTGTTCCGCGATAGGAATTTCGAGTAATGAATGATAAAATAATTCGTTTTTTTTTCTTTTTTTCTGACAATTACAGGCGATCTCCGACTACCAGGTCCAGGTCCCGGACCGGTCAGATGCACTCTGAGGAAGCACAAACCCAATCGCAAGCCCCGAACGCCGTTCACAACTCAACAGCTACTCTCGCTCGAGAAGAAATTTCGGGAAAAGCAATACCTCACGATAGCCGAGAGAGCCGAATTCTCGTCGTCCCTTCATCTCACGGAAACGCAGGTAAATATGGTAGGGACAAAATCGAATCATACGAAAAGGACAGTTGCTGAAAAAAAAAAAAAATTACTTTTAGCAAAAGTAAATTGCAAACCGTGGATAAAATCGAATATCAAAACTAGACTTTTAGGCCAATTAGTTAACGCGTCCACTAAAAATTTACTTGTCCTCGAAAGTTCAACTTTGATTAAACACCCGTCTCACAATTTTTGTTAAGGGAATACTAAGGACCCTTTTTCTCGTTCTCTTCAGCCTCAGGAGATAAATTTAGGACTACGTTTATTTTAGTGACTTTCATGAATTTTTTTGGCTAGAAAGGAATGTATATAATTTATTGAAACTTTGAGAACACTTCATACATATATTCAAATAAATGTAGTAATTTTCTTGAAGTATTTTCTCGAAAAATATGGGCTGCCACCTATCGGAAGTCGCCATCAGAAGTAGCTGTTTGTGTACATTCTGGAGGCTACAGTTTTCATCTGAAGTCAATAGGGTTTCAAATTTACTTTAAGGACATGTCTTTCTTCTATATGAATCTAACTTCCCGCAACAAAACTGAAAATTGCATTTTTTAGAGGTGTTTAAACAAAAGAGCATGATTTTTTTAATTGCGCCCTTTTGCTTAAACACCTCTAAAGATGCAATTTTGAACGATGCTATTTAAACAAATTTTTAATTGCATTTTTTAAAGGTGTTTAAACACTTCTGAAAAATGCAATTTTCAATTTTTTGAGGGGACGTTAGGTTCATATGGAAGAAAGACATGTTCTTAAAGTAAATTTGAAACCCTATTGATTTCAGATGAAAACTGTGGCCTACAGAATGTACACAAACAGCTACGTCTGATGGTGATCTTCGATGGGTGGCAGCCCATATTTTCCGAGAGAATACTTCAAAAAAATTACGATATTTATTTGAATATATGTTTAAAATCTTGTCAAAGTTTTAATAAATTATATACATTGCTTTCTTGGCAAAAAAAATTATGAAAAAAACTAAAAAAACGTAGTCCTGAATCTGTCTCGTCTCTTAAGGCCCTTCGGATGCTGGAGAACTGTTGATGGCGCAGAAATACATTCTTTCATTATTTGCGATTTTTCAAGAACATTATTGTCCCTTCTGCTCAATTACTACCCTTCATTATTCTCTAAGATTTAATTTAACATCATAGAAAACCATTAAGAAGTGAGTTTTAGGTTGTTCGATTAATTTTCCCATGATTTAAATGACTTTTGTAGTTTTAATCGTGCGAAGTTAAAAGCAGGTATGGGCTTTAGGTATTAAGATAATATTTTCGCAAACTTGGAATTGAGGAAAGAGTGAATTTTCGATTGGCCAATAGTACTGCAGCGCTCGAATGAGCCTTAATATACATTTTTTACACATTAGTCTCAATTAAAGTGAGTATTTTCATTTCCGCAAGTTCAAGCACTAATAAATTACTACGAACGACTTGCAATCATGTATATATATTTTTTTTTTGTTTTTTTTTTGGAATTCACGAAGCTATAAAGGGGTTTAATAGGGGAGAGGATATTTGCGGAGTGTGATATAGTCACTGTTACTGTGCTTGCACAGTAAAGAGAGACCGTTATCAGCTCGACGACGACGACGACGACGACGACGACAATATAGCGTGTCGGTGTACACTTTGCAGTTTCGTTACAATGCATCAGTCGCAAAATGAAGCTTCGCGTAGCATTCATTTGCCTAGATAAGCTCCGTGATCTGCGCACCCCAACCGTAACGCAATATACCTTCTTACATATATATATATACGTAAAAGGACGTAACACAAATCACTTTACTTGTTAAATCGTGTCGATTACGACCTTTTGTTTGTTAACAATCAATATATATACAAAGGTATATCTATGTATTGCATACTCTAAGTAAATATATAGGTATTTAATGGTATACCCAATATACCGTGAACCGGCTATAACGAGAGACCTCACACACCCTCCGGACATTATTCACGCGACCGGACAAAGAGGCATGTCCACACTTTAAATCCCTATAGCCGCGGGGGAGGTCGCCGTAATATATACTTGATTTCGTTTCGTTCCTTTCAAGTTTTTCCCTCTTTTATCCCCCTCCGACGATAGGGTCTCGTCCCACCTATCGATGTGCGTGTGTGTTTGCGAAAAAACTTGGCACGATGTCGCGAATTGAAAATTTGATTACCCTCCTCTGGGAAATTTTTTTTTTCTCTTCATAATTTAACCGCCTTTTGCAATGTTTTTTTCATTATTATTAAAAAAACTGAAACCTCAACTTTATCAACCCTTTCCATATCAGCCAGACATTGAACTTTTTTCAAACTGATTCCATATATATCAGCGGACAAATTTGTCCTTAAAAAATTGTTTAGCGTTATTTCGAGAAAAAAACATCATCGTTTCATTGGATTTTTCGACATTTTCGTAATATATAAGAAACGGGAATGCGAGAAATTTGAGTTTGCAGTTCGGATACAAAGTATGGTACGAAAAGGGTTAAGGGGAATGTGAATCACCGACGAGAAGTGAAAATAAGTGTGATACCATTTTTTTAATTGTCTATCAATTCTATGAATTCATATAGTATGGAATTCGAACTGTCTACCAATTCTATGTAACGTGAGATTTGGTTTTTTTTTGCGAAATATGGGAGTACTTGTGAAAAAATCGATCGACAAAATTTGGGGGTTGAAAGTTAGAGGATTGTTTCCATCGCTTTGAGCACGAAGTACTTTTTTTACCTGAATACAAGAAGAATTGTTCGAAACAATTCACATCAAGATATTGAAAAAAAATATCACGTTTGCGGACTGAGAAAATTGTTATGCCAAAAACGAGAAAAAACAACGAGGGTGCAATAATCCTTTGCCCTTTTGGATCATTAGTCACAAAATTTATCTTTAAACACCGGTCACGTTATATCCATCGATAACGACAATGATAAAAAACGTACATAACATAGGCACACACACATATATGTCTAACGGGTCCGATTCTATTCACGATTTTATTGCCAGGGCACAAATCTGGCTGTGGATTTCTCGCCATTAATCGTAAACGGGCGCGATTCCGCGGACCACGATATCACCGATATACTCCCGTGCACACTAACACACACATGCGATATACTCCCGTGCACACTAACACACACATCGAGTATACGGTAGAGAAAGAGTGCACAGTCAAACGGTTGAAAAAAAAAAAAAAGAAAAATGTGTCTGGTATCGCGAGATATCTCGTCCGGGAAATCTCGCTTTTTCCATCTGCGGGCTTCGGGAACGTTTTAACCGCTCCTATATGTATATATGGAGACTTTGTAAAACCTGCGACGAGAGGGGGCGAAGAGAAAAAGTACAGGTAGTATTATATACATAGTATTATATATAGGTACGTCACACATCAAGAGTGTCATAATACAACCGCGCAACAATAGATCATCAACCGATCGGTCACGCCTCTCGTCTCTGCATATAACGATTGTTAAAAGTTAAAAAGTCGTTACCAACATTGTTTTACCATGTTAAGGCCGTCGTCTGGTCTAGAAATTTGAAAAAATCGATTTTTTTTTTTTCATTTTCTTATGCCTTAGACCCTTCTTCATACGCTCCTGAAAACCGTTTATTGATATTTCAAAAATTAGCCGAGAAATAAAAATTCTAAGCAAGCCGCGCGCTCAGGTAGCGCGGTCGGGAAGCAACTTTGAGCGCGTTTATCTCAGAACTATGTTTTTCAAATCGGCGCCCACGATATCTCGATAACTAATGGACCGATCGAGCTCAAATTTTGCACGTACCTTAGGTAGCCTGTTTCTGAGGACTGGTAGCAGAATTGAGTCGAACAATAATTTTGCCGACATTTTATAACTCGTCGAATAACCGGAAATGTATGAAATATCATTAATGAAAGTTCAACAGGCCGCCATTTTGTCAAAAAATTTTTTTAAGTACCAATTCTGCTACCAGTGCTCAGAATACTCATACAGATTGAGAATATATATATTTTTTTTTTTTCGGATGCATACAACATCGTCCAGAGTGGGCGCCGATTAAGGCGCACCATGTTGCAAAAAGGCAAAAACTACATGAAAATATTTATAATAATTTTTTTTTTAATGTACAAGTATTCTCTAAGGATCAATAAATGGACGTGTAAATTTTCATCAAGACAACTTCAACGGTTTAAACGTTATTGCACATTAGAAATGACGTCAAAAGTCTCGCTCTAGACCAGACGACGGCCGATAAACGACGCGCGATAATCTCTTCTCATCTTTAAACGCTGAATCGTTCATATTGGTCATCCGCATTGTGGACAGTAGCAAAATGGCAGCAACCACAGTGACAAGTGAGAGATTACGTATCGCGGGACGTAATTTGCTTATTTAACGTCGAATGGCGTATGTACGAGGTCTGTTAAAAAAGTATCGTGAATTTTGAATTTCCGCGGGCTACGTATATCCGATTTTCGATTTTTCTGTCGCGTTAGGTTGGTACGCATGTCCCTCACTTATGCTGAAAAAATCGGTCATTTTGAATGTTTAGTTAATTGTTGACAGCTGTTTTGGTTAGACGTGTTTTGCCTTGTCTTTGATTTTTGCCTATTCCAAAAAATGGATCAAAGAATCTGTATGAAATTTTGTGTGAAAAACAAAATTAAGTGCGCGGACACATTCCGAATGTTGACTGTGGCATATGGTGAAGCTACCTTGGACCAAAGCAACGTTTATCGGTGATACAAAATGTTCTCAGAGGGCCCGAGAAGATGCGAACAACGAAACGCGTTCTGGACGCCCGAGCACATCAACAACAGACGAAAACATTGATGAAGCGAAGAAAATAATATTGGCCAATCGTCGAATCGCCGTTAGAGAAGTTGCTGAGGAACTAAACGTATCGATTGGCTCGTGCTATTCGATTTTTACCAATGATTCGGGCATGAGACGGGTCGTCGCGAAATTCGTGCCAAAATTGCTCAATTTCGAAGAAAAACAGTGTCGCGTTAACATTGCTACGGAGCTGTTGGACTCGGTCCGCGACGACCCAAATTTGCTCTAGAGGGTCATAACTGGTGACGAATCATGGGTTTGTGGTTATGACGTGAAAACCAAAGCTCAATCATCGCAATGGAAGCTGCTTTTTTGGAATAGGGAAAAATCGAAGACAAGCCAAAACACGTCTAACCAAAACATCTGTCAACAATTAACTAAACATTCAAAATAGCCGATTTTTTCAGCATAAGTGAGGGACATGAGTACCAACCTAACGCCACAAAAAAAATCGAAAATCGAATATACGTAGCCCGCGGAAATTCAAAATTTGCGATACTTTTTGAACAGACCTCGTATAGCGTAAAACAGTGATTAACGAACGCTACTTCCTCTATAACTGCACATCTGTACCGTACAGTTGGTATCGGCTCAATACACAATTTGGATCGACTTCTAGAAGACGAAAAGACGGCAAAACACATCACTTTGTGCCTTGAATCGTCTTGGATTAAGCCCTTTAGCTTGTTACCATACATGGACATAAATACGGTGATACGGTAAAGCGAGAAGCGTGAATTACGAATGGCAAATAGATAGATCCTAATGTACATAACGGAAAACCAACTGCTACGAGAAAGCAGCACGTTCAACGGGGCAATTGACATTGCTGAATCGTAAATTTCGAGAGCTGTGCGTGGCAAATTTGGAGGAGCACGTGTCGCACGCCATCCCAGTACTCTAAGCCATATCATAGCTCTGTATTAATGTTCTTTCATCCGTATGGAACATTCGATGTCGATTCGATTGATTTCTGATCACGGCGCGAATTTTCATGAATTTTTTCGTTAATCATATTGTCTTGATTCAAGAAAACATTGCAATATATGATTCCTTTGATGCGGTTTCATTAAATAACTTAAATGGTTGTCTTGGGTTTCAATTTGTTTGTTTTTTTTTTCTGCAAACGCCCAAATTTCGTCGCCAATTTACTGTATTTGCATTTTGTCCCTTTCGTGCGTGAAGTATTAATAAAAATGTTGCGATTCTTTGAAAATTGGTGATTCAAAGTTTCAGGCGATTGAACGCGAGCATCTGTCGACATCGAAGTCGACCTAATACGATAAATTCCGCAACTACGCATTCCTTACGGTATATGTATATATAGATATAGAGGGCATCAAGCGACACGTAGCAAAACTCGCAATACTCAATGAGCGTTTCGCTCATTAGCCATCGAGAGTAATTGCCGCGGTATATATATATATATTTATGTATATATCCAATACACAAGCCAATTCGTAATATCTCTGGAAAGCGATTAGATACTCAATCAGGTATACATATACCGTAATATAGAACATTACGATAGTACGACTAAAGCGTTAACTCGGTGTACAAAGTACTAAAGTAGCACTTTACATATTAGGAGAAAAAAAAAACGTTTTTTTTCTAAATTCATTTAAATGAAAGGAAATTTATTTTAATTAAACATAATTGATTTTTGCAAAGTTGCAAATCGACGATTTAACAACTCGCGATAAATTCCAATCAACCTAGATACATCTAATTGTAAACTCATAAAAATTTCTACTAAACTCAGTTCATATTTGATTATTCTTTTATTCAGCTTAGATGAACTTTGTTTAATGGAAATAAAATTCATTTCAATAAAGTTTAATTGATTTTTACAAAGTAACAAATAGACGATTCAACAATTCGCGATAAATTCCATTCAACCTAGATACATTTAAGTTTATCGAAATTTTTACTAAACTCGTTTCACATTTAATTATTCATTTTATTCAGCTTAAGGTAGTAGTCTGGTAACTTAAGCCGATTTTCATGTCTTTTTTGGAGGGCGTTTTTTTGTAGGAAAATAAAAATGAATCGTTTTGGATATTTAGGATGTTTTTGTTTACATATTCAAGATACAAAAAAAAATTATTTTGAAAAAATTTAATAGTTTATTATTATTATTATTATTATTGGCTCAAAGTTGGCAGCCCGGGTCCTAACTTTTTTTCTACCGAACCGATTGCTTTCAAATTTTAACAGGCTACTCTACACACTTATAGTTCTCGTCGGAACTACCGAGAAATTTCTTCACCCCTAACTTTTTATTTTACAACCCCTTCTTTGCTAAAGTCCTTTTATTTTAGCAAAGAAGGGGTTGTAAAATAATAAGTTCGGGGTGAAAAAATTTCTCGGTAGTTCCAACGAGAACTATAAGTGTGGAAAGTAGCCTGTTAAAATTTGAAAGCAATCGGTTCGGTAGAAAAAAAGTTAGGACCCGGGCTGCCAACTTCGAGGTGGCAACTTCGATCAATAATAATAATAATAAACTATTACATTTTTTCAAAAAATTTTTTTTTTGTATCTTTAATATGTAAATAAAAACATCCTAAATATCCAAAACGATTCATTTTTATTTTCCTACAAAAAAACGCCCTCCAAAAAAGACATGAAAATCGGCTTAAGTTACCGGACTACTACCTTAAATAAACTTATTTTCAATGGAAATAAAATTTATTTCAATGTAAAGTTAATTTTCTATTAAATTTTCTTGAATCAATTTTGTTTGACTGATATGAAATTCTTATAATTTCAAGAATTTAGCTTTTTTTTTTACTCTCGGTCTCGTGTATTTTTATTCGTGTCGGGTGAGGCTAGTGGCGCGGCAGTGGTCCAGCTGTATCCTCCGCGGAGTCTCCTCCACGCCACGAGGACCGTATTGATTTCCACGCAGGGTCGACTCTCTCTCTCTCTCTCTCTCTCTCTCTCTCTCTCTCTCTCTCTCTCTCTCTCTCTCTCTCTCTCTCTCTCTTGTCCTCTCGCGATAGAACCTCGCGTTTTCGTATATAGATATATAGCTCTTCTGACGACGGGAGCAAACGACCGGCCCTTTTCACCTGTTCCCGTCGCCAACTATAATGGCCGTCTCTGCGATTTTCAACATCCATTACTATACGCGAGAATCGTGTCTGACGCGACGAATTTTTTCAATAGTTTCATTGAATTTTATCAATTTTGTTAATACAATTATTTTGATATTTCAGTAAAGAGACAAAAAAGTGTAATTTTTCTTAGGTTTATTTTATCCTTTTTTTTTGTAGCTCAACAATAGTTTTATTGGAACTTTGATAAATTTACGAAAATTCTACAGGATTTCCACTGATTCCAACGACATCGTTCATGTGTGTCCAGAAGTGATGAAAATTCCATTAACTTTGCGAGATTGTTATAGAATTGTTTGCTGCCATTAATTTAATTAATTAGCTGAATAAGTATGATTTTTTTTTTTTCAAATATGACAACTCCAGCCTAAAGCGTGGTGCAATATCGCGATCGATAAGAAAAATGTTAATCAATTCCATTTGGAGTAATTTGGCATTTCCGGAAAATGCAAATTCGCGCCACCGTCTATTTATTGGACGCGGTCTAGTAGCCCGATTTCCCTTTTTTTCGAAAACTGCAACTAGCTTTCTTGCATCCGTTACTTTAATCCTTGAATAAACTGTCAACCATTGTGTGTGATTTTGTCATTGTTGCAGGTGAAGATATGGTTTCAAAATCGTCGGGCAAAAGCGAAAAGACTTCAGGAGGCTGAGATCGAGAAACTTAGACTTTCGGCAAGGCCATTATTGCATCCGAGCTTTGGTACGGGTCTTATGTTCTCGGGAGTGGGACCACCTGGTGCAGGAGGAGTGCCTCCGTTCATAGCGGCAGCAATGGCTAGGCACACCCATGCAGCAGCGACCGCAGCCATGTTCATGGGACCACCGGGACATCGGCCTTAAGACCACCAATTGTCTTCGTACGGTATGAATTCTGTGGTGTTTATTGAAGAAGAAAAAAAACGAAGTGATTCACCAAATAAAAAAAAAAAATATATATATATATATATATTCGGAAATGCTTGAAGCTGCTGACAAGCTCAAAGCAAAAACAAGGTATTCCGTTCGATCGAGCGACTTCCGATTTTAAATTAATTCGAAACTCGTCACTAGGCCCCGAAATGAAAATGATAACGAAATCCCCCGAAAACGTTCTCAAGAAAGCCCCTTGTGAACTTGATCTCAAATGCAAGACGTATTTTCTTTGTAAATAATGTAAATATATAATAATAATAATGATAATTCACAAACGAGACGCCGAAATGTATGAAGAACGAAGAGAAAAGAAAAACGTCGTAGGATAAACGATACAGTGATTGGTCTTCGACTAATAATTATTCGTATTAGTAACTGACAAATCAAAAAGTATCATTTCCTTGTGCTGATTCGTTATGAACACGAGAGCTAATTTGATATTCGACCGTGAGACTCTTCGAGTCTGCTTGAGTTCAACAGATGAGAACAAAAGATTTCTTTGTCGCAGAAAATTAAAACGATCTATTCGTTCTTGACCACGCGCCAGAAATTCAAACTCCGGCTCCTCATTCGTCCTTTATAAACCAATCCGCGAGCCCGAAGGCTTAATCCTCCAATAAATGCGAACCTGAACCACTAGCGCCCTCTTCGGGGTATCATTTAAAGTATACATTGCACAGAAACTTATAGAATTATGTTATTAAATTACCAATCACTTTGCCGTCTGTTCTACGAGGGGGTAGAGATGTTGTACCTCGATACCTGTAATATAATTTATTAAAACAAAAAAAAAACGTGCGACATTCACACGTGACGAGATGATGTAAATAATTGGATGTTTGAAGGAAGAACGAATTACAAAAAAAAAAACGAACGAGATTGCGAATTGCTCCGTGTACACTCCTCTTTGATCTCTCTCTCTCTCTCTCTTTCCCTAATAGGCGTTTTACTACTAAACAATTATTAGCTCTCCAAATGAACAAAAGTACACTAAACAAAATCGGATTATGAACAGAGGTGAATACCGTTCGAACGATAAATCATTTTTAATTACGTTAGAGCGAAATAATTATGAACAACTATCCTGAAAACATAGAAAATGTATATTTTTTTTTCAATCAATTGAATTAGTTTGAATTTATTGTGTCAGCTCCACGGGACGAGTCCGAATAACCAGATCTCGGGGTGTAAACATCAGTAATAGTCGTTTTGTATCCAGAATTATTAAAAATCGTACGAAAAAGTGTTTTCTTTGAGTACTGTTCATAGGGATTTTGTTGCAAAATAATTTCGGACAATTTTTCATAAAAATCTTAATCAGTAGGTGCCGATTTTTGTTCTCGATGAGTTTAACGCCATTTTAATGCTGCTCGGCATCGACGTTTGTTTCATTTCGAGAATTGGTGCACACCCAAGGGAAACGGTTATGGAGTTAGTGTTTTCACTCGGCATATCGTATAATATGCACGCTCGTTGCAATGGGCGAGTCCCTACTCTCTCTCTCTCTCTCTCTCTACCTCGGTCCCGTCGTGCGCCAGGCCGCACGCGCAAATTAATTACGTGCAATATCTTATCGCACGCATTAATCAGCTCACAAATGCGTGTACGATATGTTGCCACCTTACGGAGTGTATATAAAGTTAACGGACGATTCTACCGCCAGGCGGCGCTGACTGTACGTTACTGTAAGGATTATCTTGGCGCGTTTCATCGAGTGAGAGAAACAGAGAGAGAGAGAAAAAGAGAGAGCGAGATATATGTGCGGCAACGTTACCGGTCGATTGAGTAAAACGCTCCACGCCCCCGCGGGTCATATAAAAATGTAGAACGTATCGAACGAAGAAAATGGACAAATATGTAAATTAGCGAACACGCGCGATATAAAAACTCCTGAGAGGATTATAACTCAGGAGAATAAAAAAAAAAACAAAACATCGATCCTAGAATCGTTAAATTGATAAAATTAAGTTGATAAAATTATTGAAAATTTATGCAATTCACTCGTCTTCCGAGCACTTTATTAATTTGAAAAACGATTTATTTACTTATTATGCATTTTTCGTAATTCAGATTATATTCATTATTGAAATCGAACAAAGTCGAGAGGTCAGAGAGGAATAAACGGAGCAAAGAGCGTGAAAAAAAAACGACAAGGTGATGAAAAGAGCAGGTGATGAAAACTTGAAGAAAAAAAAAAAGGAAAAAGAACAACAAACGTTGGCGTCGAAATAAATTTCTCGGCAATTAAACTTGTATAATGCCCACAGTCTGTATAAATGTAATAGGATAAATTTATCCATGGAAGTACGTTATAGCGAAATAAATTGCGATTTCAATATTTAAACGGAAAGTGATATTACAAAATTGCGTTTTGTCTTAGATTTTTATCTGTCTTGTTTTTTTTTTTCCATTTAATTTAACAAAACACAATTCATTTAACGTTTCGTGAAACAAAATCCTTTTCCACAATGTTGGATCTTTTTTTTTATCCTCGATAATTCTCGACTAAACATTTGTGAAATGAATATATTTTCCTCTCATATTCCCATGTCATCGTTTAAATAATTTGCCACTATTTTACAACTCGACATGTGACCTTTCGATTATGGTAAGTATAACATACACATCAGGGGCATACAATCTATGGTATGGCCTGACGCTATTACGTGAAACTTTTCCGATACAGGCTTCTCTCTTTATTTCTCTCTCTCTCTCTCTCTCTCTTTTATATATACTGACAATTGCTTCGCTCAAACGATATGGCGTGTGTTCAACCACCGAGATATACGAACTCGTGCGAGCCTCCGTAGCCATTATATTGTTCGTTCGAACAGAGTATCCTGGAGATATATATATAAATAAGGTACTCTCGTCACGATTGATCGATCAGTGGGCCATTATCGTCGACCTTTTCGCTACTTTGGCTACATTCCATACAATCATACATATATATATATAGTTACCCTTATCGATACCGCCATGATGAGAAATAGTCTATTGTCTATAGATGTGAAAATGCCTTTTTGCACATACGAGGTCTGTTCAAAAAGTATCGCGAATTTTGAATTTCCGCGGGCTACGTATATTCGATTTTCGATTTTTTTGTGGCGTTAGATTGGTACTCGTGTCCCTCACTTATGCTGAAAAAATCGGCCATTTTGAATGTTTAGTTAATTGCTGACAGCTGTTTTGGTTAGACGTGTTTTGGCTTGTCTTCGATTTTTGCCTATTCCAAAAAAGCAGCTTCCATTGCGATGATTGAGCTTTGGTTTCCACGTCATAACCATAAACCCACGATTCGTCACCAGTTATGACCCTCTGGAGGAAAATTTGGGTCGTCGCGGACCGAGTCCAACAGCTACTTAGCAATGTTAACGCGACACTTGTTTTTGTTCGAAATTGAGCAATTTTGGCACGAATTTCGCGGCGACCCGTCTCGTGCCAAAATTATTGGTAAAAATCGAATAGCACGAGCCAATCGATATGTTTAGTTACTCAGCAACTTCTCTAACGGTGATGCGACGATTGGCCAATAATATTATCTTCACTTCATCAATGTTTTCGTCTGTTGTTGATGTGCTCGGGCGTCCGGAACGCATTTCGTTGTTCGCATCTTCTCGGCCCTCTGAGAACACTTTGTATATTTGGATAAACGTTGCTTTAGTCCAAAGTAGCTTCACCATATGCCACAGTCAACATTCGGAATGCGTCCGCCCACTTAATTTTGTGTTTCACACAAAATTTCATACAGATTCTTTGATTCATTTTTTGGAATAGGCAAAAATTGAAGACAAGCCAAAACACGTCTAACCAAAACAGCTGTCAACGATTAACTAAACATTCAAAATGGCCGATTTTTTCAGCATAAGTGAGTGACACGAGTACCAACCTAACGCCACAAAAAAAATCGAAAATCGAATATACGTAGCCCGCGGAAATTCAAAATTCGCGATACTTTTTGAACAGACCTCGTATACATATGTACAGTTCAACATCGTACTTTGAACTTTGGTAAGGTTTGTATGAACGGAGACGAACGATTTAATTTCGAACGTTGATATTTAATAATTCATATTAATCTATTACAATTATAATAAAAAGAATTGATCAATTTAATTAAAAATATAACTGAAATACCGATTAAGGTATGGGATGAAGCGGGATCAAAGGTTGGCAAAACTTAGTCAAATTTTTTAATTCTACCGAAAAAAAACGATCGTATCGAAAATTCCAATGGAGAATTTTTCCACAATGTTCTTCTCGTCATTTGACAAAATATTCAGATCGATATATAAAAAATTGTAAGATAAGTACTGTTTTTTGAATATTTGTTTTATTTTTAAAAAAATGAATCTTCTACAATTTCGTTCGATTCGAATCGGAATATTTTGTTTACAGGATCGTAGAAACATTTCGAATGATCGCTCTTTTGAGAGTTTCGACACGCATTTTTTTTCGAAAAGTTCAAAAGGATCGCGGAACTCTCACCCTTAATTAATAAATTATATTATGTATATAAATGCGCGATACATAATTTAGAGTCATCGCGTGTGTTGATACAAACGTTAGAGTTTTTTGTTTTCTTTGTTTGTCAGCAAGCAACGGTTATTAGATGCGTGACCAATGATGGATGAGACCCGTTCGCGCGCTTCGGTAATTAAAAATATGTTAATTCGTCCTCGCGAACCGCTAATTGGTTTTTGACGATTTTTTTCCGTTTTTTTTTTTGCAATACCAATAGGATCGCGACGAGTGCACGAGAGAGTGCACGAGAGAGTAAGCGAGAAAGATATCATACTATATATCAATAGAGGATAGGAAGGGAAGGGGGTGTGTGATGCCAACCTGCTGATTTATCGACGAGTCAGCTTGTAGGTATCCCCTGTCCAGAGACTAATTATAAAATATCTATGAGATTGGCGCGTTCTCACTTTCTCCGCATTACAAGTCTTTTTATTCTCGGCTTGCCATCGTTGATGCTCATCAGTTCTCGTTGCTACAATGTCAACGGTTCTTTTGATTAATATCACACATTTTGGAAAACCACTCACAGCAACGAAAACCTCACGATACAAAATATCGATATATTTGTTTCAAAGAATTTCTCATAAAAAAATTTTATACATCGATATTTCTTCGCGAAAAACAACACTTTTCGTGACGAAGATAAATTTCAAAAATTTACATATCGCAACGGCGATATTTTCACGGAAATTCTTCAATTACGTCAGGAGGCTCATGAAAGCAATTATGATAATTCAACTTTGCAAATCCATTACAAGCTACGACTCGAACTTTTACCGTTCACGAGTCAACAATATCTTAATCATATATTTACAGGATGCGGCTGTTTCGAGGTCACGAGTGTTTAGTACATATGTCAAGCTATTTGGACGCCAAGCGCGACCTCTCGAAGTGGTATAGAATGGCGGGAAATTCAAATTGAATTTTGTCCGGATTTTGGCGCCGCATCCTGTATATACACACGAGCATCGTAAATCATAATAATAATAATAATAACCACTATATATAAATAAGTTCGAGGCGCCTGACGCGTTCTTCGCTTCTCTACTTATCCTCTCTGTGTCTCTCTTTAAAGAAAAGTACATTCACATACGAGGTCTGTTCAAAAAGTATCGCGAATTTTGAATTTCCGCGGGCTACGTATATTCGATTTTCGATTTTTTTGTGGCGTTAGGTTGTTACTCTTGTCCCTCACTTATGCTGAAAAAATCGGCCATTTTCAATGTTTAGTTAATTGTTGACAGCTGTTTTGGTTAGTCGTGTTGTGGCTTCTCTTCGATTTTTGCCTATTCCAAAAAATGGATCAAAGAATCACTATGAAATTTTGTGTGAAAAACAAAATTAAGTTGCGCGGACGCATTCCGAATGTTGACTGTGACATGTGGTGGAGCTACCTTGGACCAAAGCAACGTTTATCGGTGGTACAAAGTGTTCTCAGAGGGCCGAGAAGATGCGAACAACGAAATGCGTTCCGGACGCCCGAGCACATCAACAACAGATGAATACATTGATGAAATGAAGAAAATAATATTGGCCAATCGTCGAATCACCGTTAGAGAAGTTGCTGAGGAACTAAACGTATCGATTGGCTCGTGCTATTCGATTTTTACCAATGATTTGGGCATGAGACGAGTCGCCGCGAAATTCGTGCCAAAATTGCTCAATTTCGAAGAAAAACAGTGTCGCGTTAACATTGCTAAAGAGCTGTTGGACTCGGTCCGCGACGACCCAAATTTGCTCCAGAGGGTCATAACTGGTGACGAATCATGGGTTTATGGCTATGACGTGGAAACCAAAGCTCAATCATCGCAATGGAAGCTGCTTTTTTGGAATAGGCAAAAATCAAGCCAAAACACGTCTAACCAAAACAGCTGTCAACAATTAACTAAACATTCAAAATGGCCGATTTTTTCAGCATGAGTGAGGGACATGAGTACCAACCTAACGCCACAAAAAATCGAAAATCGAATATACGTAGCCCGCGGAAATTAAAAATTCGCGATACTTTTTGAACAGACCTCGTATGTATATATAAAACTGAAATGCATACTCTCGGTTGAAGAGGATCGTGAGCTCTTCTGAGTGAGCTCAGGTTATACGAGCTCTGCCTTATATGAAATTTATGTACGCGCATCGGCGAGCATATATAAGATGAGAAAGAGAGAGGAGATAGAGAGAGAGAGAGAGAGAACGAAAAGCTTTAATGCTGTGGGCGACGAGAAACAACTGGCCGATAGAGAGCCCTATAACCACGCTCACTGACAATTAATTAAAGAATAATTTCTTGTCTTTGCGATATACCGTGTGGAGTACACAGACGAGCACATATGTATAGCGTGGAGAGAGCGGTGCAGTTGGCGGCCAATTATGCCAGGAGACGAGAACGGAATACCAAGCAGCACCCGAAGGAGCCACGGATACCGAGTATAATACCTGTATGTATGTGTACTATAAGTCACGTGACGGTTTGCACCTCCCATATATATATATATATATATATATAATGTTCGGTTGAAAATGTGGATGAGGTGGAGAAACGTACGAGGAAGAGGAAGAGCCACAACGTGGCGCCGCAAAATGCACAGTCCGCGCATTGCGAATATATAACGTACGTATTCGTATAGACCCCATTTTGTGCCAAATCGAACAACGTCTGACATCTTAGATTTCATTCTCCGTGTCATTATTTCAGCTCCAAAAGGCAATGGGAAATTTTTACATTTTTTCTCCCACTTGTTATTCATTTATGCTTTTTTGAAACGCACGTTATAATTTTACAATTTTTTTCACCCTCTCTTTTCCCTATATCCAAAACATACATTTGTAATTTTCATTGGCGACAGACACGAAAGGAAACCGAGATAAAATTATAATTCACCGATCGTTCTTTTTTCGAAGTTTTCTTTTCTAAAGTACTCCGATACTACTCGTAAACTTCTTGTCTGTACCAATTGTCGTTGTATCGGGGGGATTTAAATTTAAGAAACTCTTCGAATCGGATAATTATAATTTTATTTCGAGAACGATTAAAGAAAATTTGATGTTGGAAGGAGAAAAATAGTCGAAGCGATGTGAAATAAGCGGTAGCGCGAGTGCGAGAGTGATAGTTGAATTTTCACGCTATCCTTTTCTCACGAACTATTAACATTTTGATGCAAAAGGCAAAAGCAGCGAATTGCGCAATTTTTAGGTGGAATTTCGTGTTGTTTTCAATTTTTTTCTTTCTTTCTTTAGCAATATCAATTATCTCTGAGGCAATTGAACGAGGGTTCTTTTTTTTTTTTTTTTTTTACCGCCTGAATCTATTGCACATAGCCTTAAGGAGATCCGTGCTGTATAGGCGAAGAGAGGGAAACCGATAATTCAACCCCTCGTGGAGTCGACAAATTCTCACGTAACGAGATCACCGACGCCGTAAGAATTGTTCCAAGTACCCCGTTTGTAAGTATTTCCGCGGATATATATATGTACATTTTGTAGAGTACGTGCTAAAGTAAAACGTGCTCGGGTTGGTGGAAATCGGGCGAGAAATCGAATTCTCTCTTGTGTGAGAGAGAGGGGGGGGGGGGGCAGTCGTTTAGGAACCCGTTTAGGTATATACCACTTACGGTTGACATGAGACGAGAGAACATGTGAACCGATCGAGATCCACGCGTGATACTTGGTACTTATTACTCGGTGTGTGTTTTACGGTTAACGGGGCACGGAAATTTATCGAAATTGACGTTAAATGACCGAGGGGAAGGAGAAAAGAAAAACTTTAACGAAAGATATGTTACGGCGTGCAGGAGTGCAGGATCTATAAATATGTATATGTGTGTAGAATCGAGAATCTATCGATTTACGTATCCATTGCGAAATGGGACTTTCGAGCGCGATAATGCCGGATTAAGAAATTACGAGTATTAAAAAGTTGATGCTCCGCGGACGCGGTTGGCCAACAAATTAGTGTCTATTAATTCCTATAAACGTTTTCTCTTTGGCGACCGCGCAATGATTTTACGACAGGTCGTTAAACAAATCGTCGGAATCCAATCTATTAACTATATAAATTACGAGTTTGGTCTTCGATCGATTCGATCGGTTAATTGTAACGCGTTGCAGGCCAAATTAGCGGAATACCTCGTGAGGGAAAAAGCGTTCATGCCCCCGTTGGTAATATTTATATGATCAGGTTGTAATTGAACGATTGACATTTCTCGGCGAGCGATTAGTTCTGGTAAACGATCCAATAAAACTAACAAAAATTCACCGTCGATTTAGACAACTACCCTTTTTTTTATCGTTGTTTTTGTATATTAAAATATTTTTTTTAAGAAAGTGGCGGATTTTTTAAATTCTTTGAGAATAAATATTATACTTTAGTCCTCTAGTCAATTAACATTGTGCATGAAGCTGTGATTTATGAAGAATATATTATGAATATACATTCATATTACTAAATTCCCTTATAGGGGGAAATAGGGATAGGACAGCGTTTTCTCAATGATTTTCATGAATTTTTTTATAGCATAAAAAATGAATATAATTTATTGAAACTTTGAGAATATTTTATACATATATTTAAGTATATAATATAAAATTTTTGAAGAATTTCCTTGAAAAACACCGAAGATATTAGCGACCCCATATTGCAGGTCACAATCAGACTCAGCATTTTGCGTACATTCTGGAAGCCGCAATTTTCATCTGAAATCAAACGAGGTTGAAATTTACTTTTATTATATGTCTCTCTTCTATATGAACCTAAATGCTATAAAAAAAAAAGAAAATTGAATTTTTTACAGGGGTCATAACAAAGAAGCATGATTTTTTGCCATTTTTTACAACTTTATTCGCAAAAAAAAAATTATTTTAAATAATGTTAATATTCCGATTTTAGGTTCATATAGAGCGCAATACTATGAAGAAAGTAACTGCCAATTTTCAAAACGATTGGTTGAAAACTTTTCAAACTAGCGCGTACGCAAGTTCAAAAAAAGTCGTTTTTAGAAAAACACGTTTGAAAAAATAGCGCGCTCGGGGCCTGAAGGAGAGCTACTCACTTTAATGGCTTATAACAATAGAACGAGTCGGAATTTTCATTTAAAATTTTGCGGAACATATTTTTCAATAGTTTAACTAACAATTTATGAAATAAAAAAAAAATTTCCCCCCTTAACCACTCGTGTTACCCTCTACCATAAAAGGAAAAAGGAGGCGGTGGGAAAACAGTAAAAAAACGGACAATTACTTTTACGGGTCACGAAGATCGACATTCGCTTGAACGTAAATACCGATATATCTTCAATGAGTGATGCAAGGATGATTCTCCGACTTTCTCTCCCTCTCAACTATCGTGCACCACGTATAACCTCGGCATAGCTACCGGTATATAGATCGAATGGACACGGTTAAGACACGGCGATCGAGAGATGGACGAAGGGGTGGGGAAAGGGTTCCCTTGAGGAAAGGAACGCGGGTGAATAAAATTCACGGTTAACGCGTCTGCATTGGAAATAGAGGGGGAGAGAGAGAGAGAAAGAAAAGAGAAAAAAAAGGGGTCTTTCTTCCTGTTTCGTACGGTCCTCATTCGGTTTTATCCAAATTAATTGGTCATAAATTAAAGTTACCGGGCGGCGACGATCTCTCTCTCTCTCTCTCTCTCTCTCTCTCTCTCTCTCTCTCTCTTACTCTTTATCTCTCTTTTGGTTTCGAGGGGACAAGTGCTCCCGCGTGCGATTGGAGCGAGATGGAGAATCAGGATCTTCCACCACAGAACTGTACACTATACAGCGATAAGAAAGACAAAAAGGCGTAACTTACACAATTTAGCAGGTATTAATGATAAAAATTACGCCGTTTTGTTCGCTGAAAAGCTGTATACGTATGGTGCGTGAGTATTCGTGTCAGAAGTCGTCGAGTAGGTGAAAGAGAGATGAAACGAGCTGTACGAACGAGCCTCAAAAAAGGTAAAACGAGAGGAACGAATGAAAGTAAGAGAGACGAGCTTATCGGGAAGAAACAAAACTCGAGACCCAGAGAAAGAGAGAGAAGAAATAAAACGTCGAAGCGAGAGAGAACCAATGAAGCAAAAGACAAATGGCCAGAATGGAAAAGAGAAAAGGAGGAAAAATACAAGTACAAAGGATAGAGAATTGAAGTAGAAACATTTTGAGCGTTACATTCGGTACTGAAAATGCTCTCGACGGAACTCTTATTATCCTCGTTTGAGCCTTTTAAGGGCCACATTAAAGGATTGAAATTGTTTTACCACGGAGAAGTAGAATGCGAAAATGAAAGAAAGAGAATTAAAAAGAGAAAGGATAATAGACTGGAGGGATTCGACCGCTAAATAAGCTCATAAAGTCGTATTTCACGTAATTAACCATAAAACGATCAAAGCCCTTCTGACTTTTAGGCGTTCGATATATATGACGGCTCTAAAACACACCGGACAGTATTAAAAGCGTGAGTCGACGGGAGAACGCGGCACGGGGAAGACCAGGTAGAGGGTACCGGTAGCGCATCGACACGCCATTATGTGGCGGCTCGGACTAATTTATACAAGAGAGAAACGACGAGGAGTGCCACAGAAAGTATCGAACGTTGCAGAAACACAGCGGAGAGAGATAGAGGAATTATATATAGTTGAATGAACGAGCGAGGGAAATAAAGGGATGCGAGAAACAGAGAGAGAGAGAGAGAAAGATCGAAGCGAGTGAGTGAGAAAGACATAGGGATCCCTAATTGGAAGCCAGCCACTGTTTCGCGGTGTGTAACGATGCTCGAATTCATGTCGCCGCGCGGAATTAAGCCGACTACGGTTTTCCCTCTCTTCTCTCTCCTCACTCTTCCTGCTCCTTTTGGCATCTGTGTGGGTGTGTACAAGTGTATGTGAGCGCGTGCGTAACAGTGAGAATAAGGGGTGAAGGTAAAGGTACGCGATTTCACGAAAGGGAAATCTCTCATTTACAACTTTTGGTTGTAGCTATATTGAAACATAAATGGATGTCACTCCGCGATTGTATAATCGGTATAATAGCTGTGATATCAGCGAAAGATTGCCGAGAAAATTAATATACCCCCTAGACTCGTAATCTCGTAAACAAGACCTCGCAACAAGGATGTCACCGTTTGAATGAGAAGCAAAAAAAAATATATAAACGACCCTTACAGTAGTCGCATATGATGTGTAACATCTGACATCTCACCTTGATAATAAGCAACGCTAGGCATTATATCCCGAAAAAAAATGATTCAGGTATTATTTGAAATGATTTTTCGTAACGACGAATAATTCTTTTTAATGAAAATTGTATTTTATATTATTAACGCTTGGAGTAATGCAATTTGTTATTGGAGACAGTTATTTTTGTTCAATTTGGGAGAGAGCAGAGACATTTCATCGTAGTATTACACGCAGTCGCTGTTGATTTAGACGAAGTAGGAGAAAATGGCAACGATGGCAATCGCAAAGTTGCATGACTGACAACCAGATTTGGTAAAGCGGTAGTTGGGTCGGTGGTTGATGTCTGTGAGAGAATTGAGTTCGCTGCACGTGCCCGAAAATTCCTGCTACGCTGAGTCGAATTATGCGCATTTTTTTTTTGCATCTACCTTTCCAGTTTTTCATTTTTCCTCACGGCTTTTCTGCCGGTAATCTCGCATATATTCTGCTCTGGATTTACCCATCTCTGCAACTCACGAAATCATTAGAATTAAATTAGAATTATAAATATTTAAGAAATTATTAATATCAAAGAAATTGTCCGTGTAATTAATTAATTTGTTTTTTTTTTTATCAAAATAAAAAATATCAATTGAGCAGCGACAGAAATTAACTTGAAAAGTTAAAAAAGCTATTTGGTTTTTTTTTTATCAAAATTAAAATTATCAATTGACCCCAGCGACGGAAATCAACCTCAAAATTTAAAAAGGCTAAATATTCAAATATTTATTCAAATAATTATTCATTATTACTCACTTGCATTTTTTATCCATGATCTGCACTTTTTTCAGACACATTATCAATAGTAAATACATTTATTAATATAGTTTACACGTATAAATTAGTTTATATAACAGCACACTTTATACACAACACTGTATGTTAAGCGCACAGCTGATGCGTTCTCCTCTATTTCCCTTTCTCTTTCTCGTCACACACGCACACGCTATTGGCCGACAGTACCGACCTCTCGGAAAATGGGTTGGTGCCATCTGACGGCCAAAGCTACAACCGCGCGCGCTCCTTGGTCAAATCAAATAGCGCGCGCTTCTCGGGCTTCCTGTTACACACTTCCGTCCCTTTTCACGAAATCAGTGCCACAGAAACCGAGCGGAAAGATATTACACATCAAAAATTATAATAGTTTTGTTGTTTGTACGATTAAAAATCATTTTTATGATTGTTAATAATTATTGAACAATTGAGAAATTGACTTTTTAGAATTAGCTTCCCAAAGCCTTAATCGAGTAGAAAAAAATAATAATAAAAATACGAAATCTTTAGACACGAAAAACGTATAGATTTTTACACTTGTAAAGAGGAGACTTCCGGTCTTTTTGTTATTTTTTTTTTTTCCTCGTGACTTATATGGCCGGCCGAATGGAAAAGAAAATTGTTTGTAAGTATATAGGTGTACCGCGAAGTGTGATTAGGTGGCAAGTCGCAATCGAGACGAGGTGCGAGATTTTCCCTCGTTAAAATCCAAGACTCACGTACACCCGGTACTCGAGAGAGAAAGAGAGAGAGAGAGAGAGAGGTGCACGTCCCTCGTCACTCGTCTATATACTTTATAAAGATATATATATGTACAAATATATATAAATACAGGGTGTCCCAAAACTAGCACGTTAAAGTGACAAGGGGGTTAAATTGGCTCCGGATCCATCAGAATAAACAAATATGACAATAAAAGTCTAATGGTTTTTGAGAAAAATCTTCTTTTTTGTTTTTTTTTTGGAAAATCGCTACCTAGTACTTGTTATTCTACTACCATTGCTACGAATTACTTTGGGTTTGAACAAAAGGCACTAAAGCCAACGAAGTAGATACCTAAGGCGGTAAGCAAACTGGTTCTAAGAAGAAGAAAAAATAGTACCTTTGTGGGAGTGTAAGGAAACAAAAATAAATAATATTTAATGATTTATCTAATTTTTACATGTGTTCAAATTCTTTACCTCCAACCCTAATACACAAATGGCACATATTTTGGGCACAATATGTGAATAAACCCAAAGTAATTCATAGCAATGGTAGCAGAACAACAAGTACTAGGTAGCGATTTTCCGTAAAATCGAATAAGACAATTTTTCTCAAAAACCATTAGACTTTTATCGAGGTCATATTTGTTTATTCCGATAGGTCCAGAGCCAATCTAGCTCCCGTATCACTCTGACGTGCTAGTGTTTTAGGACACCCTGTATATATATATATATATGGGTAAAAGACACTACACGTGCCCGTTGCAAGCGTTTACGGCGAGAAAGTTTTTCTCCCGGTGAACGATCGCGCACCCCACAGTTATAGTTGCTATATATTTATATATATATGTGTGTATAAAATATAGTATATAGGCAGGCGCGCGTTTCCGCGGAAGGTCGGATCGCTCTTTCTAAATGACACACACGAGAGAGGAGAAGCCTAATTGGCTACCGGTCTTGACGGCCGATCGCTTACTAACGCTCCGCTACCACTCTCGCGCGGCTTCTTCGGCAAAACCGCGGCTCTACGCCGAGAAGGAGAATATTATCGTTGATCTCGGACTATCCTGTGTGTCCCTGTGCCCGTGTGTCTGTGCGTCGATCCGCGCCGGCTATGCCGCATGCTTTGCTACATATATCGAAAGCAGTTCCCGCTTTCAGCACCGTATTTACAACAACAAAAAACTATATATATAATATATTGACATAGAAAAAAAATTGCATATAAGATTTATTTTTCTATAAATATTCATGTTATATACGAAAATTAATGAAAAGAAAGAAATTGGTAAAAAATCATGCTATTTGATGATTTTTTGTCACAATGCTTCATTCATCTATCGACGGATAAACGATATTGTACGACAAAGTAACGTTTATAATAATGAAAAGTGAGGTAGGCCGAAAATTATTTAAACAATCGATAGAAAAACTAATAAATATCGTAAAGCCTGATGCGATGTTCGAAGAATTGTGTCGGAACGGATCGGCAGGATTTTAAACTTTACTCTTTGTATAAGATTACACAATAAAAACACACATCCCTCGATTATTCGATCGACTTACAACTCGAGATAAAAGGAGGAAAAAAAAGGAAAAAAAAAGAGCTTTACTTATTGAAGGAGACAAATCATCATTTAAGTCGCCAAATACAAAGTTGTGGCGCAAAAGATCAAGATCAGGGGTGAGAGAGAAAGAGCGAGAGAGAGAAATACGAGAGTTAAAGGATATCGAACGGGACTTTGGAAATCTTGTCGGCCGATCACGTTCACGAGGGAGGGTGCTCTCTCTCTCTCTCTTTCTCTTACCCTCGTCTTTTATATATGCCGTGGCTTCTGTGGCTTTTCGTGGCTAAGACGTTGCCGGGGCGTTGCAAAAAATCCCAAGAGAATCCTGGGGCAATTAGTCGATATTTTAATGCGCAAAAAATCTGGCCCTCGTTATATACCGGTCCTCCTGAGAGGAAAAGAGAAAAATAGCGAGTGGGGGGATGGGGAGGGCCGAAGAAGTGGTGGGATGAGTGAGTCGTCGAAGGGGGTAAACGGGAAAGGGGATCGCCACTCTTTCAAAAGGACGAAAGAGTGGTAGCAGAAAAACGCCGCACACTCGGGCCACTCGCCGAGAGAGGAGACCGGCACGGTAGAGAGAAGCGCGGCACCTTGTTAGCGCAACGATTCTTCGCTTGACGCTCTTCTGCCCTCACCCGAAAAATAATACGGACGTTAACCCTCTCTCCGTCCGTTTTATGCCCAGAAGCGCTAAAGCGTATATATATATCCTATATAAAGAACATACAGTCCCTGTTTACTTATATATATATATATATATATATATATATATATATATATATATATATATAGTTATATGGAGTATTTCACTCGAAGTTGGACGATTTTTGTTCGTGAACATTTTTTGCGAATTGCATTTGTTAACAGTTCTCGTAAAAATGAATCATTAAGAAAAAAAACTTCAAATATCTCATTTTTATAGATGTTTTAATCGACTTTTTTTCAATTCATTTGTGAATTAAACGATTCCAAAAAATGTTCTCGTTCAAAAATCATCCCTTTTTATTTGGAATACCCCATATATCACACACTCATATACACATACACACACTTGTCTCTCGATCGAATACAAGCATGACACAAGTGTGTATCGCGGTGTGAATCGATCCGAGGAATCACCGACCGCCTCTCGCGAAACTATATCACCAACGAAACCTCAAAGAACCGTCCGCTCTCTCTCGCTCTCTCTCGATCAACTAAAACGCGAATGTTTGGTACTAAAGAGCGGAAGAAGAAAAAAAGAAAGCAACCATCTCTTAATTTTAGCTCCCTCGAGCATCGGGTCAATTATACCTAATAAACTCGAATGGAGACTATAAAACTTTGATCTTTACGAGAGAGTTGTATATATTATAGTTTTGATGATTGAAATTAGGGACCCGCGGCTTCCTTCAACGAAGAGGGGGAGGGGGCGAGGGGGCGAAGTCTTTGGTTATAAAACAGATTGATAATTAAGACATAGAAATATATGAAGGATATATCAAGAATTTTTTTTATTGCATCAACAACATTTTCTAACAAATGGTTTAAAGCAATAAAATGTTTTTAATCGAGCTAAAACAATATCTAAATAATATCAGTTCGAGGTGACGATGAATATACGTAATGAAAAATTAATTCACTTATTATCGCAAGATCAAGTGTTTCGAGGGAAAAAAATAGGTAAACGTGATTTTTTTTTTCCCCATTGGAGCCCCTTCCGCGGCCTGTTGGGCAATTTAGAAATTTCCACGTTGTCTTATCCTCAAAGGTAATGTGGAAATTATTACACATATACACACACACACTACGAAGAACAAAAGGGAATCATTATTTTTTGTTTGCAAAGCTTCCTCGCCTGCGTCTCAATCTTTTGGGGGGGGAGGGTGGATACCGAGAGTATACTTTGTGAAAAAAGGGAAAGAAATAAATCTGCAAGTTTGAAATAAATTTTGTCTGCGTCATCGACGTTACAGAATGGTTCCTTCTCGTCAACATGTTTTTTCTCCTTGGTTCCCAAGACTTTCTCTCTCCACCCTCTAAATTTTGGCAATGGTTGCATGATATCGTAGATTGCATACGCATACATCGAAGGAAAGGAGCATTCTGTGAAGCGATGACAATCTCACTAGTGGGATAGTGCCTGGTGGCCGGTGCGGCGCTCTTGGACCAGAGCAGGGAAGGACCTGAGCGAGAATATCAGCAAAAGGGGGAAAAGACGAAGAAGAAGAAGAAGCAAGCAAGCAGGAGAACAGGGCTAGGTGTGGTCCGAACGGTGAACACCGCGGGTTTCCAGGAACGCGAGCCATTAGACCTTCCGGCTGGTGTTATAAATTGTACATCGTTTAATTAGGCTCTACTCCTCCTTCTCTCTCTCTCTCTCTCTCTCGCTCTTTCTCGTGAATTCTCCATGTCGTAAAGCCGCTCCATGTTTCCCCCCTTCCTCTCCCAGTTATTTACCATTTACTCACCGAAAGCGTCTTCCTCGTTCACTCTTTTCTCTCTCTATATCTAGGTTCTTTGTTTGTTTTTCGATTCTCCCTAATACACAAGCGACGAATCCACGATTGAGGCCATACTGTGAATCAAATTGGATCGAAAAGGACCACCAATCCACGGCAGAAATGGTCGCGATCAAAGTTGATCAATGTTCGAAGTGAAAATCCCATTTTGAACAATTTTATTAAGAAATACCGCTGCATAATGATGATAGAAAAAAATTGCTGATCTTATTCAAACGATGAAGAATAATTCAATATGTTTCATTCGATAACGAAAGCACGTGTATTTTCTTAGACTAATTCGAAATTGTTTGGAGGAAATGTTTTGAACCAGAATAGTGAAGAAATTCTTTTTTTGACAGTTACGAACGCTTACTAAATTTTTGATACACGAACGTAGCAGGTGATGGCACCGTAAACTAATCACGGTGTTACTGAATAAATTCAGCGATCCGCACGTTAATTTCATCAGGAGTTATAATTGAACGAATAAGGCATTGTGGTGAATTTAAAAAAGTCGTTGAAAAGGGAAAAATAGTTGGAGGTACAAAAATCATTTTCCAACATCCAATAATTGGTCGATGAACTTTTCTACGTGTTTCAATTGGAATTAAATTTTTCAATGATTAAGCCGGAAAATAGTTTACGAGTACGAGGAGAAAAATGACGATTGAACGATCGTTGAGAACCCTTATACTTAATGACCGGGATATAAAAAATATTTTTACATCGATTCATTGCATAAATTGTGTATCATCATCGTTGATTAAGATTTAAAAAAAATCTTCAAGCTCGGATAACTACCGGAAATGATATCCGCGATTCGCTAATTGACGAAATTAAGTCGTACCCCCCCGGTCATTACGTATTTAGAGTACCGGGTCTATATATACATATGTACATTAGTATCGATCTAATTATGCATGAAATTCCGATAATAATCGGAGTACGTTAGTGAGCGGCGAAGCGGTGGTCAGAGATCGCACGCAAACGCGTACTTTCCAGTGTATATATATATTGCATTTAAAGATATACCCATTTGAATGTATTGAAAAAAAAAACAAAATATATGTATATATATCTCGCGGAATTCGCTCAAGAAAATTGAGAACTCGACGTCGAACCGATCGTGTGTGTCGTCTTTCTTTCTCTCTCTCTCTCTCTTTCTGGCTTTCGTTTTCTTTCCCTCTTATACGGAGAATATAGCCTCAAGAAGGTAGTATAAAACGTTTAACGAACGTTCCTCTCGCTTCGTTTACCCTTCTGGGAGAGAGAGAGACAGAGAGAGCGGTGGCAAAAATTCCACTCTTATCTCGGCTGATGAAGTAGAAATTAGTAGTCGCTACCGTACCCACAGGCCGCTCCCGCGATTCACACGCATACGTATGCGCGCGTGGTACAGGGATTTATACACAAATACGTAAGAAAGATAGTGGCGAACGGTGAAATGGAGGCAAAGGAAGAAACCTGATCAGACCACCACTTCTTTATATACATATGTACAGAAAGAGTGAGAGAAACATCATTCGAATTAAAAATCATTCGAAATGATTTCGATTTCTTTATTAAAAATCATCATTAATAATTATTATCATCGAATATCAATTAGTGATAATATAAAAATTAATATAAACATCGATTTTTTGGCCATTTCCATAAATCTTACTACTATAATAAAGCTGGAGAGTTTGTATGTTTGTATGTTTGCATGTTTGCATGTTTGCTCGTTTGCATGTTTGCATGTTTGTATGTTTGCATGTTTGCATGTTTGCTCGTTTGCATGTTTGCATGTTTGCATGTTTGTATGTTTGTATGTCTGTATGTCTGTATGTCTGTATGTTTGTGTGCCTGTATGTTTGTATGCCGGTATGCCTGTATGCCTGTATGTCTGTATGTCTGTATGTCTGTATGTCTGTATGTCTGTATGTCTGTATGCCTGTATGTCTGTATGTCTGTATGTCTGTATGTCTGTATGTCTGTATGTCTGTATGTCTGTATGTCTGTATGTCTGTATGTCTGTATGTCTGTATGTCTGTATGTCTGTATGTCTGTATGTCTGTATGTCTGTATGTCTGTATGTCTGTATGTCTGTATGTCTGTATGTCTGTATGTCTGTATGTCTGTATGTCTGTATGTCTGTATGTCTGTATGTCTGTATGCCTGTATGTCTGTATGTCTGTATGTTTGTATGTTTGTATGTTGGGTGTTTGTATGTCTGTATGTTTGTATGTCTGTATGTCTGTATGTCTGTATGTCTGTATGTTTGTATGTTTGTATGTTGGGTGTTTGTATGTCTGCGTGTTTGTTCGAACGCGCTAATCTCAGAAAATACTAATCCGATTTGGAAAATTCTTCTTGCATTAGATAGTCCATTTATTCAGCAAGGCTTTGCGCCATATAACTTTATGCTATGACCCTAAGGAGTGACGGTGGCGCGTTGAATCGGGGGACATAAATTTAACGCGGGTGAAACCGCGGGGCACAGCTCGTTTATAATAAATTTTAATATTCCTTCAAGAAATTTTACTTTTCATTATATTCAATTGTCCGAAATAATTTATCAATCCTATTTTCACCATTTTTTATAATAATTACTATTCCCTATTTATGTTTTTTTTCAGGAATTTATGAATAATTTGATTTTAAGAAAAAAAAAACAATCAATATTTTTGGTATGTTCGTATGTAACGTGCGGAGACAAAGTGTTTTATTTATCTGTCACGTGGTCGCACACGTCGGAACAGAGGAATACCCTTGCAAGGTTCGAGAGAACCCCACCGGCATTCGAACAACCGTAAGTGTTGAATTCTCGTTCGTTGTTAAGTAAATTGGGTCCCCAACCGGTTTCTTATTTCGTGGCCACTGTCTTACTCGACCGCGTGTAATATACATATATATATATATATATACATATATATATACGCGATGCAACGACGAAGGCGCATCTTCGCCGCGGACACTGTGTGTATGCCTCTGTTTCATTCCTCCCCGGATCGTGCCCCGATCGACGCAGGTACGCGAGACTCAACAACTCCCCCATTCTAACTAACCTTCTGCGAGTTTCTTATTCCTCGTGTTCGCCCGATGCACCGTAACTGCGCGTATGGCTGCACTATCTTTGTAAAAGAGTACCAGAAGCCGCGAGAAAGACCACGCGCAATTTGAATGAAATCCATAAAAATGATTTTACGACAAAATAATTGCGAGTAATTGTTAGAAAATTGACATTTGTTCCTTTTTTTTATGCATAATCTTTGAAATACTTGTACCTAATCGTCGTGTTATAATACGAAGTAATATTTTTTAAGAAAATATTCATGATTATTTTGTCGGTGAATGATTTTTAGTGGTGTTTAAAGGGATATTTTTTGTTTCAACACTCCACGAGGATAAGAATGAAGGTAGAAAAGGATCGCTGAGGCCATCACTGAGAGTATAAACATTACCGTAAGATCTTGCGGCAAGATATACTCTTGCTTTTTTGTCAATTTATAAGGATTTATACTCGGGGCTTGGTGAGCTAAATCGTATCCTTTCCGCACTCTCTCTCTCTCTCTCTCTCACTTTCGTTCCCACCGCTCGTAATTCTTCTCCCTCGCATAAAATCCCTGTTCCACTTGACTCTAAGGTACATACTTCTCACCGGTGAATGAAAATCGAATTATTAACAAATTTATAAAATGAACAAATATTTCATGGTATCGGAACCATTAAATACGATATGAATATATGGACGACGGTAAAATTCTGACAAAAAATGTTTATCAGAAACGAAGGGAAATAAAATAGAAGTAACTAAATGTATGAAATTCATTTAACAATTAACTAATGTATTGACTTCATCGATTGATTAATTGGATAACGATTAATACATGAAAGTAATTATAGTCTATCTAGATGTACGATTGGACTAAAATAAATGGATAAATAAACGAATAAATAAATCGTCAACGTTAGAGAAAAAAAAATGTAGTACTAAGAGTTGCCGAGATTAAAAGAGGCATCGCGAAGAGAGATAGAGAAAGAGAGATAGAGAGAGAAAAAGATATAGTGTACCTTAATGATATTGTAGTCAACGCGACCGCGCGCAGCCTCTAATTGCGCCACTGAAGCGGCCATGTTATATAGCCGTGACGGGGGTGGAAGAGTCAGAGAGAAGGATGGACCACGCGCGCGACAAAAGGAGGGGTCGAGTGATAGGCAACCACTATAGTATATATAGATATATATAGATCGTGCTCGAAAGATCGAAGACGAAAGTATATATATATAGCATACTCGTTGTAATTGGAACGATGAAACAGGAGAAGAGAGGTACCTGGATACGATAGAAACACGAATGAAGAGAGAGAATGAAAACTGCAAAGCTGAGCGAGGAAGAGAAAAAGTGAGAAAAGGAGATGAAGAGAAACAGAGAAAGACTGTATAAAGCTAATCCAACCCAAACGCGAAAAAGTGAGATGGAGATCGAGGGATTGAGAAGGATAGAACAGAAAGAGACAAGTAATCACCGTTTAACTACCCCGATTTCTCTCTCTCGCTCTCGTTAAACCCACGAGAGTGAGACAGACGCTCACATAACGAGGCACATATACTGAATCGAAGCAAATGAGTGGAAAAGGGACACAATCGAGATTGTGCGCGCGCAACGGAGAAGAATCGACAGAGGGAGAGAGAGAGAGAGAGAGGGAAAGGTTATAGAATGCAGAGAATCGGAGAGAAGTGAGATAGAACAAACGTGAGGGAACGAAAGAACAAAAGCGATGGTGAAATGACGACTGAGCACGACAGGGAGTGCACGAGAGAGAGAGAGAGAGAAAGAAGGTAAGGCTTTCTGGCAAAAAACCCTGGAAATGCAAGCAGCATGGCGGTCGCGTATCGAGTAGCAATTATTGTCAAAAAGGGAGGAGACAAGCGAGGAAGACCGTCGAATCTCAATTGTGTCACACTGAATTTTTATATATCTGTAATCGGTCACAACTAATGACGTTAGTTTTTCGTTTAGACAGAACAGAAAAATACTTGTTTCAAATAATTTTTGTTTAAAAATAAACGAGATTAAATTCAATACAAACAAATTCACTGTTTTCGTTTATTCATTGGACTGAAATCTGAATTTTCGTGCAGTTTCAAGCCTCTATCGAATTTTCATAAACTTATCAGGACAAATTGACAATGAAAATTGTTGACAAATATTTTTAAGAGGGAAATTAAAACCGGCTCATTAATTTTAGGGGAAAAAAAAATCAATGAGTAGGCTCTGAAAACACCGAAAAACAGAAATGAGAAAAAAAAAATGTTGCTTCCTCATTGTCGAAGCTTTATTTTGGCAAAAATAATGGTTTTTTTTCGAGCTTTCAATGCTGATCATCTCAAAATGTTTCGGTAATTGCATAATCATCGTAAATGAAAAACAGTCATCTTGTTAGTGTGTCGTAAAGTTCTCCATCGTTATTACCCAACAGCACGTTCGTAGGAACGCTCGACGGAAAGAGAAAGGGAGAAAAAGGGGAGGAAATACTTATCGCAAAGTGCTTACAAGAGTCGTTCGGTGCTTATTGTCGAGTGGCGCTTTTATTTTTTGTCGGACATTTCCGTCGTCGTCCTCGGTCGCCATGGGACGTGAAAGAGCATAACCATCGTCCCTCGGCACGACCATCAGCAGACTTGCGACCCACCGTCCCCGCGTGTCAAACCATCGGTCGCCGCAAGAGGGCGCGCGCGCGCGATTTGCCACAAGCCTCCTTATGTTTGTTAGTGTTAGGAGATTTATATGTATGTAATAATAATAATAATTTCTGTTATATAAATACATATATACATATTAGCTTAGTGCGTGTATCGTGAGGCCGCCACCCTTTTCGCGCGGGGTTGAAACGGGTATTGGGAGCGAATTTAACGTGCGAGAAGGCGGTTCAACGGTGGGTTGCTCCACTTGGCGCACGCGTAACCACTGCCAGTCAATATTAACCTCGGACGGCATGACGGTCTCATGAGAGCAAATCTGCGCATCGTCGAAGCTATAGCGAGAGAAACGATCGGTGTACGGAAAAGCGCGTGCATATACTCGCTTCACTTATGTAACCATGAAACGAAGAATTCCAGCCAAACGAAAGAAAATAATCCATAATGTTGGAGAGAGAAAAAACCTACGGGAAAACTTGAGGCAGTCGTCTGGTCTAGAGCGAGATTTTTGACGTCATTTCTAATGTGCAATAACGTTTAAACCGTTGATGTTGTCTTGATGAAAATTTACACGCGTATTTATTGATCCTTAGAGAATACTTGTACATTAAAAAAAAAAATTATTTTAAATATTTTCATGTAGTTTTTGCCTTGTTGCAACATGGTGCGCCGAAATCGGCGCCCACTCTGGACGATGTTGTATGCATCTGAAGAAAAAAATATATACATATTCTCAATCTGTATGAGTATTCTGAGCACTGGTAGCAGAATTGGTACTTAAAAAAAATTTTTGGCAAAATGGCGGCCTGTTGAACTTTCATTAATGATATTTCATACATACATTTCATACATTTTCGTATTCGACGAGTTATAAAATGTCGGCAAAATTATTGTTCGACTCAATTCCAGTGCTCAGAATACTCATAGAGATTGAGAATATATATATATTTTTTTTTCAGATCCATACAACATCGTCCAGAGTGGGCGCCGATTTCGGCGCACCATGTTGCAACAATGCAAAAAACTACATGAAAATATTTAAAATAATTTTTTTTTTTAATGTACAAGTATTCTCTAAGGATCAATAAATGCACGTGTAAATTTTTATCAAGACAACTTCAACGGTTTAAACGTTATTGTACATTAGAAATGACGTCAAAAATCGCGCTCTAGACCAGACGACTGCCTCAAGCTGAATGAAGATAAGTAAAATCGAAATTGACACTGGAATTGATGATGTTGAAGTTTGCATCGTTGGAGTGCAACGAAAATATATTTTTTCAACATCCATCCTCCTTAAGGCTGAATTTTCGAAGACAAAAATCATTAAAACTTTCTTTCAGGATCTCCTTTAAGGACCTGGACCTAAATGGGCAAGAGTAGCGAGAGCAATAACCGAAAATGAACATTTGAAAAACCTCTTTTCGTTGCGTTCCAACGATGCAAACTTCAACATCATTGGAATTGAGTACAATACGCGAAAGATGTTTGTGTCAAAATTATGTGCGATTAAAAATTTGTCGAAAATAATGTTTAATTGCAGGAGAAACGTCCATATATCGGGGTATATTCGAGATGAAAAATGTCTAGGATTGGAAAATTCATTGTCGTTCATTGGCTACGTTTTTTTCTTTTTCAACAATTTATAACGAGCGTTATTTAATTAATTATCGTTTTATTGTGATCGATCAATTATTCATTATTTCTTTCGAATTCGCCGCATTCCCTGATTATTACGATACTCACGCAGAGAAAAACGTCATTTAAATAAACGAGCATTGTTCAACGAAACAAATTTATCGCTGTTTATAAATTTTTCATTGAAATAAAAAAAAACATGCCGAGACGCGAATTTATCGAGTTAACGATAACAAAAAAATGAATTATAAAAAGCTTGTTGTCGAGTTAATAAAAAAAAAAAAAATGAATCATGAAAGGGTCGCGGGTAAGAGATGGGATTCGTCGAGAGCGAGAATAACACAGATATCCAAGCAGCCTCGCGTAGATACACATGGCATATAATGGTCCACAGTTCGGTATTATAGTTAACCGTGTCCTGGGAGGGAGTGAGTGCCCGTATACCCACCCTTGGCTGCTACCATCAACGCTCACTGTTCACCGACAACTTCTCATTGTCATCGCATTCAAAACCGTCGACGTTCTGACGCGGCTCATTGTTTAATTAAACTACGAATGGTCGTCGTCTCGTCATTGCCGCTTGTCCACGGGGGCGTTATTCATCAACTGCAATGGGGAAAACTCGGAAAACGGTATCGGCGACAAGTCCGCACAGTTATATTTATATGGATATATAACGACTGCCTAGCAAATAAAATGGCGTTATCAACGCGATTTAACACTTAACGTGATGCTGGTTGATCCCTTTTTTCAGCATTTCATGTATTCATGTATACACAGAATTTCACATCGAATCGACAGGGCACTTTCACCATTTTGGTTTTTTAGAATGTACTAAACTGACACCAAAAAAACCGATGAATTTTTTATTTTTCGAAAATTGTTTTGATCGTTAGCAAAGAAAATCATTGAGACTGTGGGGGATTAACGACTTTTGTGACGTTTTTGTACAGTTGATTGTTGAGTGAAAGAGAAACATTTTTTGATAGCATTGCACGGATAGCATTTCTCTGATGTTCTGACTTGGGAAAATTGCGACTCGTCTTTTTTGGAATCAATAAATTTGTCATTCACATACTTCCAATCGCATGAACGTTGTATATTTAAAAAATAGATTACGATGAATGAACGTGAGATTGTCGACGAAAAAGCACATTTGCCGTATCAAACCATTTTGTTTCGTAACTTTATTTAATTTATTGATAGAGGATACAAATTACTGGTACATTGTGGGTGATTGATTTGACATGAAAACCTCCATAGATGCGCTAAACGAGCTTAAGGGGGTAAATAGGGTTAGACGGTTCAAAAAATCGATTTTTTTTTAATTTCATAAATTCTTAGTAAAACTATTGAAAAATACCCAAAATTCCCAAAATTTTGAATGAAAATTCCGACTCGTTTCATTGTTATAAGCCATTAAAGTGAGTAGCTCTCCTTCAGGCCCCGAGCGCGCCACGTGTTTCAAACGCGTTTTTCTGAAAACGACTTTTTTTGAACTTGCGTACACGCTAGTTTGAAAAGTTTTCAACCAATCGTTTTGAAAATTGGCAGTTACTTTCTTCATAGTATTGCGCTCTATATGAACCTAAAATCGGAATATTATCATTATTTAAAATAATTTTTTTTTTGCAAATAAAGTTGTTGAAAATGGCAAAAAATTATGCTTTTTTGTTTTGACCTCTTTAAATAATTAAATTTTCTATTTTTTTGATAGCATTTAGGTTCATATAGAAGAGAGACATATAATAAAAGTAAATTCCAACCTCGTTTGATTTCAGATGAAAATTGCGGCTTCCAGAATGTACGCAAAATGCTGAGTCTTTTTTATTTTATAGTATATACTTAAATATATATATCAAATATTCTCAAAGTTTCAATAAATTATATTCATTTTTTATACTATAAAAAAATTCATGAAAATCATTGGGAAAACGCTCTCCTAACCCTATTTCCCCCCTTGAGGGATATAGCTACGGTAGAATTTTCAAAAAATCGATGTTTTTTTTTGCTTAAACGATGCTTTATCATCGGAAACATACGTTACTATTCGATTTATAGCGAGAAATTTTTTTTTCGCCGACTTTGAGCGTATAACGCAAGCCTACCTCTGGCGCGGCCATAGAGTACCCGATTGACTTCAGATTTTTTTATTATTTTTCTAATTGCATTTCGCAGAAAAGTACCTACGGAATTTCTAATTAATTAAGAAGTTTCCATTTTATGAGCAGTTTTATACGAAATTGTTCACTGGAAATTCAACATTTAATTTCAAATGCCTACAATATTCGAATAAAACAATATTTTTCTAATTCCATACGTACTCCTCTAGGTATCTTAATGTAGATTAACGAGAATTTTTTTTTTGTTCTTGGTAGAAAATTGTGGATGCCACATGTCACGCCGCCGAGCGGCTCAAAAAAAAAGATACCAAAAGCCCATAGCAGTAGTCGGACATTTTGTATAATGAAAAAACAAAAAAAAAATTTTTTATTAGCTCGATATTTATACTGAATAGATGTGTAATTAGTTTTATAAATAAATCACTTTTTCATACAAAAAAAATTGTTAGAAGTGCACATGATTTTATACCCGGTACCGTTGCCAAACTCCTTAATAGAAGGTACGAATCACTGTTAAATTGTGAGTGGTTGATTTGACATGAAAAACTTCATGCATGTATGGACTAAACGAGCTTAATTTCTTAGCTACTCTCGAATAGAGAAAAATACAGGCATGACAATCGTTGTGAAATTTCGTCTGCTTCACTGACCAATAATTCGAACCTTTATTTTACCTGCATACATCTATAGACAAGAAGCCCAAGAAAACAATTCGTAAAACTTACATATATAGTTACGCGCATAACGAACGGAAATTCTCAAACATAGAAAGGGAGCGGAAACATACGTAGACACGCGATTCGTGTGGACGTGACATGTTTGATAGGACTGTCGGTAATAACGCGCCACAGTTAATTACGAACGTGAATTAATACACGCGAGCGCAGAAATGTTGCGAGAGGAGACGGCAAATAAGTATATATGGAAACGTCGAGAAATTGCAGGCTCAAGTACTCTTATATGTATATATATGTGTGTATGTCGATACTGCACGTTATACCAAGTGTTTTATGTCCGGAAGTTTGCACGTGATGTATAATACTGTAAAACTGCAGCCTGCAGCTATTGAATCGTGTTTGGGTTCTATCAATCTATTCTTTGGTATTATTCTTTGTTCTTCTAAGGGGTAGTTTCCACGATCCTTTTGAAACTTGACGAAAAAAAAGCCCGCATAGACTTTTCAATACGCTTCCTCATGTGGGTGCACAAATACAAAAATCATCCCTTAAATCTTTACGCGTTTTACTTTTTTTTTTAATTTGCCAAAAAATACATTGGTATTGAAAAATCCCAAATGAAAAATTGTTCACAATATTTCTCTGGGTTGTGTAAAAAAAATATTTAGATATATAAAATATGGACAGTGCATTTTTTAAACAATTATTATTTTTTTACCCATCTGCAATTTTCTAGCTTTGAATGTGAACAATTGTTTATGGTACATGATTGTAGAAGCATTTCCAACGTATCCGTTTTTCGTCAAGTTTCAAAAGGACCAGGATCCATTTGAAACTTGACGAAAAAAAAATCGTATCGAAAATCGCTAAGGCTCCATTGTTGGAAATGCCTCTACAATCGTGTAAACAATTATTCACATTCAAAGCTAGAACATTGCAGATGGGTGAAAAAGCAAATAATTATTTAAAATGAAACCACCGTCCATATTTTATAGATCAATCTAAATATTTTTTTCACATAACCCAAAGAAATATTGTGAACAAACTTTCATTTGGAATTTTTCAATACAAATGTATGTTTTGGCAAATAAAAAAACAGATAAAACGCGTAAAGATTTAAGGGATGATTTTTGTATTTGAGCATTCACAAACGGACTGTATTGAAAAGTCGCTGCCGGGCCTTTTGTCGAAGTTTTCACTGACGAGTAAACGTGAAAACCCATAAGCAACAACCATTCGGATTCTCAGATGCAGATAAACGTTCGGGGTCCTAATTCTCTCGATCGTCAAACTCCTGCCTCGCTCGTACAGATATGCATGTATACATGTGGATATGTGCGCATATACGTACATCCTCTTCGGTGTACTATCCTCTAGCTACACGGGCAACCCATAAAACCCAGGAAATTACCGGGTAGAACGGTTCGGCACTCTCGATATCGAGAGGCATCAACACAACCCTTATCGAACCTCCGATGCCTGCCTCTCTCCCGACCACTCTCGCTCACTCTTCTTTCGAGTTTCTGGCGAGCGAGCGTGCAGCCTTAATCTTCTACTTTCGGGAATGGCTTTTGATGAAAACTCATCGAGTATATCGATGGACCAATTGTTTCTTTGGGCATAACGATAGGGGATAACGATAAAGGTGAAAAGATGATTTTGTATAATACGGAAATTCGTCTTCAACGAACTAACAACTATTCTTCAAGCGAACTTTGCCAATTTTTTTATACAAAAAGAGTTTGCGAATTAACGATAAAATCATAGTATATGTTCACCAAACAATAAGTATCCAATCAATTTTAGGATCATTTATTTTTCATGTCTTCCGCGTCAATCGTCGGAGGACTGTTTGAAAAAAAATAAAAATAACAATTCCTCATAATCGTACAAAAAGAGAATTCATCATAAAGAAAGTCTATGACGCTGTTACAACAATAAGAAAAATTCTCATAGAAGTACGTGTTATTGGCTGCTATTAAAAAAAGAAATCGACGATATTCCTGCCTCTCTTTAGCCTTGAGTATATTTTCTCTGAACTACAAACAGCTGCATCGTTTTTCATCTCTATTCTATAATTGCCTTGATTGCATTCTATCGAACTCTAACGAAAAAAAAAGCGAGCATACTGTCAAATTGAAACGAAAGTAAAAAAAAAGAATCGCTCACCATCTTTATCGACGTTTTCATTAGCCTGACTATTCCCCACCCCTTCACACCAAACAACAATAATACCTATTCATTCTTCTTCTCTACCTTTTTTTTTAATTATCGTCCTGTAACGGGTCATGTAGCCACTTAATAGCATTACGAAGATGGATTCTTCGTTCTATGAGTCGACGTCTTTGTCGATATAATATACTATCCGAGTAACTACGGTAGAACATCAGAAACCCGAGACTTCTATCTTCTCTTTGTCACGAGCAAAGTTTAAGGAAAGACAGGAGTCAACGTCGGTGCGGCGTCACACGTGGAGAACCGAAGAAGAGAAGGGAGCGAGCGGAGGGACGAAGAGTATAAAGACGACAGTGTTGGTTCTATGAGTGAGAGGGGTTGATGCGCGAAGGCAACGCGCGCGTTCTTCTCATCGTGGAGCAAAAGTTACACGAGGGTGTCGCGGTCCATAGTGGAGGCTGACGGTGTGCGGTATAGGTACATGGGCAATTCCACATTAATTCAATCTGGCTCCGGCCCTCAACATCTGGAAATTCGTCAACAATTTTTTATAATTTCGTTACAACCTCAAAAGACCTGTAATTTATTTTCTTGATTTTTTTCCGCTAACTGCTGATTACGTAATCATTTTTTTAAATATATACTTTTTCCCCAAAACAAAAGATAAGCCGTAATTAAAAAATCTCCAATAATTCTCAATAATTCTCTGTGTAATGGGCGATGCCTTAAAAATATTGGTATTAAACGAGGGATTTTCAGAATCTTTTCAGATTTTTCAATTACCACCAACTTTTTGTTTCGCGTAAAGTTTTTTCAAAAATCATCATTAAATAGCGGTGAGAGGAAAAAATCTAGAAAAAAAACTGCACGTCTTTTAGGATTTTAACGACGGTATGAAAAATTGCGAACAAAATCGCAGAGGATGACGATCACAGCCACGTCAATTTGACGTGGAATTGACCGTATATAGGTGGAGGGGGTGAGCAAGAGGGCAAAAGGGAACCAAATACTCGATGAGAGAGAGAGAGAGAGAGACCGGCTGAATCCCGAGCACGTCTGCGGATGATAGGAGTAGCGAGAGGCAACAATACCCAGGAAATTACATAACTGTTGGAAATATCAACCAATACCAGTGACTACCCACCGCATGCCAACAGCTTTCATAGCACAGAGGGTAAGGGGATGTTTATATATATATGTATACATATATAACAGTAAGCTTGTGAGGGACGATACTCGCGACTACGACGACGACGATGGGGCACATTCGCAGCATCCCCAGAACGCACACATCTCTATTTTATGTACATATACATATATGCATGGAATCCAACCCCTCATCGCATTATTATAACTGTGGTAGGTGGCGTATTATACGCAACCGTCGGCCGGGAGAAGTCAGGCGGGCGAACGAGAGATAGGGAGCACAAGCGCCACATCGTGCTGGAGAATGAAACGAGAAATTGAGTTGTGGAGAACGCGGGTAGGGGGTGGGTGGTTAAAGGGCAGGAGGGAGGAGGATGAGAAACCGAGAGGGAGCAGAATGTCGACGATGAATGGGATCGAACTGCTCGAAGGTGCGAACAATTTTTGATCTATAAGAAAAAATGTTTCTGGTCAATCTTTTTCGAAATACAAATTCTGCTCTCTGTTATATATTTTTTTGTTATTAGCGAGATGTTATATTTTCTTACGGATATTATTTTCATTAGTTTTTCGTTCTCGAGGCATTTTTCTGCTACCGAAACAACGAATTAGGCTATGATTAGAGATGACCAGTTGGTCAATGAGAATTTTTAGAAATGTCATACTTATTGTTACAAAAAATACAAAAAATTAATTCTTTAATATTGGACACTGAATTAATGAAAAATTGATAATGGTGTTTTAGATTAGTTAAAAAAAAATGTTCTATGCAGAAAATACTTTCTAAAATCGATGCAAGCAAAACTATATATTTGTTAAACGTGATTTTATTTTCTGCTCGGAGGTGCGAACAATTTTTGATGTATAAGAAAAAATATTTCCGGTCAATCTTTTTCGAAATACACATTTTGCTCTTTGTCATATATTTTTATTTATCAGCGAGATGTTATATTTTCATACGAATATTATTTTTATTAGTTTCTTGTTTTCGAAAATGATTTTCCTTCGGTGATGCCTCTCGTGGCATTTTTCTACTTCCATAACTACGAATTAGGCTATGATCAGAGAGATGACCAGTTGGTCAATGAAGATTTTTAGAAATGTCATACTCATTGTTACAAAAAATATAAAAAATAAATTCTTTCATATTGGACACTGAATTAATGAAAAATTGATGATGGTGTTTTAGATTAGTTTTAAAAAAATGTTCTATGCAAAAAATACTTTCTAAAATCGATGCAAGCAAAACTATATATTTGTTGAACGTGATTTTATTTTCTGCTCGGAGGTGCGAACAATTTTTGATGTATAAGAAAAAATATTTCCGGTCAATCTTTTTCGAAATACAAATTTTGCTCTCTGTCATATATTTTTATTTATCAGCGAGATGTTATATTTTCATACGAATATTATTTTCATTAGTTTATTGTTTTCGAAAATGATTTTCCTTCGGTGATGCCTCTCGTGGCATTTTTCTACTTCCAAAACTACGAATTAGGCTATGATCAGAGAGATGACCAGTTGGTCAATGAAGATTTTTAGAAATGTCATACTCATTGTTACAAAAAATATAAAAAATAAATTCTTTCATATTGGACACTGAATTAATGAAAAATTGATGATGGTATTTTAGATTAGTTACAAAAAAAATTTCTATGCAAAAAATACTTTCTAAAAGCGATGAAAACAAAACCAATTGGTTGAACGTGCTTTTACTTTCTGCTCGATTATTCGGTATTGTTGGAAATCGTTTTAGTTTTTTTCTTTTACATTTTTACAAATAATCGAGTAAGGAAACTGTCGTTGTTCGTAGCCATTGCTAGAATAGGACGAACTCCCGGGTGGGAGGGGAGCGGGGGCGCTATATGACGACACAACGAGAAACGAGGAAAGATATCGCCGCTCTAGTTCCCGGTATAGTAACAAGAACTATATACACTCTCGAGTTCCTCGGGCATCACGTCGACTGCCAAGTAATTCACAAAAATTAATTACTAACTTGTTCGCGCGGAGAGCTTCGCGGGTGTATAAGCGACAGCAAAAGTGGCGGGCGGCGATGAGACGAGGACGGGAGGGGGAGTAAAAGCGCGAGCGAACGAGCGACGAATGATCGGGAGAAAGGAAGAGCAAAGAGAGAGAGAGAGAGAGAAAGATTGAGAATTTCTCGCCTCGACATAGAAAGTACGATGACAAAAGCCCCCACCGAGAGCACACACCCGGTCGTCGTTTCAGAAATGGTCGAACAATGAAAATTGTACTGGCGTACCCTGATTAAATGTGTAATAATAGACACTTCCAAGTATAAACTACAATACTGCATACATGTAATAATGTCGATTAACTCAATATTCTAACTAATTCCAAAATCAATATACAGACGTCCAACAGATGCACACAAAATGTTAAAACGTCACAATTTTTTTAATTAAAAATTAAAAATAAAACGACCAATTACAATGTTGAGATTACATTTTCGAGTGACAATTGAACTATTAATTATTGCGATAAAAAGGAATCGCTAGAGAATTGAATAATTGTGAAGTGGAAATAATAGTAAAGATCGTATAATTTAATTAAACAATTAAACATTGTATTATATGTTTGGGAAATTTGTTTTCAAATTGACTTTGGAATAAATGAAAGAAATAAAAATTCTCGGGCCGACCATTTGTTTCATGGCTCACATACGCCTGAAATTAAAAAAAATCGACTTTTTTTTACAGATTTTTATTCTTTATACCTTTAAGTATTTAAACAAAAAAAACTTGTAAGGAAATTTCACTCCGTTACAAAGTTATAGCAATAAATGTGACCGGACATCGGATTGGGACGTTGCACCTACCAGAAACTTTCAGTCAATTTTTAATATTTTTTAACTGTTTTTTTTTTAATCCTGATAATTATTTTCTCTATAGACTGACGAGAGGTTTTTTTTCATTTTTGGTTGGACAATCTTCTACAAATTATTAAACACTATTTTTTTTTTTTAAATTGCATACTTAAGTTTGAAATATTGTAATTTCTTTATTTAAAAAAAAAAAAATCCCTCCGTCAGACTATTACTACTAGATTATTTTACTAGATTTTTTAATATTTTTGCAGATTGGATAATTTTTGGTGAAGTTATAATGTCGACAAGGAGGCGCCATGGTTTTCATCGGTAGTGCATTTATATCCGTGAAAAGTAATGTTAGTATTTTTAAAAAAATGTTATTTTGTTGTCTTATAGTTGAAAAGTTAATAAAAAATGTAAAATCAATAAGTGAATTTTTTTTTCACCATATAACCTTTATAATAATTTTTCAAGTTTACTCGGTTTTCAGCGCGCGCAGCGATATGTGAGCCCTTAATACGCTTTGGACGACAAGAAGAATAAGGTTGTCGAATGCTCCTAATAAGGCAGTTCCATTTTTTTTTTTTTATTTGAAAGAAAAACCGGAGTACCTAACTCCACCGAGTCGTCAATGTTTTTCAGAGCGTTGATACACCACCAATGTCATAATTTCATAAATTAATTATGAATAGCCAGAAAAGAAATATGTTGGATCATTATTTTTCACCCCTCGTACAGTAACGGTCATATCCTTATACCCATAGTCACGAAAAACCTATTCGCGGGTGTGAGAAATAAAACGATTACATAAATGGCCGTTTAATGCCACCGTATAGTGGTACCAAATTGAATCTCAGCGTGGCCAACTCGCAGCGAACCCCAAAGTCACTCGGGGATAGGATTTCTAGTCGAACGATGGAAAACTATTGTCACGATTTCATTCGGAGCTCGAGGGTTAAGTTACGACACGAATTGTGCCATTGAGAGTTCTCCCTCGGATGTCGCGCACCCCTATGAAATGTGAGCACGTTAATCGAGAGACGATATAAGAGGGAGGGTCAAAACGCCTTCATGATCGACCCCATACGTTTCCTCTTGTTTGTCCATTACATATATAGTTAGCTGTGGTTTTCCAGGAGTTTATATACGCACACAGCACGCATCCACACTGATACATACATATACCTGTGATTTTACGAGCAGTCTTATCGATATTCAATTTATTTTATATTGTAATTAAGTTTATTTGAATAAAATAAAATTTTTTCTGAGTTTCCTAACAATGTATTTCAACAAGTTTCGATATACCCAATTACTAACAAATTACTAAAAAATTGTACATTAACATATGTGGTATATTAACATAACGTATGTACATTAATAAAAATTGTACATTAAAATATCTAAAATTTCGAAACTCTTTGTCGAATTATGTTATGTCTTTGTCGAAATGTGTTAAGGGGGAAAATAAGGTTAGACGGTTCAAAAAATCGATTTTTTTTTATTTCATAAATTGTTAGTAAAACTATTGAAAAATATGTTCCCAAAATTTTAAATGAAAATTCCGACTCGTTCTATTGTTATAAGCCATTAAAGTGAGTAGCTCTCCTTCAGGCCCCGAGCGCGCTATTTTTTCAAACGCGTTTTTCTAAAAACGACTTTTTTTTAACTTGCGTACGCGCTAGTTTGAAAAGTTTTCGACCAATCGTTTTGAAAATTGGCAGTTACTTTCTTCCTAGTATTGCGCTCTATATAAACCTTAAATCGGAATATTATCATTATTTAGAATAATTTTTTTTTTGCAAATAAAGTTGTAAAAAATCATGCTTATTTGTTTTGACCGCTGTAAAAAATTCAATTTTCTATTTTTTTGATAGTATTTAGGTTCATATAGAAGCGAAACATATAATAAAAGTAAATTTCAACCTCGTTTGATTTTAGATGAAAATTGCGGCTTCCAGAATGTACGCAAAATGCTGAGTCTGATTGTGACATGCAATATGGGGTTGCTGATATCTTCGGTGTTTTTCAAGGAAATTCTTCAAAAATTTTATATTATATACTTGAATATATGTATAAAATATTCTCAAAGTTTCAATAAATTATATTCATTTTTTATACTATAAAAAAATTTATGAAAATCATTGAGAAAACGCTGTCCTAACCCTATTTCCCCTCTTCATTTCTGTGTCGAAAAAAAAAAATCGAATCAGCGAAAAGTAAAATGTCCGTCTTTTTTCATTATCCGGATATTTTTTTTCAAAGATATGTATAAAAAATAATGGTACCAGCATTTCGCCGGGAGATTTCCTACCGAAAAAAAATTCTTAAAACTTTGACAAAGTGAAAAAAGATAAAAACAATGATTGTTCATCATATTCGCAAAAACCTAAAAGATCGAATATTCACTTGGCCAATTCAGGCCATTAATTTTTCATTCGTAAATGTCGTGGCAAGACCTATAAAATACAATTTCACTTATCGCAATATCTTTATTTTTCGCTCCATGAGAGAATATTGGTAAATTCAACAAAAAAAAAAAAACCACTGACTCGAAGGAGTGCCCAAGAAGTGCAATTTATAATTTTGATTTTATAGGAATTTCAATGTCCTGTTAGATAAAGAAAATCTCGCACTTATTACGAAACGGAAATTAATTCAAGTGAAATAAAAACATTATCGAAACATAAAATGTGCTCCTGCTCCCGACTTGCTTATTGTACAAAAATAAGCTCTGGGCGCACGCGTGGCGCTCTCGCGATCTAGTTCCAAACAAAGTTTCCATTATCGTGGATGTTAGGTTGAGGTTACCATTTTTTTTACCCATGCGCAAAAGGACCAATGCCCTATAGACTAAAAGGAATGGCCTCATTGGAAAAGGGTAGATAAAGACCGACAGAGAGAGAGAGAGAGAGAGAGAGAGAGGGTGTACTGGAAGGGGTATATGGTTGCATCGGGAAAGAGGCTCCGGGGATGTATGTATGTAAAGAGGTGTGTGGGGCAGGGCGCGGAGGGTGACGATGGGCGAATGTTATACCGTCGAACGGAAATTAAATATGCTTCAGTCGATAAGTCAGAAGCTCTCGCAGCGTGTGTACATACAGAGTTTGAAACGTTACGCGGAAAGTCGGAAAGGCGGTTGGAGCGAGGGGCGAGAAGGGGATGGAGGTAGTTGCATACGTACTATCAACGCGCCGGGGGATGAGCTATTGTGCTATTTTTGCGAGGGAATGGAAAATCTGTGGTACCTCCAGGGGCTTTCGTCATTCCACTGGTTTTTTTTTCTTTTTCTTTTTTTTTCATCCACCATTTACGTACAGGACGCGAATAAGGGTTATTCTGTATTTTTTTTTTACCCACGTTCCATCAACGAAACGGACGGACGCGTTGACGGATAAATTTCGCTTTGATAAAGTACTCTCGCGTTAAAAGATCGTGTTGCTGCAGTGAATGTGTTTTATGTTTTTCTAGAGTGAAAAATAAAAATATCTATGCAGAAACGAAGAATGTGCATACAGAGACGAGGCGAGGAATGAAAAGAATTATTCACGGGTTTTCAGGATTTCACGATTCTTTTCGTGTATGGAATATGGTGTGTATTGATATACGTTCTCGTATGTACGTTTGTATGTATTCGTCAATCACGATTGTCGATATTTTTATATTGACTTTCTGGGGGACCAGTGACACTGTTACGATTTTATAGGATCCTATTTCCTGGACGAGATATTTTTGTTGTATGAGTATTAACTAGAGTTGATAAATATTTCATTGAAATGCACAGATTTAGTGCGTGATGGTGTAACGATTGTTTCAAAAATTCAAACAAAGTTGTCTAATTGTTGATGGTTTTTTAAAAATAATCTCCTCGTATTGACATTTAGAAAATGTTAATACGGAACAGGAAATAATATAAATGGTTCAATATTCACGTGACGAATCTATAAAATTTTTGCTTTGTGGTAATTTATTTCTACGCGACTCCTTTTTAATAATATATAAAAATTATTGAAAAATCTTTAAGATGAAACAATATAACGGCAATGAAAAGTGGTTTTTCTCAATTTAAAAAAAATAATTTTTAGCTTTTGAATAATTAATATTTGAATTGTGAGTATTGAACAAAAAGATTGGAAATAAAAATGAAGAATCAATGAAAAATTTCCATAAATTTGTTTAACAAACCTTTTTCATCAATAAATTCATTAATAAACTTATTGTCAGAAATGATGTGTTGTAAAATTTAAGAAAATTTATTGGCGTTAAGGGGGGAAATAGGGTTAGGACAGCGTTTTCTCGATGATTTTCATGAATTTTTTTATAGTATAAAAAATTAATATAATTTATTAAAACTTTGAGAATATTTTATACATATATTTAAGTATATACTATAAAATTGTTGAAGAATTTCCTTGAAAAACACCGAAGATATTAGCGACTCCATATTGCAGGTCACAGACTCAGCATTTTGCGTACATTCTGGAAGCCGCAATTTTCATCTGAAATCAAACGAGGGTGGAATTTACTTTTATTATATGTCTCTCTTCTATATGAAGCTAAATGCTATCAAGAAAATAGAAAATTGAATTTTTTACAGGGGTCAAAACAAAAAAGCATGATTTTTTGCCATTTTTTACAACTTTATTTGCAAAAAAAAAATTATTTCAAATAATGATAATGTTCCGATTTTAGGTTCATATAGAGCGCAATACTATGAAGAAAGTAACTGCCAATTTTCAAAACGATTGGTTGAAAACTTTTCAAACTAGCGTGTACGCAAGTTCAAAGAAAGTCGTTTTCAGAAAAACGCGTTTGAAAAAATAGTATCAAGAAAAACAAAGTCAAGGCAGTCATAAATTTTCTTCAGTGTTTTTTAAGGAAATTTTTCAAAAATTTTATAGTATATACTTAAATATATGAATAAAATATTCTCAAAGTTTCAATAAATTATATTCATTTTTTATACTATAAAAAAATTCATGAAAAGCATTTAGAAAACGCTGTCCTAACCCTATTTCCCCCCTTAATGGCTTATAACAATAGAACGAGTCGGAATGTTCATTTTTAATTTTGGGAACATATTTCTCAATAGTGTTACTAACAATTTATGAAATTAAAACAAAATCGATTTTTTGAACCGTCTAATCCTTATTCCCCCCTTAAATGAACACAAATAAATAATTGTTAATTAGATTGTGTAATATTATGGTACTAGTTGACTTGAATCAATTTTACATTGAATGAAATTAGTTCGTTTGAGATAAAATAATTCTAGTCGCGTCGATATAATTTTTCAAATGAAATTGATTTTAATTAATTTACAATAATTATGGTGAAGATCATTTTTTTTAAATGAAATAAATATTTTTGTCCTGGGTATACAAACTTTCTATGTTCGGAAGAGTTATACACGAATTTCGAAGGTTGTCTTCGACGGGAAAAGCTTAGTTACACGGACACAAAAATGTATTCCCGTGTGGTAAATCGTCATAGTACATTTTTTCCCCCTTCCCTTTCGCCATTATTTTCCCCGTCAATGAGTCTCTAAAAATTCAGTTTCCCAGAGACTGTGAATGAAAAAAATTGAGACGAGTGTCAAACGTGAACTCCGAAAGTTATAATAAGAAGAAGAGAAACCCCAAAAATCTGTGACAACGCAAAGTGTGGAACGAACGTCACAATAGAGCGAACTACGAGAGACCCACTCCAGTTAAGTTCATTGATGCTCGATCGTTCATGGTAAAGTCGATGAATAATCGAGAAAAAGCTTTTTACCTCATTCGCCCCATACACACTTCGAGCGAATATAATAGCCAGCCACTCGAGGTCAAGAAGTCGAGAGAAAACTCTTTTGCTTCGTCACGCTCCGATCATTAATTAACACCATAGTCAAAAACTCGAGTTCATTAATGGTCGAAATCTTTTCTTAACTCTAACGATAGAAAAAAAAAAATGTGCACGATTGCACGTATTATACGGATTTTCATAGAATTTCTTATTTTCTATTCAACATTTTTCATTCATAATTTCTTCTTTCTTTCTTCCCGCTAAATATTTTCATTCGTACTTCTTCAGCGCGTAAATTTGCCAGTCACAATTTCATTGAAAAAAGGAAAGATCTTTGCCTATAGCGAAAAATTGTGTTTGGTGAAAGTTTGAAAAATAACATTTTACGGTTTATTTTGTCATTCACGAATTGTGCGAATGGTGCGAGGAATTAAACGTTGTTCGTTGATTTCTTTGAGGTGTATAGAAATTTTCACCGAATTGTAGACCTCGGGGAATAGAGAATGAACGTGCCGACGCTTCATTCATGAAAAATCCATCGCTTGAGTTATTGAGAAACTTTACACCGGTGATACTCGTTAAATTTGTTCTAATTTTTTTTTCCCAACAACCTTTAGCCTATATCATTACATGAAAAAAATTTAATTTCATGATTCTATTAGAGATAGTCACGAATTTTGTATTTTTTCTTCTTTTTGGCAATTCCATATTATAACATGTTCCAAGTTTGAAGACTGACCAATTACAAAAATGCAGCCTTTCAAATTTCACAAAATTTACGAATTAAAAAATTGAACTAAAACCTTTTTTTTACATCAAAAAAGCGATTTGACTTAAATTTAAAAAATGTCTGAGTATCTAGTTAAAAATAAGACTTTTTAAACTGATTGATGTACATTTTTGTAACATTTTTATTACTTGTACTCGATTTTCTTGATATAATCATCGTAGATGATTTTTTTCAAATTTGTATTACTTTGGAATATACCGAAATTCACATCGAGTACATTTTTTGGTTACGATTGCAGCATACAGTCAATTATGAAATTTGAGAGAACACGAATTTTCAATATTATAAATAAAATGTGTTATAATTGCATACAGTGGGTCAAAAAAGTATTCATACACCCTGTTTTTTTGCGATAACTTTATAAGCGATACGCAAAGAAAGCCAATTTTATTTAATAGTACATCAGGTGCAGAGATAAACTGCAAATGGAGAATTTTTTCCCAGGAATAATAGAAGAATTATGCCGAAAAAACGAAAATTTTCGGGCAAAAAAAGTATTCATACACTTACGATTATAGTGAAAACCTACATCATCATAGTTGTTAATTATAACTTATATTTGGTGTGCATCCCTTTTGATTCAATTATCGCCTCGAGTGTCTTAGGCATGGATTCTACTAGCTTTTGCGTTGTTTCTTTTGCTATTTTCGTCCATTCTTCTAAAAGCACTCTTTGGAGATCGGATTTGTTTGTTATTTTTCTTTTTCTAATTTTTACATCCACCAAGTGCCATACATTTTCAATAGGATTGATGTCCGGAGATTGTGGTGATGTAATGAATTGTTTGCGGACATTATAGAGTAACCATTCCCTCGTTTTCATGGCAGTATGTTTCGGGTCGTTATCTTGTTGGAAGTAGACATTTCCATCCAGGCCGATTTTATCTACAATTGTTTTCAATTTGCTGCGCAACACGTCGATATACTTCTGGGCATTCATTGTACCATCTATAAAAGCCAGATTACCAACGCCATAATATCCCATACAGCCCGAAACCATAACGCTTCCTCCGCCGTGCTTTACAGTCGGTATTAAATTTTTCTGCTGGAGCTCGGTATTTGGTTTCCGCCAGACGAATTTTTTTCCATCGGACCCGAAGATGTTAAACTTCGATTCATCCGAGAATACGACACGTTTCCAAAATTCTATAGATTTTTTTACGTAGGTTTTTGCGAAACCTAAACGTTTTTCTCGATTTATATTATTAATTAATGGTTTTTTGCGGGCAGTTCTGCCGTATATTTGGGCAGAATGCAAAACGTTTCGAATAGTCCGGGGACACACGCTCTTCCCCGATGTTGACGCGACATCATTCGCTAAACTGCGAGCACTTGTAAACGGTTTTTTTTGTAGCCTCTGTAACAATACTCCGACGCTCTCGTACCGTTAGTATTCTCGGTCGACCGGTTCGTGGCTTATTTTCTGTGCTGTTTGTTCTTTCGTATTTTTTTATTATGTATTGCACTGTTGCGAAACTTAGATTTAGTTTTTTACTAATTTTTCGATAACCTTCACCGCGTTTCCGAAGAAAAATCACTCTATCTCGCATGGAAGTTGATATTTCGCTTTTCTTTGCCATCGTGTCTGTTCAGAGCTTGAAGATCTACTACCGCATGGAATAGGTCAAAACCATTGTGTAAACGAAGACTTGTTTACATTGTACGCAGAGGTCAGACCGTCCGCGAGTGAATATCGAGGTTTAGCAGCTCAATCGTAAGTGTACGAATACTTTTTTGGCCCGAAAATTTTCGTTTTTTCTTGCATAATTCTTCTATTATTCCTGGGAAAAAAATTCTCCATTTGCAGTTCATCTCTGTACCTGATGTACTATTAAATAAAATTGGCTTTCTTTGCGTATCGCTTATGTCTATAAAGTTATCGCAAAAAAGCAAGGTGTATGAATACTTTTTTGACCCACTGTATATTGTGGAAAAAGTCATTTTTCAATACGTATGTTCAATAAATATTTTTCAACACTCACCGATAGAGCTTCAGTATCACGATAGCATGGCATATTTTACTAACCGTTTTACGATGTTTCTTCGACGAAGGGCCACTACAAGAAATTTCGTGCGACTATTCGTGTTGTAGACGCTTGACCTCCAGTAGCCTTTGATTCTCCATCACTTTTACCTTGATCCTAAAGTCGTCGATAGTTCACTTTACACACGATATTTACTCAACTCACTTGTTTTAGCCGATTGTTCACTCGAGAAAAAGTAGGACGCCGTATGTCTTGTAAAATGACGATACGTACGATCGAATTATTCGAGATGGAAGAAAATTTCTATGAATTATCATTCCGGTCTTACCGGAGAGAATTCCTTTCCGATTTTACCATGAATTGCACGAAGGATGGACAAAATATCGTTCGATGTACAATGATTTCGCGAAAGAACGATCGACAATGCGAACGCCATGTTGAAAGACGCCGCGTGACGTCGCACACGAGCCGCGCGCGCACCCTTCTCCAACCGGAATAAAAGTTATGGAAAATACGATAACAATCGATGTACAAATCGATTACTTGAGCCGATTTGCGGCGCTCGTGATGACCGTTTATTGCAAATGGCCGCTGTTTTTTTTCCAGAGCATTCACGATGAAAAACACATCACATTGAGAAATCGTTAAAAAAGCAAAATGTCGATGAATCAATATGGTTCGCAACACCGAAGATAATTCGTTTTTAGATTTCTTTAACCGCTACACGCATGGCTCTTTTATTTCAAGTATCGCGCACTCGTACTTTTTTTCAGCAAACATCAACTTGACGAAGAGACGATTCAGATTGACGGAGAGCGACAAAAATGCTGCGACACATTTCGATGCTCTAAGAACGTAATACTTAACGTTGTATGGTTGCATTCGCGAGATAGTCCCGAACGTACGTTTCTCCATAGGATTTCGACACGAGGATCGAGAACAAAACAATTGACCAAAAGATTGTACTTACGAGGGAAGCTGCGAACAAGGGAACGATGAAAATAACGCACAATAATGTTGTACATTCGATGGTTTGCCGGTGGTAAACAATCGAGACACTTTTATTTCACACTCCGAGACTAGATTCGACATTGACAGTGCAGTGGGAAGGAGTAAACAGAACCGTGCGATTTTTATGGCACAAATTGTTGCGATGATTGCAGCGCCACCACGCGAGTAAAATAATCCTTAACGATTCTTTTCCTTCTCGAAAAATCTTCGAACTAAAACACCGACGGTCAACAAAAAAGCTGTAATCGATTTTATCACAAGCGCACCTTGTAAGATGGCGCTTTTCTGAAAAATTGCATTCGCCTCTGGACAAAATAGTCGGAATCATTCTTAGTGGGGGGTACTTGACGTCCAGCCTAAAGACAAAAATGAAAAAGAAGATTCTTGGAGGGACGCCTTTGTATTTTTATAACGTGAAAACGTTCCGTATCCTGTAGGTGAGATTCTTTCGACCATCAAACGTCATTTATAAGTGAAAAATTTATCGTTATAACTTTGACGTGTTTTGTGATGTTCAGAGAATTCGTAATTTACATCGTGCCGAGTCATTTCTGAGTATAATATACTAAAGATGTAAGAAATAATTTGAGGTTAAAAGTTCGAGATTTAAACGATTAAATCATATTATTCGAGTGTCAAAAAATTCATCGGGGAATATCGTGTATCGTTGATAAGACTTTAAATATTAATATTATTTTTCGATATATGAACGAAATCCGACTCGTTCTTTTTCGCGTTCTCCCACTCCGAGACCCGAGCGCCATTAGCGTTAGCACTCCCGCACTATCGTGCTCCTTCCATCTCGCTCAGCGGGACAAGAGGATAATTTCATTTTTCATTGTAGTGTACGCAACGTCGCCGGTCATGGGTCGTTGCTGCAGGTAAGAAAAAAAATCTTCCTTTACATTAAATCGATATGCAATGAAATATATATTAGAGCCTGTTGAGTGTCCAGTAACGTGAAAAATACGAATACAAGGCCGTTCCGGTACTATTGAAATAATAACTCGTGAAATGCTCGTGATTTTGCTTTGCGAACGATTTCTTCGTCTGATTAGTTTTTTTCATCGTGAGACTGTAACGAAAAAAGGCGGCCATTTGCAATTTGCACTGTGTCGAGTTGATATCTTTCTTTCCGCATTTTTTCGCACTCGCTTATATTGAACGATATTTCTGTAGTGTTACGTAAATAATTACGAGGACGTATGAATAATTATAGGACGTATGAGGGTTATCTAAAACGAGCTAAAAATAAATCATTACTTACGTGCATTCAAGGTAATTCATAATAAAATTTGAATAACAATTATTTCTGTCGAAACGGTTCCAAGTAGAAAAGATGAAGTACGATATTTAATTTTTCAAGGAGAATTTCCAATTTTTCAACAATTATTGCTAAACGAAAAGACAATAAATGTATTCAGAAAGATCGGTTGGAATTCATAACAAAAAAAACGATTTCCAAAAAATTACTTCGAAAACATTTTCTTATTTTTTTAATAACTTTTCAGCATTAATAAAAATTGAAAAAAACTGAATTCACGTGCCACGAGAGTAATAATTCATTGATATTTAATATTGATCGCTCTCGTAGAAAATTCACTGTCGCCAGATTCGCCTTGTGTTATATTTAAAATATTAGATCTCGAGACTTTTGTTTCGGTGTGCGAGTGAAAAAAAAAACGAGTAGGTGAGTGAATTTCGTGTGTGAAGTGAAATGTCGAGCAGCTACGAATGAAGGATGATTAGAGGTCGAGAATCAACGTCTCGCACTGTCCTCAACGACCGAAACGTTCGTGAATTTTTTTTTTTCGTATCTTTTTAGTACAATCAATAGAGAATATTGTGGCGCATTAAAAATGAAGGACTTTTTTTTTTAATTAGATTCAGTATCACGTACTGAATGTGATTTAACAAAATGGTTACAAATTAAGGGAGCGGAAGTGCCGCCATTTTGAGGGAAACCGTATTAGCCAATATCTCCGTTACCGTGCACTTTAGGCAAAAAATGGTAATAACCTTTCTTGTAGATAATTGAATTTCCTATCTTTTTTTTTAAATAATTTTTTTTGTATCAGTTACCGTTTACGACTTATACGACTGTTAAAATTTATTCATTCGCTTTTTGACCTGTATCTCTCCTAATAATTGTTTAAACAATAAAATGCTTATAACTTATCTTTTAAATCCATAAATTTCCCACACCTTTTTCTGAAAACTTTTTTGTCTAAAGTTAATATTCTCAAAGTTATAACGCGTTTCCATTAGCCTTACACCCAGTAGCGCAACATTGAACGCGTTATAGTTTTGAGAATATTAATTTTAGACAAAAAAGTTTTAAATAAAAGTTGTGAAAAATGTATGGATTTAAAAGATAAGTTATTAGCATTTTATTGTTTAAACAATTATTAGGAGAGATACAGGTCAAAAGGTGAATAAATAAATTTTAACACTCGTATAAGTCGTAAACGGTAAGTGGTACAAAAAAAATTATTTAGAAAAAAAGATGGGAAATTCAATTATCTACAAGAAAGGTCATTACCATTTTTGGCCTAAAGTTCACGGTAACGGAGATATTGGCCAATATGGTTTTCCTCAAAATGGCGGCACTTCCGCTTCCTTAGAACATTAGATTTTTTTTTCTTATACGTAATTTTCACTCAATTGCTCGTACAAATTATTACTACCACAATTTCAGTTCTTTTTTACACTCAAATTTTCAAAGCTGAATGCAAAATTTTACGTAGCCACTGAACAAATTGAATTTTCGTTCATTAAAATTGAACTAAAAACAAAGAAAGTACTTTTCAAAAAACTAAACGAATTTATTGAACGAGAATTATTAAGATTCTGAATATAAATCAAAACACACGTTTTTCGTGAAACACACGATTTATATTTATCATTTAACCATAAATAATAATAATTAATGAAATTACATAATGAAAAATCGACAACAGTATCAATGGTGGTGCCATCGCGACTACAATTTTTTAACACAGAAAATAGACTTTTCCACTGAATCTTTGTTCACCCACGCCGATTAATCTACACCAAAAGAAATCACGATATCGAAGAATCCCATAAAAAAAAAAAAAAAAAAAATCCACGAAAAAATTTCTCATTCGGTTCTTCAGATTGCATTTAAAGTTTTTTTTTCTCAGGCTTTTCTTTCATTCGTGAAGCGTGAAAAAAAAAAAGTCTAAATCGTATATAGAACACGATTTATAGAGAATCGTTGATGAATTCGTTCCCGAGATAGATTTTTCTTTTATCGAAAGAAAAAAAAAAGTAAATCTTCTATCCCCTCTTGTATCCCATTGTTGTTATTACTGTCCTCCTCGAGTGTTACGAAATTTTATAGCTTCTGCATTTGTCGCTCTTTGGACGTTTACAGCTATATAGCTACCGCAGTTTTATACACATATATATATAATACTTTACTCCTGGTGGGGACGAGAGATCGTAAAAAAAAAAAGAAGAAAAAAATGCACGGATGAGCGATTCGGTGCGGCGAGGATCGTGCTCTCTTGATGTCACGACGGGGGTGTGAAATCTCGACGTCCCGCGGGCTCATCCGTTTGTAAATTTGACATAATGCGACCTACAAGATTATTTTACGATTTATCACATCGCGCTGGCGTTACTGGTGAATGCCATACAGGTCTATTATTAGGTATATATAAATATATATATATATGTATAGGAGAACATCAGTGGGCATCAGGAAGGGTAGCTATATATCTAGTAAGTTGATGAAGGAAAGATTATATACACGATATGGTCTATATATATATATATATATATATATATAAGATATATATATATAAGATGAAACAGCAATGTAAGGTGGATAGAAGGAAAAATAGCGGTCTCGAGTCGACGAACAATCGAGGCTACGGGGTCGATGACAAATGATCTGTGAGCTCACTAGCCCGAACAACCCGGAATATACCTTATATCATCATTCATATTTCGAAATTTTTTTCCAAATTCATCATATTCATGATTATTATTTTCCAAAATCTTATACGATCGTCAAAATTGAAAGAAATCAGCTTTTTTTAAAAATCAAATGAAATTAACGGAGAATATGCGAAAATGCGAGAAAAATTCAAATTTCGCACTTTATTTTTTTCAAAAATCAAACCTGTTTAGATCGATATGAAAAATTCTTGCATATTCTTCAAAGGCACACTTAAATTTTGAATTGTAAGATTCTGGTGTTGCAACAATTTTTTTTTTCAAATTCGCAGACGGTAATAATGTCGAATTTCTTGCACTCTTTTTGCGAGCGGATCGAGCTATGGTCCCAAGAACCCCCAGTGTGATAATACTGTTCTCGAAAAAACTTATCTTCTGGAGTAGAGCGCACGACACTTCGCGAAATTATCGTCATTTCTTTTCGGATATCATATAACTTTTGGCGATTATGTATAAAATTTTACCATTGGCAACTTCCGAAAGGTTCACTAACGTAAAATAATGAACTAAATTACAAGCGAATTATTTTCTATCTTCCTGAAAGTCTAGAATCAGTGAAATCCCCATGAAATTGATAAAGATCGTAGAATATGTTAAAAAAAAAAATAAAGAAAATCATTGAGCTTCCTTCTCTGTCTTTGACTTATTCTTATTCCACGAGAACGACTATCATATACTAGCTCGTTCGTTCACGTGATCGGTGGAAAAAGAAAAAGGACGGGTATATATTAGGAATCGCGGTTTGGCGAAATTATCGTCATTTCTTTTCGGATATCATATAACTTTTGGCGATTATGTATAAAATTTTATCATTGGGAACTTCCGAAAGTTAACTAACGTAAAATAATGAACTAAATTACAAGCGAATTATTTTCTATCTTCCTGAAAGTCTAGAATCAGTGAAATCCCCATGAAATTGATAAAGATCGTAGAATATGTTAAAAAAAAAAATAAAGAAAATCATTGAGCTTCCTTCTCTGTCTTTGACTTATTCTTATTCCACGAGAACGACTATCATATACTAGCACGTTCGTTCACGTGATCGGTGGAAAAAGAAAAAGGACGGGTATATATTAGGAATCGCGGTTTGGCGAGTGTGTTGGCGTTACTTTACCGGTGGCCAACGACGACCCTGCGACTTATATACATAGCACGTTTAAGGTTCTCGTGTTTTTTTTTTTTTTTTTTCCCATCGAACGGCAGAGAGAGGAGCAGAGACGGTATCTCGGGAAGCTCCGAGAAACCCAAAGGGTCGAAGAGAACGAGCGAGAGAGAGAGAGAGAGAGGAAGCCGGGCGGTGTGAGCTTGGTGCACGTACACACGAGCCAGGTGCAAAGTGGTGTCTATAAATATATATATCGGTTTCTTTCTTTCTATTATTTTTCCTCTCCTTCTAAACCTCTCGCGGTCTTTTCTTCGGCTCTTCCAACTCCGTTTGTCCACTTTAACTTCTGCGCACTCTTCGTAACCCCCTCGCCCTCCCGCTCGTTCTTTTTTTTTTTTTTTCATTTTTACTCTCTCACTCTTCTCTCAAAGTCTCAATTTTATTTTTATTCTTTTCCGCTACTGTGCGCTGCTACCGCAGAACTCTATAGACATCGGTGACTACTCGCTCACTCGCTCTCGCTCGTTGGAGAACCGCGAGAAAGAGAGAAGTTCTAAGAGAGTGGACAGAGAGTTCTCGTATCGAATACAAGTTTCTCAGAACACAATCGCATATAATACATATGCAGTAGGCAAGAAAGGAAAGGGGTTGCGTGGGGCAAAGAGGGGGGTGAAGGACCCAGAGAGTGCGAGAGTCACCGGAGAGCGAAGAGTATCGTAGTCGCGGTTTCTGGCATCTCTCTCTTTTTCTCTCTCTCTCGTTCTCTGTCGAGAGAACTCTCACTCGACTTCTATATGGCGAACGAGTGTTCGCGCGACCACAGAATGGACATTGGTGGTAGTGGACACCGGGGATTGTGCAACATGGCCGCCCCGAGCGAGCGAGCCACGCTCGATAATTGAAGGACCTCTCTCTCTTTCTCTCTCCCTCCCAGCCCCCCTCTTTTTTTTTTCTTTCTCCGTCACTCTTTCAAACAAATTTCTCTCTCCTTGAGCTTTTTTGCCCTAAAATTTCTCTCTCTCGAATCTTCGACTTTGTTACTCCATCCTTTCAGCCAAATTCCTCTCTCTCTCTCTCGCTCTCTTTTCCTCTTTAGTACGAATTGTGCTCACTAACGGCGAATAATACGTTAAGCTTATCGGCAATGATATCGGAATCGAAAATTGCATTGCTATATAGGGACCAAGCATTAAGGGATGGGGGGAGAGAACGAGTGGAGGGTGGTCGAATGAAAAGAATCGGTTTGTGTTATTTATCTATAGGCGCTTATTCAACGATTCGAGGTTTGATACGATGGGGTCTCCCCCTCGTATCAAACCTCGACGTTGACGTTGAAATCCAGGCTCGTATGTTACAGAGGCTATGTATCCATGAGTGTGTATACGAGACAAGCGCAGTGCGAAATGGAGAACACACTTATCCGAGATTTCTTATCTTCATCGATTCGATAATACTAGCACGGCGAGAAAAGATCGTTTCTGGCAATAATAATAAACTGTTAAAAGAGCAACCGCTGTGACACACACGAGACTTCTCGTCACACCCTCCCACATAGTCGAACTCCTTTGGATTTCGATGTTGAGAGCTCGGAAGCGCTCGTCGAGAAAAGGCCCCTCTTTTTCGCGATGTACACACACTCGTACATGTTTTTCACACAAATCTCCGTCATTACATACGCGAGACGGGCTTTATACGCGCGTAGGAATCACATATTATATGGAATGAGAGTTTAAGGGAATCCAAAAAAGATTGAAAAATCATGTTTCATTAGTTTCAGTTTGCAAAAAATAAAATCGTATCCAAGATTGTTCAAAATGATTTCCTGATCGTGTAAACAAAAATTCACAGTGGGTTACAAACATTTTTAAGGGAAATGGTATACTTTTTTTAAGGTTTAGTTTATTTTTAATAAAAAAACAATCGATCTATTCTTACAACTCTTTCCAATCGAATCTGAATACTCGTTGACACGATCGTAGAAGCATTTTCAGCAATCACTCGCGCAACAACGCGCTTTAAGGACTTTCTGATAATTTTTCGATCTATCATTCAATTCAACAAAAGTTTTATTGAAACGAGCTACTTTGTATTTAATGGGAGAATTGAAAGATAAAAAATGATGTAAAAACTAAATAAAATTCGCTGTTGTGATAATTTCTCGACTGTCTAGTGTATTTACAGTTTAAATGTGTGCTAGAAAACTTAATTGATGATTGTACAGGTGATGACGAGGTACGAAAAGCCACGAGAGTCACCGAAAATCGTCATCGTTTCCCCTCGACGATTTTCGTGGATTCTCGGTCTCACGTTTGTCAGTATCTCAGACACCACAGGAGACTTATCATCGATCCGCCGTAGCGATCGCAAGCTCAGGCAAGACGCGATTGCCACTCATACATTTATATACATATTTTCATCTAACGCTGAATAACTGACATCGATCGTATTATCGTTGGTTCAGCGTTGCTCTTCTCGAGCATTAAAAGGATAAAGCGTCAACCGCCAGAGAAAAACCCAGATCTGGTTCAACATCGTCGTTTCTGCGGATTGACATCGATTCCATATAAAAAGCTAAGTCCGAACATTTGTTTAATTGTACGCATTCATGCGGGATCGCGATCATCAAGCTGCGGTGGACCTATTTTTTGAATACACAGTTTATATCAAATTTAACTTGTGAAATGAGAATGGCAAACACGTCTCCCTGAAAATGATGTTTGACCAAATTTATATCATTATACCAGATATCATTGTAATTATAATAACCATCTTGTCCATTGTTCACACCCGGGAAAAACTTGTGGGTGAAAACATAATAATTCCTACTGCGATATCGATGACAATTACGACGCTCTTTGTCATATACACACAACCATATATTGTATTCGAAATATCAATTTTGATTAAATCGCGATCTGAAGATCCTTGAACATAATATAATATCATTTTTGTTTAACGAATTATTTCATTCCCTACTTACCGTAAAACAATATACACCCTTTCAAATTGATACAATAAAACAGTAACGAACTTTAAGGCCTTACATACGTCCAGCGGTACCGAAAACGTACCAAAAGAAAAACTGTTTTTAGGAGGGATAGAAATAGAAATTGATAAAAAAATTCTTACACATTGTTTATTACTGTGTTAAGTTTGTAAAAAAATTCATTTCAATTTTTTTTTTCAAAAATTACAACATGAAAAATCACATTTTTTGAAGCACTGTAAAAAAAAAGTTGCTCCACGGTCGGCAGTATTTCTTCCTCAAATGTTGACGGATCTGCAAAATGTAAAGAAATTCTTGTAAAATAAGGTAGTAGTTATAGTCTGTCGAGCCGGATTTTTGAAATTCAAAAAATTAAACAATTTACGGTAATTAAAAAAAAAATGTTAAGTTTGTGTCAAAAAAGTCACACTTTAATTGTTTTTATAAAATTTTCTAATTATAATTTTTAAAATCCGGCTCGACAACTATAGAAAAAACAATTCCGAATATTTAAAAAAAAAAATCATCAAAAAATATTAAAAACCGTACGAGTTATCATGCCGACCGTGTCAGAAAAAGTAGTTTTGAGAAAAACGCGTTTAAAGTTTCAAGCGCGTTTCGCTCGAAGTCGCGCGCGGCTGGAGCAAGAACTTTATGAATTTTTTAAATTTATTTAGTTAACTTACGTCTAATCTCCCATTCCAGCTTCATATTGTACGCCTTCCTTGTCAGTAAAAAATTGTTGTTGTTTATTTTTTTCTAATCGACGACTGCCTCAAACAACTCAAGTCAGGTAGGCGCGCGTCAGACCTTTGTCCTTTCGTCGGGCAGTCACATTATCTACAATAACTTTTGAACTATGGGGAATTTTTACAATCAGCTTACACAGAAATACGCCTAAGACTATAAGGAATAATAATCTGTAAACAAAAAAAAATCGATTTTTTGAAAATTCTCGACGTATGTAAGGCCTTAAATAAAATAAAAGATTCATTACAAATGTACGTTCAATTGTAAAATCCCTCGGTAAATCGTCAATGATATCATTTCAGTCAGGAAAAACATCCGTTTAATCACAAATCAATATGCGTACGATATTTAAGAACAATAACCACTCTAATAAAGCCATAATATATATTACGTATACATTCGTGTAACTATGTAGATTTATTACATGTATAGCTGAATTAAGCTCACGAGGGCTCTCTCGTTTGATCGTAGGGGTTGAGTCAGTGATTGGTGTTATTCCTGTTTACCAGGAGAGAGAGAGATTTCGGGGTGTTCTAGGCTCCTATTCCCCCTCTGTATAAGCTCTACATATATAACGGTACTGTGCACTGTACCGATGACGTGAGGGGAAAGAGAAATAATTAAAGGCACTTATCGCGAGAGCTATATACATGTTTATATAGTAGAAGGGGCTCACTGTCCAAAAATCTCCAGGATTCTCGTTAGATATTACTTTTCTCTGACGTTCGCTTGTCTTCTTTGTTAAATTCAATTATACGAGAGTTAACGATCAGCGTAATATCGTTTTTTTTTTCTATTGAATTACGAATTTTGCGACGAGCATAATAGCATTAAGTTGAAAGTTCAAAAGAGCTTTTTAAATTTCATATTTATTTTTCATAAGTACTTTTAATGGTTTCTACCCAATCTTCAAACTTTGTTTCCTCTGAATTCTCCCTCCCTCTCTCTCTTTCTATCTCTCGTATTTTTGTTTTCTTGTCTTGGGATTTAACCCCAGCCACGGGTAAGCTCACGAGACGCCGATCCCTTGACAAACTTCTTTATACTTCGAGGTTTTCCACGGTATCTATCCCTCCGAACTTCTCGTCGCGAGCCATCCGACACCAATAATACTATTTACACAAATATACAGGGGTATAACCGTAAATATATGTAATATATCTCGAACATCGTGAATGGTTGATGCCACGACGTAAGAAGAAATGGCTAGATATACGCGAGGAGTAAAGTCTTTAGGTCCGGGGACCGTTCTACAAATACAAATTTAACTTCTGTTATGCACTTTACGGCCCCAGACATAGTGGTCCCTTGGCGCATCTGTCGCCCGTTTCATTTTCTATTTTATTTATTGCCGACTCGCGACTACCGTTCTCTCGCTTTCTCTCTCTTTCTCTGTCGTGATATCTCGAGGCTCACATACGAGTACACACTGCTCCGACATCACTACGAGAGCTAATATAGTCGTTCGAGAGCCTCGAAATTGGACGCTCGATGTGATTAAGAGTTGAGTCAATTTTTTTGAACTTTTAGAATATTTCTGTAGAACGTATCAGTTTTTCGCTGGGATTTCAAGTCTTTTCCAAAATTATTCTTCGTAAAAAAGACTCTGGACGTTGAGCCATTCTTAATGGGAACTTGTTCAAAATCACCGCTGCAGGGTGGTTAATTTTATTTCTGCAAGATTATACTTACAAAAATTTCGATCCATCTTTTTTTTCTTCGTGTCCGCATAGCTAATCGTTTCAATTTTTCATTCTATATGCAAAAAATAATAATTCCCAGTTAAGGATATTAGGAGATTGCTGTAAAAAGAGTAAGCGATAGAATTAGTCGTTAATTGAAGTAATATTTCATTTTATTAATTACCGCACACTCCCTACGATTTCTCGTTACGAGTCTTCCGAAACAAGGATCAGTATAAATCCTTGAAGTTAAAAAAAAAACATCGAAGTCGAAAAATTAATTGAAAAATGACGAATAAGTGTTTATCGTAGTGAATCCTCGTAAATAAAGTAACCGAGGAAAGTGATTGTTATTATTTTTTAACGGGATAGCACGTTTCTTCTGTTACATTATTTCTCACAATTTTTCTTAACAATTTTTCAAGTCCGTTATGATTAACGTTACGATTTCTAAACGTTAAAAAAACTATGTGCTAAAAAATAATTGCTTGAATTGTAAAACGACTAATTGAATATTGTCAGTTCGACTAATTGAATATTCGACTAATTGAGTATTCGACTATTGAGCATTGAGTACTATTGACTATTGAGTATTCGAGTAATGAGTTCGACTAATTGAATATTGTCAGTTCGTAGAAACATCGATGACGGAAAATGTTCAATATTTCTGGCTTGCAATTAAATCGACGATGGGGAGCACGACGAATAAAACCTTTCATAACATGAAAATCTCGAGACAATAGCGCTTACAAAGGGCTCTTGTGAGGGAGGCACTCTCGTAACAGACGAATATTTTAAGAGAGGAACAACTATACACTGAGGAAGTAAAGCCACACGGTACTCTCTTTCTCCCTCTCTCTCTCTTGCGGTGTTAAATGGGACCACCCGGGGCCCTAATGTCGCGGGCTACGATTAAACGCAGACAGGATATTAAAACGCGCTCGCGCGTTTTCACACTATCTACATATATATATATGAATGATAAACAACAAGCGCACACGCTTTCTATATTATAAACATATTTTGACAATACATCGCGGGCTCGTTCGAGCTATGAAGCAAAACATCGTAAACCTCACTTTCGAAGCTTATCCACCTAAGCGGAGGTAAAATGAAGATTTTCGTGTACTCTCGTCGCTTCTCATCGCCAGAAAATAATCATGAATAATTACAGTAAAAAAAAATTGAAAAAATTCCTTTTTCAAAAAGATAAATAATTCTTTCGAATAATTTGCATGAATTCCTTTATAACCTTTAGAAATTTTAAATTATTACTTCCAGTTAAATAGTTGCAATATTTATGTAGTTAAAAAATGATGTTTAATCTCTTTTTTTTGTTTTTCTTTCGAATCATGATAATCTCTGGTAGTCTGTCGTTAGAGATTTTTATCGAGTTACAAAAAACCGGAATAGTTCGAATGAAAAATCATAAAAAATATGACGAAACAGATAAATAATTATTGAAGAAATATTGGAAGTTTTATTTCAAAAAATAATGATGAATTATTTTTAAACAATTGTTCCTTTGAAAATCTTCATATTTTTCATAAATAATTCGTAATTGTTTTGTCGTATTATTTAAAAATGATTTTTTCATTGGAATTTTGTCATTAAACGCTCTGCACCGGTTAATTGGTTAACGTAAGCGCACACGTGAAGCTTTCGACCTATAATCGAGGGGACAAACGAAAAAACTGGTCGTACATATATAAATATACATATATCGTGTATTTCGGTTTTTATTTTCGTTTTTTTTTCTTCTCTCTTTCGTTGCGGCACTCTTGCCGTTTCACGAAGTCACTCGCGGTCCAAGTGAAATTCGAGCCGGCAGATCCAATGGTGGCGAGGGCTAGTCATCACGTACGATGTGTCGCGCGTCTCGAGAACCCGCGATGGGTATCACACCGACAACATAAACTCTGCCAGCCTTATTACAACCTTAACCAGTAAAATATATACCTTAACCAGTAATATATATATATATATATATATACACGTATACTGCAGCTACTTCTCGAGAAAAAAAAACAGAAAAAGCGTTATAAGTATAACTTATGTATCTATGTAATATATATTTACATAAATACATAAGCTTCATGCCATGCGTCCGTAAAAAAATATATATATAACCATTTATGGGCATGCATACAACATCATGTGTGTAAAATCCAAAGGCAAAGCTCGTGAGACGTTCGCAAACACCAAGAGCTACTACAAGTTTTACGACACTCGCGCTCGCGCACAAAAACACAAAACCATCGATGCATTTAGTTAATGGCCGTGTCATCGCGAGGCAAATCGTTAGACGTGACTGATATACCTTCTCTCAAAATCTCCCATGGAATAATGAGAACGATATCAACAGAAAATAAAAGCGGGCATTGATTTATTTGAGTTAAATAAAGTTAATCTTTGTCGAATAAGGTTTATTTGAGTGAAACGATGTATTTCAGTTGAATGAGGTTTTTTTTAATTTACCCTTCGTGGTCACGCGGGATTAAAATGACCCCAAGCCCAACTTCAAGCTAGAATTACTATGCCTCCTTGCTGATTTTTTTTCGCCATTTTGAAAATTTGATAAAAAATTTTTGCCATCATATTCTCATTCCGAAAGGTTCAAACTAGTACCCTGAATTTTTATGAGTCGTCCGGAACGATACTCGCAACGCGGCAATTGTTTAAACATGGCTGGGGTCATTCCGATCCCATGTGATCAACGTGTTATTTTTGGAACGTGTGACCACGAAGGGTTAAAGAAAATTTATTTTCCTAGTTATACAATGTGTAATTGAGTGTTTTATATATTTTTTTCATCTCATTTACAACTTGAAATGAGAAACAAACAAATTTTCGTTTCATTGTTTTCTTTTTAATTTCACACAATAATCCACTCTCCGGTGGATAATTTTCGTTTCTTTTCGTTTCTTGAAAGAAAATTTATCGACTTGCTCGGGCCAACATTCTATCTTGAATTGATCGATTAGAAAATGTATTGATTTTTCACAATTCATCGCTCATTATTACCGTTGAATGTAGAGACCGAGAAACTAGTCGAAAAACAAAAAAACAGAGTAGCCATGACGATTTTCTCTGTCTTTCTTTCTCTCTCTCTCTCTCTGTCTCACGTGACCCAAATTTCCTATACACTTATCAAGATCCACAAAAGTTCTCATTTCAAATTTCGTAAAAAAATTTCGTAAAAATGATTTTCATTCGACAATTCATCACTCATTTGATCAACATTATAGAAATTTTACCTAAAATATATTTAACCAAGTTGCAAAGTGACCTGTCGACGACTTAATAAATTGTGTTTATTAACAATTTATTTTTTGAACTTCAATGAAATTTCTTTGTGCAAAACAACCAAATTTTTTTTAGTACAGTTGTATCTCCAGCTCGGTTACGTAATTTAACTGATATATATGTTTTAATATGTCATATATATGTCACGTGGCTAATTGAATCTCGTAATTTAATGGCGAGCGTGCAAATGTACGTTGTTTTTCTCCTTTTAACTCGAGCTAATTGTTTACTTCGAGCAAGGGATTCCTGTTCGTTCATATAATTGAAAATCACGCGCGCTCCCGAGATTTTCTTGCGGAGACTGAATTTTTTAATTTCTTCGTTGCGAAATGCGCGTGGGTGGAGAGAAAAAAAAACGAGCAATCAGGAGTGTTTACACACCTCTGTAAATGTGGGAAATTGCTTTGCCCTGGGACACGCAAAAGGCCTCTGCCTCTGTGCGCCCCTCGTGTCTCCGTTTCTTTGTGGCGAGTGATGCCAAGTAAAGTGCGTGCAAGAGCGAGAGAGATAGAGAGAGAGAGAGATTTTTCATTTTATTTCCACGAGCGTTACGCATTTTTCTGGGAACTCTTAAACGCGGAGGGCAGGACCGTCTATTTTCGCTTCAGTCTCGACGTTAAACGCTAAACGACGTTTAACTATATACTCCATATAGCCAGACGTGATATATACACGTATGGCGCGCGAAATGACAAAAAACGACGATATCTTTTATCTGCTGGTTTTCCTCGTAATATATCACGAAGATATATGCACGTATTTGCATAAATTTATATAAATTTACATGATACGGAGTCTGTTAAAAACGTAACGCGAATTTTGAATTTCCGCGGGCTACGTATATTCGATTTTCGATTTTTTTGTGGCGTTAGTTTGGTACTCATGGCCCTCACTTATGCTGAAAAAATCGGGCATTTTGAATGTTTAGTTAATTGTTGACAGCTGTTTTGGTTAGACGTGTTTTGGCTTGTCTTAGATTTTTGCCTATTCCAAAAAAGCAGCTTCCATTGCGATGATTGAGCTTTGGTTTCCATGTCATAACCATAAACCCATGATTCGTCACCAGTTATGACCCTCTGGAGCAAATTTGGGTCGTCGCAGACCGAGTCCAACAGCTCCTTAGCAATGTTAAGGGAGGGGTAAGGGTTTCAGCGTAAAAACAACACTTTTTTTGCGATTTTTTTTCTCAAATAAGGATTGAGCAATTTTATTCGAACCTTTTGTACATTATCGAGCATACTTTTGACAATGTTGTGTAATTTTTTCATGCAGAAATATTGAAGCATAAGCCCGTAACAGAGCTTACCCCAAAACGTCTTGGAAAAAAAACAATTTGCGGTGTTCACTATAACGCGGCCGGAAATTATCTGAAAATGAAAAACCATGAAAATTTAGTCAAATTATAATCAAATCTTCCCCCCAACGTTCTCTGATAATTTTTTTTTTCATTTAAAAATTTTTGGCGGCCATCTTAAGTGTGAACTGTTATTTTCCACGAAAAATTCCGCCATTTTGTGGGTGGGAAACACCCTTAATGTAAAAAAAAAAAATTTAACTAAACGTTGGGGGGAGGTATTTTATATGTAGAAAATGTGTACAAAGTTTGAAATGAATCGGTCAAGTAGTTTTTAAATGGCAGTGAACACGGACTTTGAAAAAGTAGTTTTGAGAAAAACGCGTCTAAAGTGCACTGCTAGCCCGACCGTCCGCAGCTGTTAGAGGTATAGCGTTAAAGGCCAGGAGATTAATAGGACAATAACTTCAAGAATATTGCTTAGATCGGTTAAAAATTTTAAGGACATATTCTTTAAATGTTAAACAATAAGATAAGACAAAAAAAAATAATTCGATTTTTCGAAAGTGAAAACCCTTACCCCGCCCTTAACGCGACACTGTTTTTCTTCGAAATTCAGCAATTTTGTGACGAATTTCGCGGCGACCTGTCTCATGCCCAAATCATTGGTAAAAATCGAATAGCACGAGCCAATCGATATGTTTAGTTCCTCAGCAACTTCGCTAACGGTGATTCGACGATTGGCCAATATTATTTTGCTATTTATTTTATTTTGCTATTATTTTGATGTGCTCGGGCGTCCGGAACGCATTTCGTTGTTCGCATCTTCTCGCCACTCTGAGAACATTTTGTACCACCGATAAACGTTGCTTTGGTCCAAGGTAGCTTCATCATATGCCACAGTCAACATTCGGAATGCGTCCGCGCAATTAATTTTGTTTTTCACACAAAATTTCATACAGATTCTTTGATCCATTTTTTGGAATATGCAAGAATCGAAGACAGGCCAAAACACGTCTAACCAAAACAGCTGTCAACAATTAACTAAACCTTCAAAATGGCCAATTTTTTCAGCATAAGTGAGGGACACGAGGACCAAACCTAACGCCACAAAAAAATCGAAAATCGAATATACGTAGCCCGCGAAAATACAAAATTTGTGATACTTTTTTAACAGACCTCGTGTTTCCACAATTTTTACGAATTTATTATCAATTTGACGAAATTATCATTATTCTTCGCATAATAATAATTGTTATTATTTTTTGCAAAATAATTATATTGGGAATGGGTAGATAAATAATGTATAACGCAGTGAATTATATTTGAACTTGAATTTTATTCTTGACACGCGAGGAAGATCTGTCTTAACTCTCCGGAATACTTCAGAAGACTAAAGGCTGGTCACAAAGACCAAAAGCATATTCGTCACGTGAAGAAAGAAAGCTTAGTTCTTTCTTCCCAAGGAATCACTGCCCATGTTTATGGTTATGTCAACTCTCAGCCGACTCTCCGGCGCCATCGATGTCGAGTGGTTTTTGTAACCCTCACTTCTTTATTGGCTAATTCTCAGTATCGTTATGAGAGTAAATCCAATAAATTATTATCAATTTTTGTTCGATAAGATGAAATTTTTCTTATTATCAATCATTCTTCGGTTACCGATCGGATTCCTTCACGCGTTCCTTTGGTTTACTACTGATCACAACTGATCGATAATAGGCCCAATCGTATATTGCCTATATCAGTTTACACGGTAAGAAAGATGTTTCTTACACGATCAGATCGTGTTATTTACCGGTTTTTTTTTTTTTCGAATCGCAAATTTAATCATAAAGTATAGAAATAGCGAATCAACCGAAGTACAAAAGTAGAGAAGGGACAAGTGAGCGGAAATATAAAATCGAACAGGCCACAAATGAGAACGCGTTGACGCTGTATAATATCGATGGTATTCACGTGATATGTTATGCCACGGGAATATGGGGAGTCTCGTTAGGAAAGTCGACGGAGCGTGGCAAAAGAGAGAAACTCATCCTACCGCGGAAAGATCATGGTAGAATATATACGTATATATACGATATATATGGTAGACCTACCGCGATACCAACACGTGATAGAAATATAAAAGTGTAGCTGTCACGAATTAGCGAGACCGTGGCAAAAAGTCAGTACTTATGTATCTAATAATATTTACATGCATATATACATAGTACATATATTCCATGGTCGAAAAAACAGTCATAAGTAAGCGACAAATCTGACAGTGTTAATAAAGTAACCCAGAGAAAGAGATTGACTCGACCTCACCCAACGTGAGTGTCGAGAGAAATTTTCATTCAGCTCCTAATCAGCGACAACTTGTCATCTCTCATTATACTCTTTATTTCTCTCTCTCTTTCTCTACCTCTCTCTTTCTCCTTCGTTCTCTCAAGATCCCCTCATTACTCAGGATCCCAGCGGAAACATAGATGGTCATTTTTTTTTTTCTTACACTTCAATTACACTTCTTTTTCTTACACTTCAATTTCAATGAAGCCAATTCCAAGGGATCTTTGTGTATCATCGGAATCTCCGTGTCGATTCTCCTTGGTACAAAATGGCCGCCAATCGAACTAATCGAAATGGCGGGCAAAAATAACACGAGGAATACTAAACTCCTTCGTAGAATTGCATTTAACGATTATAAAAGTACATAACTTTTTTGAAAATCATTGTAATTTCATTTTCCACTTGTTATTCAGTAATCGATTTTTCTCGGACGTAAGATTGCTTAGAATGTTGGAAATGGTCAGAAAGCGTTGGTTGAAGAACAAGTTATCCCAGCGATTCAACACCGTTTGTGCCCCCACACTAGCAACAACATCCACACACAGATTTATATATATATATATATATATATATATAGCGTAAAATCACACAAACGTATAAGCTATGGTATACATACATGGCGAAGAACGATACGTGCCCCGGCGTCTTCCAAGTTCTCTCTTTCTCTCGTTCGCGGACTGTAAACGCCGAAGATCTCTTCCCCGTTTCTCTCTACCCCCCGGGATATCATCTGTAAGGTGAGACGCACCGTTGAAGCGCACCCGGTACCCTGTGGACTAATTGGCCGATAAATCAAGCTCCTGCTCGCGTCTCCCTCTTTCTCTCTCTCTCTCTCTTTCTCGAGTTCCACCGCCCTCGTTGATGCAGCCACATCCGAGCATCAGAGACCGAAAGAAACATCGAGCAAGTTAGTAGATTGTAGAAGAATCATCTGACGTATAGTGCGAACTACTAGCGAACTCTGATGGACCACGGTTTCTCTAGAATTCTTCATACCTTACAAGGGTGCCATTATTATTACGGTGGAACCATCTCGAATGAAACTACTCCAAAGTGACTTTTTACAGGAGTATACGGAAAAAAAATATCGAAAAACTCAAAGAATTACATCAATTAAGATGAAATTTTCTTATTTTTGTGTCGAAGGGATATGGCACATGCCCGTGAATACTTTTTACAAATTAAAAGACTAGAATTGACTCTCTACGCACCCACTCTATTTTTATCTATCTCCAGATCATTGATATATCTCTTTGGCTATTAAAGTAGTAGTCTGGTAACTTAAGCCGATTTTCATGTCTTTTTTGGAGGGCGTTTTTTTGTAGGAAAATAAAAATGAATCGTTTTGGATACTTAGGATGTTTTTATTTACGTATTAAAGATACAAAAAAAATTTTTTTGAAAAAATGTAATAGTTTTTTATTATTATTATTATTGATCGAGGTTGGCAACTCGAAAAAAAAGCGCGTGGGTGGCCCCGGTGATTTTGGCTCTTGATGTTGTCTGAAATCAAAAATTCTTGATAATTCTTAATCTATAGACACGTCATTCTGGTCGGAACTACTGAAGTTAAATTTCATGGATAAATAACAAAATGGCGGGCAAAATAGAAGGACTTTTTTTTTATTTTTGATTTCAGATAACATCAAGAGCCAAAATCACCGGGGCCACCCACGCGCTTTTTTTTCGAGGTGCCAACTTCGATCAATAATAATAATAATAATAATAAACTATTAAATTTTTTCAAAAAATTTTTTTTTTGTATCTTTAATATGTAAATAAAAATATCCTAAATATCCAAAACGATTCATTTTTATTTTCCTACAAAAAAATGCCCTCCAAAAAAAGACATAAAAATCGGCTTAAGTTACCAGACTACTACCTTAATGGTTCAAGAGTTCCCGAATAGAGGTATCATCTCACGTGACAACAGACTCAACGGGCTTCTCCGTTTAACCGATATATCGCGTATGGACTAATCGCGCAACGAGCAAACTTGTTGGAATTAATTGGTCCGGCCAATTAACGCGCTCGGCTGAAATGGTCCCAAGATATGCGAGCAATGAACTGCCACGAATGGCGTTTCTACCGGCTGTCTTTCTGTATATTGCAGTAGAGGTGGGCGCTTACGCACACCGTTCTTTTTGCTTATGAAAAAAATGCTCTTCGCGCGTTAGGGACAAACGTACACGCTTAGTCTTAATGTGAAAATGTGTGTGTAACGCACACTTCACATACATTTGCGAAATACGCTTCTTTTTCTTTATACGTTATTACAAAGTTGTGGAGAAACCAACAAATGTGTGAAAAGATCCTTCTCATCTCTCTTTGCGACCCCCGACCGGTTGCACTTTATTTGAATCACCCCCTCGCTCTCTACTCAGCGTCAAACGGGGAGAATCGCAGCGGCGCTTATAAAGTAGCGATGATTAACCGGATCCTCGGCTCTAGAGAGAAAAAACGAAAGAACCAGAGGTACATTTAACAAAAACGATAAAGAAATCGTTTTGTTGATGCGGCGAGATTTTTTTTTTTTAAATATCATTTTCAATAAATTCTCTTTGATTTAATTCACTCGTTGTGATTCTTTCGACAGCACAACTCGATAAGGAAGTATACGAAAAAACGTTTCAATCTTCTCAAAGAGACGGGAAAATAAATTCTTAAGCAAAAATAGAAAATTCCGATTTTTGATATACAAATTTTTGTCGCTGCAAGAAATATCGGAATTTCGTTACGTATTCATTTTCCTGGACAATGAATGGATTATAAAAATTATTGAAATTAACGAGAAATTAGGAGAAAACAATTTATGTTAATTTTTCATTTTACGATAAGTGTATTCTCTCGATTCGTTAATGAAAAACTTGTCCTCGTCGGAGTTTTACAATTAAAACGAAATATAATCGAAAATCGGTGATTCCAGTTTCTCAAATTTGTTGTCAAACCGATAATTATCGTATTAACCGTATATTCATTTTACGCGAATAAGAGTGGGCCACTGTATAATATACGTGTAAAAAAAACATCACATTATAAGCCCCCTCGCTCTCGATTGGGGATATGAAGCTGAAAACGGTCCAGAGAGAGAGAGAGAGAGAGAGAGAGAGAGAGAGAAAAGATGAGAGGGCAGAGGAGAAGGTATACAGAGAGGAGGAAATAAGAGAGGTGGACGTCTCAATTTTCTTCGCGGCTTAATGACCGATCGTTAAAACCCGGCTTCTCTTGCCGAACCGGCTCTTATATACTACTTCGTCGGTCTTCTTCTCTTCTCAATATACCACTTGATTATATGTCTATATATATACCTAAATATATGTATACATATCCTCGTTTTCATCCTCATCGTCCTTCTCGTCGGTGTAACACCGCGTTATCACTATTTTCTTCGTTAACGAAGTTTTTCAAGCGCATAGAGTGCGAAAAATTCTTGTATAACGCTTCCCCCACGGCCACAAACGATATTATGTTGAAAAATATGCATATAGATGACAAACAAGGATCCGATGTTAAAGCCACTATTTATCGTCATATATTATCTTTAGCCTCTTCGTTACACGAGTTTTGCCTCCGCCTGTAAAAGTTAATCGAACCGATTTACAATCAAGCTATAGGCTACGTCACTACGAATCCTCGGATCGATATCTAATTGTCTGTACAATTAATCGAACGAGGATTAATCGCGTCGATGATTACATCCTGATTCTATCTATTCTAAATGTTAATTAACGATTATCGTTGCAGATTGCATTTATATATCTTGGAATTTTTTTTGCAACCCATTCGAGCCACGATATAAATCGCATTCGTGTCGTGACGATGAAAAAAAAAAAATGTCTATGCAATTAATATCGTTAAATAATGGGACAAGAATAGTTTTTTGCTTCCTACGACTATTTGCAATATTCCATTGATCCTTTTGTAATGACTCAATAGATAAATTATCCGTGCACAAACCGTAAATTTATATTTTCCACATTTTTTTTATACAAATTTTTTTTCGTTAGAAGTTTTTCCATTGGGTAACATTGACAAATTATTTATTTTTTTATTTTATTTTTTAGCCCGAAATTAATTACTGTATAGTCACGTGGGCACTGAGAAGGATTTTCCTAGAAAATGTAAAAGAAATATCTCGTAATAATAATATTTTTAATCTCGCTCATTTGTTTGCATTCAGAAATCTTGCAGAAGAGATTAGTTGCCTTAGGGAGGAGGATGGAAAGTTGACAATAGTGTAAATTGAAAAAAACGTGAATTTGAAAAGAAAAAGTCATTTTATTATTTTAATCGTAATCACTGAATTTATAATGACTTCAGTCGAGACTGAGTTCGATCGTTAATTATCAGATAGTAAATCGATCGACTTAGGACGAGAATAGATCTGTTTCAATGCAAGATTGTCGTCCTGTCTATTTAATAATTTACAAATATATCGTTGACTCGTACGGAACATTTTAATTTTACTGGTACAAGAAAAAAACACGTGTTTCGATGTTGCGTGATGAAATTCTAACTAACAGCTAATTAGTAATTACGACATAAGTGAGGAAAAAAAGCTCACGACGGATGTTGTCCGCGGCATCTGTGGCTATTGCTCGTCATTATTATTTTTTCTCATTACCGTGGAAATTTCTGCTGCAGGATAGAAAGGAAATTCTCAGACTGTCGTACAGATATATATGGCGATACGTTCTCGATAATAATGCGCGCCTGAAAACTCTCAGCCTTCGCGAGTGCCGGTGTAGTAGAAAAACTGAAATATACGCCGGTCGGTAATAAGGTGAATAATAAACGCAAGATCTCGCTGTTTGAATACTTTTTCACTCCCGCAATCGAGAGTTAAAATAAATATCTTAGAAATCGAATAAGCACAAATTGCTTCCGAATAGAGGAGTGATTTGTAGCGATTGTTAATTTACAGAAATTTTTTTCCTCCTTTCATAAAAATTTGATGACAATAATTAAAGGTCAATGCCCTTGTTGACTTTTTACGACAATCATCGGTATTGTAACTAAAATCATTAGTAACAATGGCGAGTCAATTACTAAACTTGCGTGCGAAATATTAATCCGTTAGCTGACATAGTTTTAGTATTATAAGGGTTTTTTTTTGCACCCTAATCGCACATCCGCACATTGGTCTCGACATTTTATGAATTGTGATTTTCTGATTATGAACAATTTTATGAAAATTATGAAAAATTTCCTTCGCCCAAAATAAGGGTTCCTCCTCTGTGAGAAAGAGAAAAAAAAGGTAAACTAGATTTTGCAGATTTTTTATAATTTACGATAAAATATAATATATCAATTCTTTCATGATCGTTACAATCTAATTATATTACAATAGACAAGTCAGGTCTGACTGGCGAGACCTGAACGTTTTCTTTTCGTTCAAAGCTCGACTCGTATCAACATATGTCCTTGTCGCGAGTAATGTGTACACATTTTTAAATTCCGGCAATCCCGATAAGCAGGACTTTCGAGTATATTGTCTCAGGTGTTTGTACCAGCGTCACGAAATTCCACGTTACGTTCCATGATGTCGGTGTAATTCGTCGGAGTTTCAGAAAATTCGGTTTGACGAAAATTCGACGATTGTACGATTTCCGGTGCACTTTGGATTTTCACCGTACGATAATCCGTCGTGCCACTTTCCTGTGACTCGCGGCAATTTTCGATCGTCAATTTTCCACGATTTCTTGATCTTATCGACGAAATGACTTTTGCCTCACTCGTTCTGTCGACGATCGGCGAATTCATCGTGGTCGAGGATTTGCTTAACGATAGTGACTTTTCGAGATTCGTACTGCAAGACCTGAAACCAATTTTCTTTTTTGTTTTTTCTTTTAAATGTCCGAATTGCTAAATAGAAATTATTAGCAATTGAACTTACATGCTTGATAATATCCTCGTCGATTCCTCGCTTCGTCTTCTTCGACTACACTCCGTCAACTTTTCGATTGTTCTCGCGTCTACGTTTATCGTTTTAGTTTTCTGTGCCTCCATTTTTAATCTCTCAATATTCTGCGTTAATTGTTGTACGTGCAACTTTAGCGTTGCATTCTCGTAGACCAATTTACTGTTTCTCTGAACGACCTGAAAATCAGTTTTTTCGATACTTAGTAAATTGATAAAAATAGCATGTACATGCATTCATTTTTTCATTACGAGCTTGATTTTTTTTTGTGTTTTCTTCGACAAAAACTCGCGAATAAATGTGTATACGAGTAAATCATGCCCTCGTCTCTCCATTAGTTTACAACAATTGTTAACTATCGAAACGACAGCGACGAATTGTTAAAATTAACATTATATTTCTCGAAAAATGCCTCATTACCTGTAAAAACTTTGCTTTACTAATGGGCAACGGTTCCTGAAATTTTTCCGAAACAATTATATTCAATTCTTCCCTAGCCTCGTCGAGTTTTTCCATCATTTCGGCCATAACTTGAAGATGTTCCTGTAGCAAACGATCGAGCTTTTGCCTGAGCGAATCGCGGGCGTCCTTCATACGTAAAAATTTTATACAAAGATTGTACGTAACTTCGCTCTTTTCAAAAATCTCATTTCTCAATTGCTTATTCTCGTTCTCCAAGCTGTCGCGAATTTTTTCAAATCCACGTCTCTGACTTTGCTGAACCCTCGTCGTGCTACCCTGACACTTTGTTCTGTTGTTTTCCATCTCCTGACAAAAATGTTCCTTCTCCCTCTGATAGAAGAATCTCTCGTCGTCGAGCTGTTCTAGAATCAAATCTCGAATTATTTCATCGTCGTTTTTTTGGTGGGGAGGGGACCGATACGGGATTTTTTAACATTAATATTACGTTAATACGCTTACGCTTCAGATTTCGATTGCATCGTTGCTGTCTTTTCAATTCCGAAGCTAGCCTCTCGTTGTCACGCTGAATATTCTCGAGATGTATGTCCTTGGTCCGAATAGCGTTCTTCAAATCGCCGATAGTGCCACTCAGCTCCGCTATCTTTTGCAACATTACAACAACAACAAAAACCTTTACATTTATTTTTTCATACAATGTTATTCTCAAATAAATCTCGAGATATAGGTAAGAGCTGTTGTCATAATTTAAAAAATAACTAATTGAAGTTGAAATTTCCGTATCCCGCAATTTGCACTAATTCATGGAAAAATTAATTTATCACATTTTTCACAAATTTAATCATTATCGTTCAGTTTTATTTATTAATATTTAAAGAATTAGCAATTGGCGAGTAGAACGGTAATGAATAGTTGTTAAATTTGCATCATGTTATTTATACTAATCGATGGGAAAATTGATCTTTATAGTAATAATCGTAATAAATAAATACTGACACATCGCTTTGTTCGTTAATGTAAATAATAAATTTAAAAACCCATTCACTTTTCGAATAATTCGTTAAATTAATTTTGCCCATGTCTGGTAATCGATCTCGTTGTTAATTTAATTGTTTTTTTTTTCTCATTATACCTGCCGATGAAGATCCGTCACTCCGTCGAGAATATGACACGTTGATGTTCCGTTAAAACTCTTGGGCTCCGCGTTATCGCCAAAATTTGCATCGGAATCGACTCTCTGCATATCATTTTTTCGACTCGCTGATCCGCAAATTGCCTCCTCCGAATTTCTCGAAGACTTAGAGGATTTTCTGTTTTTTTTTTACAGATAAAAATATCTACAAAAACATGGTCGTGAGGATTAGTTGATAAAGTTTTGAACGCTTCGACTCACCCCAATTTGGAATCGAAATTCAGGTACATAAATGATTCCCAAATTTTGCGAGCGTTTAACGTAATCGTTACGCGCCTGAAGAGAATTATCCGCGGAATATACAATCCTCGTTTAAACACTGCGTTCACGTTGATTTACGAGGTTAATGGGGAAAAAAAAAACCTTTTTGTTAAAAAAACGTAATCATATTTAACGAGACAGTTAACGACTTGTCGTGGAGTAGCCGAAAACACGCAATTTTCTGTCATCTGTCACGCTTTCGGAAATAACCATTTTCTATATTGAGTGATGGTAACACCTACCGGGGACAAATGAACAGTCTCTTTTGAAAAGTTGGAAATTTATTCGACTGACCTCGTAAACGGGATGATGAACACCATATTTGATAAATACATGAAATATTAAAAATTATTTTATGACGAAATAAATAATTATTGCGAATAATTAATTATAATTAAGAAAATTGAAAATTTCCGTGAACAAAATTACCTCCAATTGGTTTCATAAATTAAAGAATAATTTGAAAAAACTTTTGTGGTATATTTTAATGAATATTGATATCTGTCAAGAATAATCACGAATTATTCATCATTACGTTGGTAAAATATTATTTTTATTATATTTTTTTTTTTTTCAATTCAAACGGTGTTCTTCTCCGCTGAAATCGAACGGACGTCTTTCTACAAGCAAAATGCCTCGGTAAATTCTCGATTTTTCAGTTACATCGAGAAAAATGTGCATTTTTATCAAATCAGTTTTTTTTTTGTACATTCATTACCGCTTAATGTGAAATAAAAATAATTTTATTATCCGCCATATTGCATAATAGAAAATTGCAATTGTTTAAGAAAAATTGACTAATGCATGGGTAAGGATGATGTTTGAAACATCAGTTTTATAAAAGTAATAGAAAAATTAAGTTTTGCAATGTAACAATAACGAAAACAAAATTCGAGCTTGTGTGAAATGTTTTATTGTATCGTATATGTACAAAAAGGTGTACGGACTACTGTCGATCGGTCAGGATATATTTTTTTTTTTTTAAATCGCCAATGTATACTAGACACCCGACGTCCCATTATCACGGGAGACATTTGATGTTAAAAAAAAAATCTGTCACCCATCTGTGTTTTATACACCCGTGAGTCCTCTCGTCCGTTATCGTCCATCAAAGTGGAATGAATGTCGATAAATGACACATAGTATGATTATTTGTTTTCTTTCTTTCTGTTTCTCCCTTAATTATCGTTTCTTTGCAATTCTCGATGAAACTTCGTTCGACTGTCGATAAAAAATATTCTCGAAAAGGTACACTCGCTCTCGTATCGTTCGTCACTGGAAGTTCGACGCGGCGCACTGAATAACGATCGTTAATTTTTTATGAAGAAAAAAAAAGAGAAAAAAAATAATAATTCGGACCTATTATAATTCGTGATCACTTCGGGTCATTGTCACGCTCTCGGGCGTAAACTCGTAAGAGTACAGACAAAACAAAACCAAAATGAGTCGAAGACTTTGAGAGAAAGAAAAGAAACCTCTTGTGAAAATATTCTCGTATTAGTTCTCCTTTTGACGTTTATTTTGAGATACAGCCTGGAAATATGATTGGGGCGACGAGTGGAAGACAGATCTCAAACTAGATAAAAAAAAAAAAAGGATTGTCAAAAGTGAATTGTAAAAGAAGTAATATCGATTTTTTCGTAAATTTCACGCCGGTCAAACGTTAAAAATAGAATGTCACAAATCATGTATCGCACTGCCGACGTACGTAGTTGCTTTTTTTTTTCCTTTAAAATAATAATTCTACTCGTAAATTGCATTAGAGTGACGCTATTTCGAACATCGAAATGCGAGATGCAATGGCCATTTGCCGATTTTTTCTTTTCTTTTTTTCTTTTTATATCGGACGAAACTATTTTCCGATTCGCAAAATAGCGGATGATAGTGATGGACTTACGCTTAGTAGAGCCTAGCCTAAGATTGGTTGAGTTTTGTTTTTGTTGTTTTGTTTTTTTTTTTAAATCGATTTTTATTAATCCTGAAGATTCGAGCTTATTTTTTCTTGTTCTTGTTAGCCTGAATTTTATTTTTGGCTGCGCCTGACAATTTGGCGTTCTTCTTCTTAGGTTCTTCGTCCTCGTCGTCCTCGTCCTCCGGATCCTGTGCCGCAAATAATTTATTACAGATAAGAGACATCGTCGTTTATTTTTATTATGTTTTTTGCCTCGATCCTTAAACATTTAATCTTCGATCGTTCGTTGGAAACTCTTCGTATTGGGGGCTAATAAATAATCTCCGAGTACCGAACTAATTTCACTACATAAACGCGTGCCAAGATGGATCGGAAGGAAGCGTGTTGTGATGTGTGCATATTAATAACAGAAGAGAAAAAAAACAAAAGAAAACGATTAAAAATGCTCATTTATAAAAAAAAATGTTTATTTCATCGAAAACTAAATTAACAAATTGAAAATAAGGACACCAATTGGAGTACATTGTTATTTATTTTTATTTTTTTGTTTGTTTTTAATCAAATGCCAGAAATCGCCAGTTTTTTTTTGTTTTGTTATAAAAAGTATGAGAGAGACTCGAGTGATTCGGACGTAGAACTTATGCTATGCTTAATAACGCCGTTATCTCTTTTTTTTTGTTTACTAACGCATTATTTGTCTACTGCTTCGTCCATCTTGGCACGTTTGGTGCCATTTTTTTTACCGTCCGCGGATGGCTTTCGTTTCTTTTGCGGTGCCTGAAATATTCATTTCTAATTTACACACACGAAGCAATAATCTTATGCAGAACAACATTTTATTCGGAAAAAAATATTCTACTAGATTGCTTTGTTCTTTGTTCTTTTTTTTTTTTTTTTTTATTCTGGAATCGCAAGTTAATTCGCTTTGAGACATGAGGTATGGATGAGACATGTTATATCATACCTGGTCGTCATCCTCGTCATTCATGGGTTCCTCTTCCATTTCATCCTCTAAGTCGTCGAATTCCTCCATGTGCGTTCCTGCAAATAAAATTAATTTCAATCATTGTAGTTATCCATAATTCAAATAACAATGGTAATGAATTACGTTTAGCCAGTCCAGTGCAAAGAAATTCATCATAATCTAGACCAATGAGCGTTAATGTTTATTTTTGTTGTTGGCGCAAAAAAAAAAACAAAACAATATATAATCGCATTCTTACCAAGGAGATTGTGTCCTACTATGTGAACTGGTCCACTGCCCTTCAAGAGAGTGAAGGTGACTGGCGGATCGGGAAAACTGAGATCGAGAATGATTTGGACCGTTCTTCCAACTTCAAGAAGGGCGATGGGACACTTCACGCAACCCTTCAGTCCCATGGCTTCTACTTGAAGTACATTGAGCTCGCCTGGTTTGGCCTCTGGTCCCAAAAGTGCCTGTAACCAATTAAAAGTTTTTACAAATAATTCCAAAAAGATGACATCCCTCGGTTTATCATTAACTTAGAAATTCGTTTAATTTTTCATTCATTGAAATTGCCACAAAAATTAATCTATACGCGTATACATATATATATATATATATATATATATGTATACACATATAATACGCCATATTCGAATAATTTTGAAGCATTCCCCTCGCGTACCCCCAAGGGCCTTTATGCCCGATTTCCGTTAGGGTTACCCTCTCCCCCTTTTTTTTCTATAGAAAAGGGATGGTCGACCATAGGTAGGTTGGGGGAACAGCCACAATGAAAAAAAATCCCGCCAAACAGGAAAAACGCTTAATATGCGATGTTTTATCGATTTTTTTTCTCGCGCCACAATATTCCGGCGTTTTTTTTTGTCCATATCCACATCTTGACGATAATTCCGTGGTTTACGTTAGAAAAACGAAAGAAACTCGAGCCGGGATTATTTGGGGCCGAGAAATTCATAGCCGTTTGCTCGTCGTAATTTTTACGTTTGATAGTTGGCGCGCAAAGCCGAGATTTTAGAGGTGAGTTGGTAATATTGAGAGCGAGAGAGGGAAAGATAGAGACAAAGATAGCAAGAGTGAAATAGCGATGAGGGGGGGGGCGGTCGAGTACCGGTAAATTATATATTCGGGTTAGGTTAATGGCGAATATATAAGTTTATAACTCACAGATTCGTGATAGATGGCATCGTGACATGCAACGCGAAAAATTCGCACTGGAAGAATCATTACCAACTATAAAACGACCAAAAAATCACGCAAGCATCGAGTGACACGGGTTGAGAAAAAAAAAATGTGGGATGACTAATGCCGATTCGAGAATTTAGCATCGCCGGTACAGCAAATCCCAAAGACTTAATTTTTTTTGCCAAGGGCGTAGACACCAAATCCACGAAAGAAACAACGTACCTCGATAGTCATGACTTACCATTTTGATGATGAGTTTTTGATCAACTCCGAAATGTTGATTCTCGCCAACGGCTTCGTCGTTCTTTCTCTCGGGATCCCATACTTCGCGGGCGTTTTGTCCCTCAAGGGTAATTCCTGAACACACAAAATCCACGAGTTAACGCGCTATTTTTTTTTCTTCTCCTTTACGAAGTGTTTGCCCCGAATAATGGAAAGGCGTCAAAGACGCGTTTTTTTTTTTTTTTTTTTTTTTTCCGTTTCATTTATCGGTGACAATTTATGAAGGAAAAAGATAAGAAAAAATAACGATGTGAATTTTCGTTGTCGAAGCATCGCATTTCGCGAGAACAATGGATATAAAAAAAAAGTCTAATATCACAGGTTCACAATGGCCGACTGCCGGCGTCCCGTGTATATCCCCCGATACCGTCGTGTCGCACTTTACTTCAACAACGTGTGACGTAAGTAACGTAAAAAATGACGAAATAAAATGACGCTCGTATTGCTGGTACGTAGACGCGTTATATTTACCGTAAAGATATTCTTCCGCCATGACGATTGATACGATATTAATGGATATATTTCGTTTACGATATTATTTCGTGATGGCCGTTAGTAGCGTGCGTGCTCGATACTAGGCGAGATTTGCCCCTTGCGTTGCTCTGAGCTTCGAGAGACGCCGCGCGCGCAATAGTCACTCGCCCGGTGCGTTGCTGGGACTCTTCTTTCGTATGTGTCTGTGTGTATGTGCGCGCGCGTCCCCCCTCCTGCTACTGGCATTTTCGGCTTGGCGGGACGGGTGGGAGAATTTTTTTGATTTTTCCTTGTGGGAAGGGGATAGGAGAACGGTGGTCGCACGTGTCCTAGACGAACGCCGAACGAACCTGAAAACAGCGACAACCGGCGAATTGAATTTCGTGTAACAAGACTCCTTGCGCGCCCATAATATGTTCAATTTTTTCATTGGTCGTTCGTTATTCTCGCCGGGTGTGCTACAGCGTTGCCGATTCGCCGGAACTCGTGCTAATCGAGGGGGTGTTATGAAACACTACTGATCCCGACAGAGATGAATCGCGCGCTTGTTCAAATTGGTATTGAAACATTTTAGAATGTTAACAGTTTTTTGGTTGTGTACCAGTTACCAGAGACAATGAATTTGTAACGAAATTGAATGCATGGTAATTTTTTTCTTTGAAAATAGAGCAATTGAATTGATAGTTGTTTTTTTGTGGCTAATAAGTAGATAAACAACTTTTGTTTAAAAACATGGCAATTTTTTAATTGCACTCAATTCGGATAAATATATAAAAGATTACGCTTAACTTATCTCTGAAGTCATGTATCTGAGAATCCACTAGAGCAATTTTTCTTCTTTTCTTATCTTAAAAAATACTTAAAACTTAGTAGTATCCAACACTTTCAACTCGAAGAGTAGTAAATAATCTAGCTATCGTACGTCGATAAACGACGCTCCAAACAATAATGAGACATAGTCAATTATCAAAAAATCTACAAAAAACAGAAGGAATAAAAGGAAGAAATCGTGACACAATCGATAATTTATTATCAATATTTATCCTAATGGAAATTACACGTCGCGTTGATGCTGGCCGTTTGTCCACAAAGCGCAATACGAACGTATCACGATTCGTAACATTATAGTTTACATGGCGTTGTGAACGTTTTAACGGTTAAAAATATTCAATAAATTATAACACGAAGTTAAAACAAAAGATGATGTTGAAGTTTGCATCGTTGAAACGCAACGGAAATAGTTTTTAAAATTTTCATTTTCATTATTGCTCTTGCTTCTCGTGTCCCATTTAGCCCCAGATTTTTTTAAGGAGACCTCAATAAAACGTTTTAACGATTTTCGTCATCGATAATCCAATCTTAAGAGGGATTAATGGTGAAAAAAATTTATTTTCGTTGCGTTCCAACAATGCAAACTTCAACATCATAACAAAAGCGAGAACAACGAGGATCAATCGCCCTGTGAAATTGGAGAGCCGCGATCTCTTTTCGAGCCTTTGCCCTTCCCTTTGGATTTGCTGTCGCGTTTACGGCTTAACGACGAGGTGGATGTGGTCGAGGTCGAGTCAGCCGGACTCGAGTGATTAGAACCGTCGCGATCCCAACGAGCCAGTGCCTCGCGCAAATTTTGACCCTCCGTCTCGTCGTAAGCGTCCACGTCGACGTGCAAATTGTCCTGGTTCGCGCGTCCAATTTCCGAAGTATCGAGATTGGCTCTCATTTCTTTTCGCTGATCCTCCGTGTGTTGTGGACATCGCATCGAGCGGGTGCACAATTTCTTCGTGTGTTCCGACACGACACCGCATATTTGAGTTAACAGAGCTCGTTTGTCCTCGATCGACATATTTTCGTAGTTTGAGGGTGAATTCTCATTGCTCGATTGCACGTGATCGCCCGTTGTATCACCGTTTCTTTGACCGCTCTTCTGTTGTTTAGATCGCTTGATACCGTTGCGATCTTTGCGACGTTTGCGCTTGTCGTTCGTCAAGCTCCAGTCAACATCGTCGTCGTCGTCGCTTATCACACCGCTGAAATTACTCATGTCCTTAGAACTGTTAGCTATCCTTCGCGACGCTATTCTCGAACTGTTCCGTCCCATCCCCATACATTTTTCAAGGTGAGTCGCGAATCTGCACGCCGCGACCCCTCTGTCACAATTTGGACAGTTGCACTCCTGCGACTTTTTCACTGGATGTTGACCGAACACGTCGAGACCAGGAGAATCTAAAAAAAAACGAACTTACACTTATGCACAAGTGGCTGGTAGATGGAAAATTGTTGGAAACAACCAATTTCTTTTAACTTTGCAGATTGATGGAATTTTTAAAAGGTTTTTCTATTTGATTGCCGTATTATAAATGTGAAAATTGGCAACTAGGGAAAGGAGCAGAATATTATGTATCCATTTTTTTTTACAGTTCTTTCTCTATTTTGTGCAATTCTTCATACACCGAAACGTACATTACCAAATGTATTATCCTAAACAAACCTTTGGATTGTCTTTCTTAGAAATCTCAGTTTAATATATTTTTTCAAAAATTCAAGAGAGAAGAGTTGGTTTAACTCACTTCTAAAGCCAAAATAATAGATCATCAACAAATTCGAGTATCGGAAAAGGAACATTTTTGAGCTAAAAAACATAAAAATCCCCAGTGTAGTATAAGAAAAGTTTGCAAAAATTGTATAGCTTCCCAGTGCCTAATTTACATTTTTTAGAAAAGATATTAGTAAAAAAAATTCCAATCTACACAGGAGGTCAGTATTCCAAAGGTCCGTCCAATCGATAAGCCGCATATGTTAACCAAAGCTAGTTTTTCTCACCTACAATGGCATAAGACTCATCGTCGGGAATACCCTCTTCGACGTCGGAACTTCCAGTTTTTATTGTTCTGTGAACGTCAAAGACGAAACCCATCAGAACCTCGTCCAAGAGATCATCGTATATTTCTTTGGTTGCCGCGTCGACGTTGTCATTTTTGTTCATAAATTCGAGAAAACTTCTGTCCAATTCTCGTACGCGTTCCTCCGTAACGGACATATCGAGCGTGATGATCCCAAATTCCAATCCTCTTGCTTCCCAATGTTACAATTGCCTGTGCGCGAGCCTGTTTGTGTGCTTTATAGTAAGAAAAGACACGATGACTTACGACGATTTTTCCAACTCAAGGAGATTCTCTCGTTGTGCGTTACATTTCGTAAGTAAACTTTTCAGCAATGAACATCCAATTTATAATCAATTGATAATATTTATCGAGTACGAAAATTTTCGTACAAATATATCCACACCAACAAATGTCTTCGGCCACACTGATGGTACTGACGCTTTTTCTCACCTTCCACAAAGAGTCCAGCAGGTGGCGAAACTGGTCACATGCCGGTAGCGTGTGGTAGAAGCAGGGGATGTGTTCACTTCCATACGAAAATCACGGCACTATTATTAGTTCACGTGAATCCAAGAGTACAGAGAGTGCGCCACTATCGACGCACAGCTAGCGCGACCTACATAGTAGGAGCGAAAAGTAGAACCAGATGTTGGCAAGCTTTTTACCCGTTACCGACAATGTTTCAACGAACAAAACTTATTTAATAAAAATAATAAACACTAATAAAGCAAAAGCAATATCTTTAATCTCCCATGTCTTGAGGAACAAGGTCTTATTGAGTCGTCGGTGTGGCATCGAAGATCAACAAACTTCTGGCAATGGGACTGAACAGGAGGAAATTTGACAAAATCAATCTCGACGATAGATTCGAATGGGAAGAACAAAACTATAACGAGCGCTTTGAAAACATACTTGAGAATGTTGTCGGAGCCTAGAATGACTCTTCAATACTACAGCAGCTTCACAATTTCTACCAGTACGTACAAAAATTTATATTGTCTCTCGAAAAATTCTCATTCAACGCTCGATAGAAGTAATTTTTGTGTTGTTTTTTCATGTTATAGATCAGGAATTACGTCTGCAAAGGTAATTGAAATAAACAAATAAAAATTCCATTTATAACGAAATTCCTTCGGCAGAAAAAATTAATAATCAACGAATAAATTCCTTTAAGCGACGGTATGTTTCGGTCCGATTTTGTTGCGACCCGAGGTAGAGACGGTAGCTTCGATAATGTACATCAAATTTTATAATACAAATGACATTCGATCCACTTAATATAAATGAATGTAAATATATATCTGTATATATACATATATAAATGATTTGCAAATAAAGTATTAGAATAACTTTTTTTCATTTCTTGAAATATCTGCCTTTGATCTACTATACCGACCGACTTTTTATTGTCAAGCCTACTCTTCATTCAAATAGCGCGCCGCGGCTGGATGCATATCTTTTTAGTTCCGTCCCAGTCCCAGAGTACATAGATAGCGCTACAAACATTGGCTGCGCTTGTAACATGGCGGTTTCCACACCCTGGGTAGAAGGACTTTCTTTGAATTTATATTATTTGCGTGATTTTTGTACAATTATAACCTAGGCATGTATTTTCCTTTCGTTAACGACACTTAATAACATCTTTTTAATGCATTTTGATCCTCAAAACCGCAAAACTAGACGTTTACCGCGTTATCGTGTCATTCTCGCTAAATGACATTATTCGATATTAAAATCGGCATAACTCACGGACAGTTCTAACCTCAATTCGTGCCTGTTCGTAACCTAACACTTTTTGTTGTTATACACGCTCCTTGTCTTCGATAAATTTTATTATAGTACATATATATGACATTAAACTAGAGTGTAGAAGAATAATAAGCCGTTCAACGGTTTGGAACAATACGAAGGTGAGAAGGTATAGTTGTTACGAAAGTGTGAATAAGAACGTAAATCGATTTTATAACAGATGATACTGACCCTGTGAGGTTATCGGAAAAATTATCAATTTATTTTTCAGCTAAAACGACCGATATATCGTCGTTAGTGAAATGGCGAAAACAATAACGAGTTTATTGAAAATATCGTTGGCGATACGTAATTTAGGGACATTGACAAATTACACAATGACCAAACGTTTTGTTCGTTCCGCCGGCAACTACAACAAAGGTAGAGTGGATTAAGAAGAAAAAAAAAAAATTGAGGATTTAGTAACAATGAGATTTAGGCATTCTTCAAAGTTTTGATATTATTTCATATGTAATATGTAATTTTCTCGATGTAAGTCTTGAGGGAGGCTGCGTTAAGACAAATTATTGTAAAAATTATTGCAGAAACGCTCGTTTCTGCGAGACCCTATCTGGTAATCGCTAATGACGCTGAAGTATCAGATTCAATGTCGCTGGAAGAGACGCTAAATCGTAGCAAACTTTCGTCGCAAGTTTTCAGCATAGTACAGGCGAATCATAGCAAAATGTCAGGATCTGATGCAATTAGCGCTCTCAACAAGTTGATCGACATTGAAAAATGGAAAACAATAAAAACTAGAAACATATACGAGGAGAAGGAGTTTTTGATATTGTGCGAAGTACTGAAGAAAAACATGAGAAAACTCGAGCCGGGCGATTGCATAACTGCGCTAAAAGCAATGACATTCTTCAATGTCCCTGCAACAAGTATAATCGTACAAATGATTCTTCAAATGCTTAGTTGCACTGTGAATCATCTGTCTTTACAACAAATCGCTTTTCTCGATTTTTTACTTGAGAAGGTTGAAAATACACCGCTCGTTGAAGCATTGAGAATAGCACTACCTATAGTCTACGAGAATAATGTTATGACGAAATTGGATCGTGACAGTATGGAAAGTATCAAAAATGCCCTGATGTATTTGTCCAAGAAGACAACAAATTCTGAACTGTTTAATGTGCTAATTTATGCAATGGAAAAATGTCAACAACCTATGACTCCGGCATTGGCCATATCGGTTTTATGGTCCTTCTGCGAATTAAAATGTTATCCCAATCGATTGCCTGATTTTCTCAATCATGTACAGAACATACTCGCTGAGAACGTGACGAGTATCGAACGTCGCACGATTATGACGTCGTTGAAAATGATTGCCTACAAAATGAAAGTAGAGTGAGTCTTTTTTATTATTCGACATCGATCGGACAACGTTACGACTATGAAAAGTGAAAAAGATTTATAACGTTTCGCACGTGAAATCGCGCGTGTTACGAATTCTTTTTCACTTTTTAACGGTTTACATTGTATAATAAATTCGATAATGAAACAAATTATTTATATTTACACGAAATGTTTATCATTCAGAGAACGATATTTTTATCACGAAGGATTTGTGGATGCCTGCGCATTGGCCGTTATATCCGATGATTGGGGCTTTAAAGAGGCAATTGACCTTCTCCAACTATTGATCTTTATCGGTCACACGCAACTATCGCTATTGGATTACATAGCCGGAAAGTGTTTCGCTGATCCGGGCTTGTTGCAATCATGCGCACCGGAGTGTATCGCTATTCTAGTAAATGGCTTCTCCGCGGCTGACTACAAACCGGTTTTCTGGGACGATGTACAAGGGTTAATTATGAATGACAACATTTTCAACGCTGAAATGACGAAGTATTCGTTGGCAAAACTCGCTGTTAGCTTTTTATCGCTCGATTGTTATTGCCCAAAGTTGTTGGAAAGAATATTCGCAAGATCTGTCAGAAATTTGTCGTCCAATGCCGAAAGAGCAAGGAGAATACTGCTTTATCAAGCAGTCAAGACTCTTTATACGCAATATACGGGACCATTACCCGTCAGGAATACCGGTGATTTTTTTATACAACCGTACAAACTGAGTAATTTTCCCCTTATCAAAGCTTTGGAATGTGCTCTCGGTGGTTCTCGATATGTAGTGACCAATGTCAGATCGAATCTGGGTCATATTATTGGTAAGATAAATTGGTTTCAATTTTTTACGTTTTTTCTTCAATATGTTGTACCATTGACGAATTTGACGCTCTGAGATTACAATTGATAAGATTAAGGACATTCACTGAAATTAAAGTCCATGAAGGAAATGCATTAGATTTGAATCAAATTAATTTAGCAACTTTGCAAATTACGTATCCTTTTTTTTTAATTGTAAAGGACTAATTGTGAATCCACTACTCCGTATCTAGAAATACTGTGAATTGAAATCACTGGCATGTTAAACTTTATATAAAATTGTTTTCTGTTTTGTATTTTTTTCAATGTAAACGTTTTTGAAAAAAAAAGATTTTATCCAACAATGTGACTTTTCAGAAATTGGTTTACCAGTATTAATATATTTTCGTACTTTAGAGCACGTTATCGTAATGCGAAAGGGAGGTTTTCCGATGGCCATAAATCACGAATTGACCACAGCGACGGATTTCCCAATGAGCATAAATGACGAATCGAGCATAGAGACAGATTTTCCAGTGGTAGACAATGACAAACCGGGGATGGAGTTCGAAAAATATCCTATCGTACAGCTGGACGACATAAAACCACCGCCGGATAGTCAAGTGTAAGACCAATCGGTTCTTTGGTACTCATTAATGCTAGAATAAACAAAATAGTTTTTTTTTTTTTTTTTTCAAACGAAACTTTGTTTTGCCTTATTTTAGAATTCTCCTAATGTGCCTACCCACAATCGCGTACTCGATGAATACTCAACGAATGGATGGCAGCTGGTCGTTGAAGATCAGAACATTGGAAGCGCTTTCGGGATACACGGTTATACCAATACGTTCGGCCATGTGGTTTAGCCTCTCAGAGAACGAACAAATTCCGTATCTGATGCAAGCTATCAGGCTAAAGTGCGACGAGGTAGGGGTATCCGCACCTCCGTGAACATCAATATTTCACTATGTAATGTAAAAACCCAATTATAAATTTTCAAAAAGGTTAAAAATGTAACAAAAAAAAAAAAAGAGATATATTAATTTTATTCGCCGTGATTTTTTTTTTTTTTTTTTTTTTTTTTTTGTAACCATTGGGTCATTGGAAAGATCCCATGCAACAGTTTGAAGTGAATTTTTAGAAGCTCATGCGATTTCACAACAAAGGACACACGCAAAAGGTGCACTTGCTGATTAAATGATCACGAACGAACAAATCTTATTAAACAGTTTATTATATGAAAATAGGTAATATGTCAACAATAAAATATATAGTCATTGTATAATTACTCCGAATGCGATATACATATGTTTTTTTTTTTTTTTCCAAGCCACTCGTTTACGATTTTTATCGTTAAAATGGTTATGATCAAATTTCGAAGTTTACGAATAACAGAGAGTCGAGAGATGAAATTTACTTGTTGATTCTCGTTTTTACGATATGTTGCAGAGAAAAAACTATGCGAACGACGGAAGAGTGATGTACCAATTCGCTGAGGTATCGAAATAATCGTCACTTGATTCTCATGTTACGAATAGCCGTAATAAGCAAAATTCATATCGTTAACATTTTTTTTTTTTCAATAACACCGGGTGTAGTGTAAATTTCCTAATAAGTTAAAACTGACCAATCAATGAACGGTATTGCATTTTTTTCCTGTAATCAATGGGTTTTACAAGTATCCATTGAGCGACACATTTTTCCATAATTTGCTCATTCATTGGAACTTTGATTTTTTACCTGAAAAATAACTTTCACTAATCGTCATTAACTGAACGCGTTGTGAATTTTTTTCTCCCGTTTGTTGAGGTTTGAGTTTGTTTAAAAAAAAAAAAAAAAAAAAAAAAAAAAATTTAAATCAATGAGTCATAATAAAAATGTAACGTCATCGTTATTCGTCAAAGTGTTCATTAATTGGACAATTTACTCTACGTATTAAAATACTCGTATAAAATCTTCGAAGTTCGATGCGAAGTACAAATGCTTCGTGGCTCTTCCTAAATCGAGGGCAAGAGTATCTCCAAGTTGCATGGAGTAACAAAAGGCACTAAGCAAACGAAAGGTCGCATTAAAAATTTTCTTCGCGTTCGCGGACAACAACAGGACATAGCAGCGCGAAAACGGATAAAATAAAATAGCAACAAAATTCTTGAATACAGGAGAAGAAAAAAAGAGAGAAAAAAAAGCTGCCTACGGGAAACGTACGATCGGATACAATTTCCCACGGAGCACCAACTAGCACCGCGTTTCATCATAACGAAAGGAATAAAGGGCTATATTATGGCTGGATCGATGGAACGAGGATAATAATCGTTTTCATCATTGACTGAGCCCGAAGAGCTTGAGTGCATTGAAAGCGGTCGCCAATGCAACTTCCTCGGGTGTTTTGCGCATAAATGCCGCAACCATCTCGACGACGGCGGGCAATGCGCACGGTTCGTTACGCTGAAAGGTACAATAACGATGAAGGAATGTCATGGATCTTTCGGTCAACGAGTCCTTGACGTGGGGCGGTAATTTGCTCGCTCTCGTGTTTGGATACATAAATGGCGCGTCCGTCTCGACTAATATCCGATCCAGCGGTGCTTGACCACCCTCGAGTATCTGTCTCACACCGCTGTCGGACTTGTCCTTACACAGATAACCCGTTATACCGAGATAAAAGCCCCGATCGAGATATCTCTGTGCCTCGTCGGCCATACCAATGAACGAGTGTATCATGATCGGTGGTAAATTTTCATAATTACTGAGTACCTCGAGAACATCAGTTTGGGCGCCTCTCTCGTGAACGATCAGCGGTTTGTTCAAACGACAGGCCAATTCAATCTGCTTGTGAAATACCGAACGTTGCGTCTCGGGATCGGAAAAATCACGATTATAATCGAGTCCGCATTCTCCTATTGCCACACACTCGGGATTCGATGCTATACTCTCGAGTTCGCGCAACGTGTCCGATTCCTCCCAGGACTTTGCATCGTGAGGATGAACGCCGGCCGTCGAATACAGCGTGCCCGGATAAATTCTGGTAAGACGCAGTGCCTCTTTGCTCGAACGTATACTCGCGCCGGTCACCATTATCTTCTGCACACCGGCGTCTTTTGCCCTCTGTATAACGCTGTCCAAGTCGCGACTATACTTTTTGTTCGTTAAATTTGCTCCGACATCCACGAGTATGTAGTTCTCGTAACATTGTCTCATCGAGGCCGTTGCGTCTTTCTCCTCGACGCTCGATCCACTTGCGTTCTCGGACATTATTTCGATCGTTTTTTTTTCTCAATTATCTGGAATTAAAAGATTTCGGAAGGATTTGAGAGAAAAAATGAGAATTTCAAAACTCAAACGCCGGCTATTGTTGGTAGATTTTTGTTAAATTTTTTGAAAATTCTTTCTACAATGATTTATCGATGGGTTAGCCAATGATGGGATGTGGGACGAAGTACGGACACATGTTTTTAAGGGGGGGGGTAGCGTTTTTAAATTATTTTTTTTGCATTTTTTTAAATATTTTTTCTGAATGAACAATATGTCGAGAATATTGTGTATAAATTTTAAGTCAATCGGAGTAAAACTAACGGAGTTACAGCGTTTCAAACGACCGGCCGTGATACGTGATACGTGATACGTGAAAACTTTAAATCGATTTTCCCGAAATCGTCATTTTTGAAGTTTGTGAACATTAGAACTCAAAATGTACTGAACCGATCCTTTTGAAAATTTAAACATTACTTCTTCACATAAATCAACAGGTAATCAGGAGTAGTTTTTTTTTTTTTCAATTTTTTCAATGTTTTTATAACAAATTAAGCGCGATTTTTTGAGCTAAAATTGCGTTTTTCACTTCCAAGTACTGCAAAAAATAGAAAAAAAAAAAAAAAAAAACTCTTCCTGATTACCTCGAGAAATACATCACCTTTAAAATGCATATCAATTTTTTTGTTTCGGATGATCCGGTAACGAGTTATAATGTTCACCGCAAAACCACTTTTTTCAAGGCGCCTCTGGAGATTCAACGTCACCGGCTTATTTATCAATATTTTTCATTGAACATTTTTTCTGAGATACTTCAATAGTTGTACAATAATATGTAATTCTATTTAATAAAATTATATTACCCATGTCGCCGCAAAAAAAAATCAAAAAATATGCTTTTTTCCGCCTTTAAAACCCTACCCCCCCCCCCCCCCCCCCCCCCTTAATGTGCGAAACTATTAAGAGCGAATTATTTACAAACGGTAAAACTGTTTTCAAATAAGCTTGTTTGCGGTATATCTCGGGTCAAATTTGGGGAAGAGTCAGATTTTCTTGTAATTTTATCAAAGAATAATTGATAAGGTTGGTCTAATTTTTGTTTTTTAAACGATTTTATTCCTTACAAGATATCATACTGCATTGACAAACGTAGATTATTGGGAAAAACTTCTTTTTTTTTAAATTCAAGTCTCATCTTCGTTACAAAAGCGTTTGTGCTTTAGATTGAAGTCAATATATCTTTTAATGTCGACATGTTGTAATTATAAAAATTTTTGAACTATGAATTGAAGCATATCTTCCGATTGAAAATTTTTATATAAAGTTTGCATTTATTTCAATTAATTCGTGAGTTTGTAAAGCCAATTTTCCAAATTTAGTGTGCATTGTGTATTGCTGTGGTTATGTCAAGAGGTATTTCTATTGGAGTTTTATTTTAACTTATAGAAGAAACTCTGTGAGATTTTTCTTTTTATTTCAAAGTGATTTAAAAATGATTTAAATGTCTCAACAGTCTCCAGTCTCCAGATGACATTTTATATAGAATGTAAATGTTTCAATAATAACATATGTTTAAATTGTTTGACAGGATTTCAATTACGTTTGATCTTGGGATTTAGATTTCTCTTCGTATGATCTCTTTTTTGCAACATCAAAATAATTGATCTCTTCATATTTTTAGAGCTAAAACAGATGAATAACCGTAATGGAACTCGTAGACTTTATGTAATATTGATGTATGTTTTTTTTGTACGTAATCACTCCGGAGAGCTTTAAGCGTTGGGCTCCAAATTTGTCAACATCCAATATTGATGCATCCCAACAATATAAAATTATAAATCCATATTATGGTTTTAGTAAAAATTAACATTTTGTTTTTATAGAAGTAAACCTAAAAACCTACAGGTTTTAGATAATCTGTAAAAATATTGACCGAAGAAGCCATCATTTTTCACACAAACGCAAAATATACCAATACATCTGGGAACATTTCTTCTCGATATTTTTCATGTTAAAATACTGTCCATGAGCTTCACTTTTCATTTTTTCTTTCTTTTTAATAATAATCTTCACAGAAAAAACTGGCTGATTGTAAAAAAAAAAAGAAATGCAAATCAGAGCGATTGGCACGGAAATTTGCAAATTTTTTTGTGTTTCTTCGTATTTATATATATCCCAAGAATAAAGAATAATGTTAAAATAAAGACAATGGGAATGGCGAATCGAATGAATCTTCAGACTTGTCAAAAATTGGTCCAGAGCTTCCTAACCTCCCCAGTATATAAATAATTTTCTGTCACAAACGAAATATTCTCCAAGCCTCGTATTTCTCCTCTCAGCAATATCTAGCGTTTCGAAAGATTGAGAGACAAAGAAAAAATACTCACTTTTTCATTTGAATCTATACGCTTCAAGTAGACGTCAAAAAGCTTGCAGGTGATTATGATGCTGCGTGATGGAGGAGCAATTTAGATGAAAAATTTAACCCCCTTTTTCTCTTGCTGACGTGTTGAGTCACGCATTCTGGATACAGTGCTTTTATAACCTACCCGTACAGTCGCCGGTGTGACGCCTTCGAATTTAGGTCGTAATATAATCACTTAAAACATTCGGCAAAGTGAAAAAATAAAAGGCACGAGGTTCAAAGAACGGAATATAGTTATACGAGTACTCGAATATACTCGTTGATTCAAAAACAAAAAGTGTAAATCTGAAGGGTTAAAACGAAAAACGACCGAAAAAAACAACTTGTTGAAACACCGGTTGTTCGAAAGTGAAACAAACGGCGGATAAACTAGATTGTTTAGATTTTTTTCTCACATAATGAAGGTAAATTACTTTCGATTTGTTTATGCAATAAAAAAAATTGTAAAAATATATATTTTTCAAGTACATTAGAAGAAACGATTAATGTTTAATTTTCAAATAGAAAGCGGCGCACAAAACGAGACGTCAACAATTGGCGGAGAAAGCTGCAATTGCAAAAAAACATGTGGATGCTGCGAACGCGCTGAAAGATCCGTTGAATCCGTCGCTTAAAAATTACAAAACACCCAACGGCGAACCGGTGACTCTTAGATGCAGCAAAGTGACGGACCTCGGTGGAGAAACTCTAGACTGGATATTCGATCTCATGGAGAGAAATATGAAAACCATGTACGAACAGACTAAATGGGGATGGAATCCTAAAGAAAAACAAAAAGAATTGACCGAGCCTGCGGCTTGGTACTTGATAGCTTCGAATGCCGATGGAAAATTCTTAGGATTCTCACACTTTCGCTTCGATGTTGATTACGGAGCGGAAGTCCTATACTGGTAAATGAACGTACTAATAATTGTCAATATAACATTTCAGCTTGATAAATTTTTCCAATCGATTAATACAATCGGCAGTTATTTATTTTTATTTCTTCTTCGCAGCTACGAGTTACAGATAGAAACAACAGCGAGAAGAAAAGGCCTTGGCCGCTGTATGATGATAGCTCTGGAATCTATGGCATTAGAAAATCTTATGCAGAAAGTCGTTCTCACTGTCTTTAAACGAAACTTCACAGCTGTGCCCTTCTTCCATGTTCTGGGGTATATGTGTTTGTTGATTTTTTTCTAATTCTACTATTTTGTTTTTTCTTTTGTTACTTTTAATATACTACATCAGATATAGGCAAAATGGTTACGTTTGGGAATCGAAAAGAAATCACCTATCGCGATTTTTCGGCGAGTGTATAATATTAATATTGCCACTGCGATTGAGATTGTAATTGGAAAATATCGATTTAAAGATGGAAATCACGATTGGGACTTCTTAAGTGTAATTAGCGTACAATTCAATTTTACCCATCTCTGACTTGCACCGACATCAACGCTCGTCTAGGCGTGTCGACTCGAAGATGTTTTTCCGCAAAGTATCAAACTGGAATTGATCCAACGACAATGTAGACAATTTCATGATAACCACGCAAGCTATAATCGCGAATAATCAAACAAAATTATTTTCACACAATGTATTACCCTCTTAAACCGCTTGCTCGTACGCGGTTTTCGTTTATTGTTAAAGAACCGCTCTAACATGACTAATACTGTTGCAGTTATAAATTGGACAAGACAAGTCCGGCGGAATCGGAAAATCTACATTACGTAATCCTGAGTAAAAAACATCTATCGCCGCTGAGGAATGCTACGAGCATCGAGGAGTTGTGACAGTGTGTAGTATCTAAGATTGCGTTTTGTGAAACAATATCGATGATATTTGATGCGGGCAGACATTGATTGTCGATGATTTTATCGAAGGTCCGACATTGTGAAAGGTCAACGGTGCCTCGCTTATCGTCCAATCTTCCGTGAAACTTAGAAATTTCGTCAAGTTAATTTCGCCATTTTTCGAAACGTCGAAACTCTTGATCGTCGATAAATCGCCCCAGCAAAGATCGATCGCCTGCCGATGAAGAACCATACCCACACCTTTGCCCGCGCCCTCGGGTACCGGGAACACACGTAGACTTACAACCGCGAGATCGACCGGAAGATCGAAACGAAGCGGTACAAAATTTGCGTTTAGATCGAACGACGAACCGAGCTGAGGATGTAGAGCGATTGTGGGATGTAATAAATCTTCCGATGCCAAATGACCACCTAACGAGAGCATACCAGCTGGATGATTCGAGGGTGGTGACGACGAGGTGCATTGTCCTCTTTTTTTCTCCAGCACGAGAGTGAACAAATGATTCGTCAATAAATTATCAGTTACACCCTGACTGAGACCTCTGTTGTCGTCCTGAAGGAGTCGTCGATCTTGCATTATCTACGGACAAATCGAGAATGAATTTTGTTTTTGAAATTTTCTCATGCATGCGCAGTAAAATTTCGTTCGCTCGGAGTTAATGTACTCTCGAGTTTTTTTTTCACACAATTGAACGGTTTAAGGGGGGAAATAGGGTTAGACGGTTCAAAAAATCGATTTTTTGTTTATTTCATAAATTGTTAGTAAAACTATTGAAAAATATTTTCCCGAAATTTTAAATGAAAATTCCGACTCGTTCTATTGTTATAAGCCATTAAGGGGGGAAATAGGGTTAGGACAGCGTTTTCTCAATGATTTTCATGAATTTTTTTATAATATAAAAAATTAATATAATTTATTGAAACTTTGAGAATATTTTATACATATTTTATACGTATATACTATAAAATTTGTGAAGAATTTCCTTGAAAAACACCGCAGATATTAGCGACCCTATATTGCAGGTCACAATCAGACTCAGCAATTTGCTATTTTTTTAAACGCGTTTTTCTGAAAACGACTTTTTTTGAACTTGCGTACACGCTAGTTTGAAAAGTTTTCAACCAATCGTTTTGAAAATTGTCAGTTACTTTCTTCATAGTATTGCGCTCTATATAAACCTAAAATCGGAATATTATCATTATTTAAAATAATTTTTTTTTTGCAAATAAAGTTGTAAAAAATGGCAAAAAATCATGCTTTTTTGTTTTGACCCCTGTAAAAAATTCAATTTTCTATTTTTTTGATAGCATTTAGGTTCATATAGAAGAGAGACATATAATAAAAGTAAATTCCAACCTCGTTTGATTTCAGATAAAAATTGCGGCTTCCAGAATGTACGCAAAATGCTGAGTCTGATTGTGACCTGCAATATGGGGTCGCTAATATCTGCGGTGTTTTTCAAGAAAATTCTTCAAAAATTTTATAGTATATACTTAAATATATGTATAAAATATTCTCAAAGTTTCAATAAATTATATTCATTTTTTATACTATAAAAAAATTCATGAAAATCATTAAGAAAACACTGTCCTAACCCTATTTCCCCCCTTAAGGATGTATGTTAGCTAGAACGATACCGCAGGCAACGGTACAACTGTTTTATTTTCCAAAATTCGAATTTCAACCGATATCTTGGAAAATATATGGGTCCGGCATAATTTTGTTTACAGTTAACACTTTTATCTCGAGAAGTATGGAATTATTCATCTAACATACATTCTTAAAGATTGCTGAAGTAAGATTTATGCCCGACGCACGTATTTGTCATTGTGAATAGTGCGATTCAATATTTTACTTTGTTCCAACGTATACCCTTTCGGGTTTTTACCTATAACCCCAATTCCGAATTCCATTTTTTTTCCCTATCACTCTCTACTCGCCCTTCACTAAGCTAACCTAACTTCTATTGCGCCCGCAGACGTCTTAGCTAAACTGTATCGCATTTGTCATGGACACAGAGACACTGCGGAAAACCTGTATCGGTACAGACGGCTTTGTTTTGACTCTCAGTTACATTTACTACATCAGAAACTGAATATAATTGCCTCCCGCTCAACAGTCGGCGCGCCAGCCAGTGCACGGCTAAGAGCTCACCGCGCGTCTACTCTTATCGGTAAATAGTGCGATGTAATAAATCGATCATTGAAATGTAAACATCAAAAAATATTACTAATAAGGACTTACTTCGAATTGTCCAGATGCCATTGACCCAGCGCCCAAAGGTTGCGCTGTTGTTACGGTCATTCGAACTCTCTTGTCCTCGATGTAGCCAGCGGAGGCAAGCGGATAGTAATTTCCCTGTGTAGGTAATTTCGGAAAACGTTGTCGTCTCACCATCTACAATTAATAGCAATTCGAAAAAATTTTTAACTGGCGAATCCGAGAAAGAAAAAAAACGAAAACTTCCCCCGTTTGAGGGCAATGTATTTCAAACTCACATTGAGACCGTTCAAATCCGTGAAAAATTCATCCCCCGAGGCTATGTCAGTGTCGAATCTCATTGCCAATTCGAAATTTTGCGTCTCCGAAATATCAACCTCATTGTGTATCTGAATGCCAAGACCGTCGGTACCCGACGAATTAAAGAGTGTACAAGTGTGACGAACGTGCGGCAATTCGACGAATACTCTCGATAAAATTGGTCCGCTAACGAGATGGACGACTCTCTCGTTGTTCGCGTATATAGGATCGGCTTCGGGTTTGTCAGGTAAAAACAAATATGCGCCGCTACTTCTATCTCGTGTTCTATGTCGCGTTCCGTACTTGACGAATTCCAGGTGCACCGGAAACGTCGTGTTACCGACTCTCATTGCTTTCAGTAAACCCGTTTTGCCAAAAGCCGCCGAGAGCTTTGCACGATCGCCGATCGAGAATTCCTGGGTTGATTGAACGACTTGCATGTGAGCAAAGCCCGGGACGACAGGTGGCGGGTTAGCGACATTGTAGAGCGTTACGTTCGCGTGATAGACTCCCCTGATAAAGAGACAAAATTTGCTTTCGTTAACCAGTCACTAAATACATGGTGGACAAATTTATTAGGAATGTTTAACGGTTAAAGTGTTTGAAGTCCCTTTTCCAAAGACAAATTCAATCAAAACTGAGACGTCAATTTTGAAGCCATTTTTGCACAGAAGCTCTATTCACATTAGCAAAGTTTCAGGTACATTGGTAACAGAATTTAAAAAATGTATAGTATTGTTATTAGCTGTCGAACGTATTATTTGATTATTTCTGTAATTCATGATTTGAATTATTATCTGTAAACTGTGAAACTTATAAAGTCTCTAAATATTGTCTTTTATACATATGCAGATAGAAATTTTTTTTTTTACTCAAAAACTGAATAATATCAAAAAATTAAACGCTAGGAATTAACCGACAACGGTGGTCGGTGCGCGGTTCTGGCGAATGAAACGCTAGAAATTAACCGACAGCGCGGTTGATGCGCGTTTCTGGCAATTACCGAAGTTAAGCAGCTTTGGCCGCGATCACCACTTGGATGGGTGACCATAGCACAAAAACAAGTTTGAATTTAAAAAAAAAACAAGCTCTTCAAACATTGCTATACTCACTCGGGCAAGCTCGTTCCGTGAAGTGCGTGAATCAAATAAGTTGAGATACCGAAACCCGGAACGGTAACGAGCAACGAAAGTTCGTATCTCGTTGACGATAATGCCGTTGGCCCGATCCATACTGGCGATATTTGACATTGAACAGCTTGTCCCATACGATCGGTAACTCTCACGTATGGCGTTGATACTATAAAAGTCTGAACTTTCGTTCTCTGACGCGGCAGGGGATTGTAAATAATCACTTTCTGCGTCTTGCCATCGTCGCCAAACTCGATCGTGTATCTCTCACCGGCGCTCGTGTGATGAGATCTAAAAAGAAAAATCATCAAACGACCAATGACGATTTTGACTTACGAAAAGAAAAAAAAATCTTCAAAATATCCGTTATTGCTGTATTTACAGATACTCACCTCGTTTCATCGAGAGCGAAATATTTTGAATCTGGCTCGAGGCGAGGTCCCTGAGGACTTCTCAACAGGTGAGCGACCGATTGTTGTATAACGTGAGCGGAATTTTTCAACGCCACTATCATCTTCTGTGCGTAATCGACGACAACGTTGTCACGAGCTGTTCCCGTCACACCGTCGTGATGTTGAAACAACGAGTGCCAGCGTCTTGCCACGTTAATTTTCTCCTCGTTATTTCCCTCGGTAAGATGTTCGTGTCCTCTCGCCCATCCTATCGCAGCGACAATCTCAGCCGCTCTCAGAGTTCCCAGCAAAACGCGATCCAATCTTTTGTGATAGGGTCTGAAAAATCAGGAAATCGTCCACGTCGGCCTTCGAAAGAAAAAGTCTATAAATCATGGAGATCGATTTCACATTGAAAATTTGTACCTGGACGTGTAATATCCGCTCCAATAATGATCGTCCCTGTCGGCATAAGTGAAGAAATCTCCCGACAATGTTGGAAAATCTTCGAGATTCTTTTTTTCATCTCTCAGGGCATTAAAATAATCCGTCAGTGTGCCAAATTGTATACGAACGTTCAATTGATCATTGCCGTTCATGTAGTCAAAGAGTTTTTGATAATTGCCATACTGGGCGTCCCACTCGCTGCTCTGAGAATAACGAAAATCATCACCTAGCGGCGCGAGAACGACGTTGCTCCTGTACAATTGTGATTTTTTTCGATATTGATCCAACAGTAGCGCGGCACGTTTAGCAACGTTACCCTGCGTTATGACCTGCGGTGGCATTTTCCACGGGCACGATAGCCCGAAACTTGGCAAACGAAAGAAATCAAATTGACAGCATACTTTTGGATCGGGACCGCAGGTATGAGGCACGTCGTAACTGTAAAACGGCATCATGTGAGTAAGCATTTCCGTTGTACCGTCGTTGTCCCACAATTGACGCCAACGAAATTCTAAATTTTTCTCCTTCGCCAGACGCTTCTTCACCGAATAATGTACTCTCTGTATAACGACATTTTCGAGACCCGCTCCTTTAAGAAGATACGGCATTGTCGGCGATAGGCCGAAAGGATCGATCGCCCATCCGGTACTAGGAACGTAATCCAAATTTGTCTTCAACCACTGATGGCCCTGCGTCAATTGTGTCAATTGACCGATCCAGTGAGAAACAGCCTCGTCCGGCATTACCCAACCGCCGGCTACTAATTCCAATTGTCCGTCGAGTACCAGACGCTTAACGAGTTCACGATTAGAGGCTGTTTGCTCGTCCCACCACATCTTGAAGAACGATATTTCGGCCCATATGAATTTTCTTCTTCTATCCTCCGCCAGTTTGATCACCATATTATTGAGAATTCTTTGCGTCTGAGTGGCGTAATAACTCTCGAAGGTGTTTAACCAGCCGGGATCATTGTGAGAATGGGGCACAACAAAGACGTTTAATTTTCTCGTCGGATGCCACTGTTTCTTGTCATAACCCAACGTCCAACCTTGCTTCCATACACCTCCGTCCGTATTATCAAATTCCAAACGCTTGTAGAGCTCCAACATCTGTATATCGACCTGAGGTACTTTTTCGACGTCGAAGCTACACGTTTGTAGCTTTGCCAAGCTGGAATCATCGTGAATGATAGAATGATTTCTAGATTTTTCTGAAACGATTGGTACGTCGTTGTGCGCGGATTCTGAGACTTTGTTGATTGGCGAAACAGCTTTGTGATGAAGGTTCAGATGTTCCTCGAGTTTTGCTAATCTATTCTCGAAGTGGAGCCATTCGTTCTGCAAGAAAATGTACATTTAGTGCTTTTGGAGTAAGTGCCTTTTTTTTTTCCCTTTGTCAATTTTGTGACAAAACTTACATTTTTGATGGACAGTTTGGACGGTTGCCCTTGGGGAAACAGCAGCGGATCGTCGAGCATCAAGTACATCAGTGTACAGGAAGTGATAATCAAAGCTGTTCCCAATACAAGGAAGAATTTGAAGTATTTGAAAGGATTTGAAATGCTCATTTTTATTTCCATGTCGCTTCTTTTTTTTTTTTTTTTTTTCTGTTAAATGTGGTTTAGTAGTTGACGACAGTGAATATCAAATCGTTACAAAAAGTTAAATTTTCACGAACATTATGATTTTTATCTTAAAAAAGAATTATACACTAAACTCAAATCCAAGAAGTATTCTTCATCTCCTAACCCCTAAATTCAAGACCCGGAAGAGATAAGAAATCAGTACGACTGTCCGAAAACACAACATTGCTGTTGATTAAAAAAAGGGGGGAAATAAATAAAAGAGATTACGTTCTTCAGCCGGTGAGCAGTGAACCCTACCACCCCGGCCTCTCGCCGCAACCGCCAAAATTGCGTTAAACAATTAACGTTATTGTCAACGTCATTGTAAATTCACAAAAATCCAATCAATCGCGACACTGCGCGACACTTCCGTTGGAATTTCGTCTGCTTGGTTCCTACTGACGTCTGTTCTTGGTAAGACTGAATTTTGATAGTGCTCTTTTGTATCGATATGTTCACATATTTATTTTTGCCATGCTTACATCGAATGCGCGCGCAACCCTATGTAGTCAATTGTGTTAGTATGATTCACTGAAATACGGGAAAATGTAACGGAGATTGTCTTTAATCCCAAATTTCAATAATCAATGTGAACGATAATTTGAAAAGAGTATATAAATTATGTTAGCTCTCTCGAACATCTACGCGTTCAAATGTGCTAAAATATCAGTTGTTTTTCAAAAATTCAAATTTACCCCTGCAAAGCCATGAGAATATTGTTCTCCTAATCTTTTGGTAACTTTGTAATGGAAAGTTGGCAACGCTCTAGTTACCGTTCATTGACGTTTCTCAACACTCTATTGTTTCCGCAACACAGCTGATTCATGAATAAATTCGCAGTGAATACATCAATCATACAACTATCATTGACGTTTCTGAAGAGACTTTTCTTCAACGCTCTTGCGTAAATGACCGTTTCAACGTTTATCGATCTTTATTTCTTCTAGATTGACCCTCCAGAAACGTTACAGTGAACGCGTTAAGAAATTACGCAATTCTCGTGTATATATCGCTCAACTGATGAATTCGCAAAGACGTTAAATCTGCAAAATTTCGTGACGCTATTGCGAAAGAGAACAAACGAGATGCCGGGAGAGCCGACCGTACCGAGTGGCAACAAGACAAGTGGAAAATCAAAAAGAATCTCGATACCGAGAGTTCAGAGCGGCACTGATACGGAATTACAGTCACAGATGAGTCAGAGCGGCTCAACACCTTTACAACCTATGGCACTGCATTACGTGAGCTTCAGATCCGACATAGATGACAGTCCGATACCACCCGCTGTGCGCACTCGTCTGTTGGATCTGTTTCAAGAAATTCAAAAGGAATTTGAAGTGGTCTGCATGGAGAATATCGGATGTAAGATTAAATATCCGATAAACTTTACAAGTTAAACTTTTAGATAGTCTTTTTTTTTTTTAATAACGCAACATATAATTTATTTGCAGTGCAGGAAAAGATAGATGCGTTAAATGAACGAATGGAGAGAGAATGCTACGGCTCGGGAGAGCGTAGTTTACCACCTGGAGATCTTGTTGACTATCTTGATACCAAGAATCCATTGAAACCAAAGGGTATGTTAAGGGCCCTAAATACGTGAGAGATTTCACATTTTACGTTGAAACAAAGTCATTCCATTTTGTTTCAAATATTTTCATATTGAATAATTCTGTCACAATTAGCTGTGAGCACGAGTTATGCGAGTTTGAACTGTGTATGATACCATCCTCAATGTTTTCCTTTTTCAACAAATAAAATTTCACGGGCAAATTTCATTAAAAAATTACACTTTATGAAAGGAGAACTGAATATTTGACAAGCATACGTTTTTTAATGAAAATCTTTTTAACAATAGCTCAGTCAATATATTTTTGGTGTTACTATTGCTCAAACTTACTTTAGTTCGCGTTACGAAAAAAATTATAATTTGTTTTCGTAACGCGAACTAAATCCTCAATGTTTTCCTTTTTCAACAAATAAAATTTCACAGGAAAATTTCATTAAAAAATTACACTTCATGAAAGGAGAACTGAATATTTGACAAGCATACGTTTTTTAATGAAAATCTTTTTAACAATAGCTCAGTCAATATATTTTTGGTGTTACTATTACTCAAACTTACTTCAGTTCGTGTTACGAAAAAAATTATAATTCTTTTCGTTTTTCACACAAGCGTCAATTGTCCCTATCGTTGCAGTATCGAGCGCGGGTTCGTCCCAAAAAGTCAAAACATCTCACAAGCTGAAGGCGCAAACGAGTAAAATTGTCTCGAGTTTCAAGAATCCAACGATGACGTGCAGCATGCAGAGCCAGTACACGGGACATCGAGACGGTGTTTGGGAGGTATCGGTGGGACGTTCGGGTCAACCGATAATAGCAACAGCGTCGGCTGATCATACGGCGCGTGTCTGGGGTACGGAGAGCGGACGTTGTTTGCTACAGTACATTGGTCACAATGGTTCCGTGAATTCCGTACGTTTTCATCCGACGAGAGATCTCGCACTGACGTCGAGCGGCGATTGTTCGGCGCACGTATGGCAAGCATCGGTAAATTGGGACATACCAAAGCGTCAATCGTCTTCCGAGGATCTCTCGAATACCGATCGAACACCGACAAACGCATTGTGCAGCGGCGATGAGCTCGAGGAACCACCGACGCTCAGAACTCCTGTGCGCGAATTAATCGGCCACAGTGGTGTCGTTATGTCGGCCGATTGGTTACCCGGCGCTGAACAATTGGTAACAGCATCGTGGGACAGAACGGCGAATTTGTACGACGCGGAGACCGGCGATGTTATACACACGCTTTGCGGTCACGATCAAGAATTAACGCACGTTTCGACACATCACGCGCAACGTTTGTGCGTCACTTCAAGTCGCGACAGTACATTTCGTCTCTGGGACTTCAGAGAACCCATTCATCCGGTCTCCGTGTTTCAGGGTCATACCGAGTAAGATCAAGCGAGATAATAATAGAGATTGCTAATTTTCGTTTAGAGCATTATAAGTAATATCGTTTTTTTTTTTTTTTTTTTCGTTCAACGTTTCCCGTTTTTTCGCTCATCGTTGATGTCACCGACGCAGAGCCGTTACATCGGCGGTATTTACGCGCGAGGACAAAATCGTCTCGGGCTCGGACGACAGAAGCGTCAAGGTTTGGGAATTGCGAAATATACGAAGTCCTCTTGCAACGATAAGGGGAGACAGCGCCGCTAATAGATTAGCAGTTTCGAGCAACGGTATCGTCGCCATACCGCACGACAACAGGCAAATACGACTGTTCGATCTGAGCGGACAGAGACTAGCGAGGTTACCGAGAACGAGCAGACAGGTATGAGAAAAAAAAACGTCCTTCCTTCGCGCAATGCTCGTGAATCTTTCAGTCATTATTTCTCTCAGAATGTATCCATTATTTGCTTACAATATTGTGTTTATCTACATTGTTCGTTGTTTTTTTTTTTCTTCGATATTCCAGGGTCACCGACGAATGGTATGCTCGGTAGCGTGGACGGAAGAGGCAGGTGCCTGTAATTTGTTCTCTTGCGGCTTCGACAGACTCGTCCTTGGCTGGAGCATACTTCCGGTTAAGGATGCTTAATTAAAATTGACTACCACACTGTTATCTCGATTTTTCATCGATCCATCAGTGTCGAGCGATCAAATTTCATGATTTTCTTCTCATCAATTTGTCAGAATCGAGATTTCAGTGGATTTTATTATTGTTATTATTATTAATATTATATCGTTGTTATTCGCTAAGTCCCGTTCTGTATTAGCGTTATATTGGACGTAGCCTGAGGCAACCAAGACATACTATTAGACACGTAATCGTGAGCCAAAAGTCCTCCGGCAAGTCCGATCAAGGATCCACCCCTTCCGCTCTCGCATACGACTGTAAAGAATTAGATTTAACACTATTATTAATATTATTATTATTATTATTGTGATTGTGGGAAAAACTTTTATTCGTGGATATATCGAAATTCGACAATTAAAACAAGACAGGAGGGGAAAAAAAAATCGTCCGATTGAAGTGAGGATAAAAAAATGATATTATTGTTGTTTATAATTTACCCGAGTAAGCGGTGAGAAGGCAGAGCATCGTGTAACCGTGTATGAGAGCATAATGAGGATCGTGAGCTACGTGTTGCCAAACGAGACCCAATAATCCTAATAATTTGGCGCAACCACCGACCGTCAAAGCACAAATGAGATCCGTAGCTTTGTACTTGTGTGGACGTCGGCGTAAGAAAAACCAACGGATTTCCGTTGCAATGATCACCGCGCAGACGAAAGCACCGAGCGACAGTGCCGTGTGAGCCAATAAAATATAAAAGCTTCGTTCACCGTCGAAAATATCGTTTTTCAATCTATCGAGACGCGTCGCACTTTCACGCTCGCCGTCCGACACGTGGGTCGACCATAATCTGAATGACTCGCTTAACAACAGTACCACCATTAATTTCCAGTAGGACTGAAAACCACTGTTGTACAATAGATGTCTGTAGGCGGGTTTCTCAAGCAGTACCAGATCCACGAGTACGATAACGGGATCGTACTCTATATACTTGTCCGCGAGACTGCCGCATTTCGTCTGCAATCATTTCGGATCGTGTTTATTACGAGAGTGAAAATATGGAAATTAACGTTTTTCTTTTCAATGAGCTGGATATTAATGGGAAATAATTACTAGATGCAATGGATCGTATGTTTATTTAGCATTCTTAAACTTCTTTTCTTGCATCTCTGACGATCATTAGGCAAATATTCGAATGCAAATGTGATACATCGTTTCAGAACGGTTCGATTGATGATTCCTTTATCTTATCAAAGTATCTCTATTAGGGCGATTTTTTTTTTTCGACTATTTTTTTTTCTCAGTCCCCACCCGAAATTTTGTTCGATATGTCGAAAAAGAAATTCCCTGAAAGTTACAGCCCTTAATATTAATTCTAAGTACTTTCCCAAAGCGTGAGAAGATTTTCCATCTAAAATACACGTAAATCGATTTTTTTTTTTTTTTTTTCAAATTTCTATAACTCAGCCGCATTTTATGCTATCATATTCTTCTTGGTTTCGATTTATTCAGAATAAAACAATCTAAAAAAGTGCCTTTTGCGGTGAAAGTGTAAATTGTACTGGTCAGTTGGTACGTGTCACTGAAGTTAATTTTTACCCAAAATTCTCGTTTTTTTTGCTGTTATCTCCGAAACAATTAACTTTACGAAAAAAATGTAAACAAAAAATTTGGTGGAAATTTAATTTCCTACAAAAAAGGTCCTATCGCCCAATTGCTTAGATTAATATTTCTTGAGATATTGAACTTTAACTTACGAGTAGTATAAAATTTGTAAAATATGAAATATTAAATAATAAAAAAAAATAAAAAATAAAAAAAGTTCAATATCTCAAGAAATATTAATCTAAGCAATTGGGTCGATAGGACCTTTTTTATAGGAAATTGAATTTCCAACAGATTTTTCGTTTACATTTTTTTCGTAAAGTTAATTGTTTCGGAGATAACAGCAAAAAAACGAGAATTTTGGGTAAAAATCAACTTCAGTGTCCCGTACCAACTCACCGGTACAATTTACACTTTCGCCGCAAAAGACACTTTTTTAGATTGTTTTATTCTGAGTAAATCGAAACCAAGAACAATATGATAGCATAAAATGCGGCTGAGTTATAGAAATTTGAAAAGAAAAAAAAATTCGATTTACGTGTATTTTAATGGAAAATCTTCTCACGCTTTGGGAAAGTACTTAGAATTAATATTAAGGGCTGTAATTTTCAGGGAATTTCTTTTTCGACATATCCAACAAAATTTCGGGTGGGGACTGAAAAAAAAAAGTCGAGAAAAAAAAATCGCCCTAATCTCTATACATTTTTAAGGGGCGATCGAATTATTCAAGATAAAGGAATCATTTCGATACAATGAAAGATATTTTGAGAATATAAGAATCAAAGTGTATAATTGTATAGCTGCATTTTATAGACTTTCATTTTCCAAAATTGTTATTTTATCCGCCATAACAAACTTTAAAATTGCATCATTCTAGAATCCGGAAATGGACAAATAATTTAATGATTTCCATAAAATTATCATAAATCTATTTTCATATCAGCTAATGGACAAGGGTTTTTTTTTTTTTTTCCTTCCAGAACAAACTTACGCATTTCAGAACTTTAAGAACACTAGGACTGTAACGTCTGTAGAGTTCTTCGACCTCAACGCCGCAATTGATACACGTATACATCTGCGTCGATTTAAATCGTTCCGCGACAATTTTGCGTCACGAAGGAATATACGATACGAGAGTCTGTGAAAAAAAAACACAACAATGATTACGCCTCGAGTGTGGAGATGTTTATCAAAGAGTTATACCATCGTGGTTGAATGATTTTCATCTCAAGGATAGTAAAACGAGTAAGCGATCGCGAACCTTGACAAATCGCGCACATTCTCAAGGTGAAAATTATGTTTCCGGTTAGTTATAGCTAAGAACCTTGATACTATCAATTCTATTCGTGCAATTATCTGTTTTATCGTTTCGAATTCCTGACATTCGAATATACTCGTAAAGAGGGTCCGATCAACTTTCCCATATCCAAGATAAACGTTTCAATTTTTTGTATGTTTATTGTTAATAGTATAATACGTAATTGTGCACAATTTGCATCAGATCGGACGCACCGTTTTCGAGATATTAAATAACAGAGAACTCCAATTTTATACGAGCGGGTGGAATCTCAGCGCCGTATTCTCATATTTCGATTTTTTAACGATACGCTCTCGCCAAGATAGAAGTGTGAAAATTATATTTTCGTATTCGACGAATCGCTCCGGATATCACTGAATTCGAATAACCGTAGCTCACCGCAAGGATTACTTTGAAATTAAAGAGTTAAAAATCGAAATTTATGCTCTGCAAAGGGTCGTCCGAGGACCGTCTAACAGCTGATCGACGCTTGGCAACGCCGCTTACATATCTAGGTTATTTCTACATGATACGCGGTCGTGCGTCTCAGATCTGCGTGCTTTATGACGACAAGAAAATTTAACAAGAAATAAGAATTAATGAATGCGAATAATGGTTATAGTGTAATGGCGTTGTTGTTAAAATATCTTTACGTGCTACGTTGCCAAACGCCGAAGAGCAACTACTACGTACCTCAAGTGTCGTATTTTCGATTTTTTTTTCGATAAATCGATCTTCCACACAATATGAAAACTTTTTGCTTATAAAAAAGTACTTGAAAAATAGGTTGTGGTTACATGTTGCAACAATCGTATAAATGCAGAAAAATACGAACATATTCTTGACTAACCGAGCAGCCACCTTAAGGGGGGAAATAGGGTTAGACGGTTCAAAAAATCGATTTTTTTTTAAATTTCACAAATTGTTAGTAAAACTATTAAAAAATATGTTCCCAAAATTTTAAATGAAAATTCCGACTCGTTCTATTGTTATAAGCCATTAAGGGGGGAAATAGGGTTAGGACAGCGTTTTCTCAATAATTTTCATGAATTTTTTTATAGTATAAAAAATGAATATAATTTATTGAAACTTTGAGAATATTTTATACATATATTTAAGTATATACTATAAAATTTTTATACATATATTTAAGTATATACTATAAAATATTAGCGACCCCATATTGCTTGTTTTTCTTGGTACTATTTTTTCAAACGCGTTTTTCTGAAAACGACTTTTTTTTAACTCGCGTACACGTTAGATTGAAAACTTTTCAACCAATCGTTTTGAAAATTGGCAGTTACTTTCTTCATAGCATTGCGCTCTATATGAACCTAAAATCGGAATATTATCACTATTTAAAATAATTTTTTTTTGCAAATAAAGTTGTAAAAAATGGCAAAAAATTATGCTTTTTTGTTTTGACCCCTGTAAAAAATTCAATTATCTATTTTTTTTAATAGCATTCAGGTTCATATAGAAAAGAGACATATAATAAAAGTAAATTCGAACCTCGTTTGATTTCAGATGAAAATTGCGGCTTCCAGAATGTACGCAAAATGCTGAGTCTGATTGTGACCTCCAATATGGGGTCCCTAATATTTTATAGTATATACTTAAATATATGTATAAAAATTTTATAGTATACACTTAAATATATGTATAAAATATTCTCAAAGTTTCAATAAATTATATTCGTTTTTTATACTGTAAAAAAATTCATGAAAATCATTGAGAAAACGCTGCCCTAACCCTGTTTCCCCCCTTAAGGAGGTACGGTCGATAGGAAAACAAAATATAATTTCCATACTTCAAAACTCGAAATATGCGAATATGGCGCTCAGTTTCTACCCGCGCGTATAAAATTGAAGTACTTTGTTATTTAATATCTCGAAAATGGTGCGTCAGGTCTGATGCAAATTAAGCACAATTATCTATCATACTATTAACTAAAATATATAAAAAATTGAAAATTTCAGCTTGGATACGGCATTATAACCGTACCTTCTTAACACTTCGTCTGTAAACGTTTTTTCCGCACCTCCGGTCTGTAAACGTGGGTCTTTCGCGTCCGGCCAGTATTTCACCCTCTTACTGCACTGAATAATTCTAAAAAAATTCATGCTACTGTTCGAAATATTCATTTTTAAGTACCAATGGTAAAATTCCCGATAATTGAATTTTTTCATAAATTTTTTTGTTACAAAAAAAAATTTACAAAAAAAATTGTAACTCTGAGAAAAATGAAGATAGGGTGATTTTCCAAATTGCAAATTAAAGGTGAATAGTGTAGCTTTAAGAAAAAAATTATTTCGTTTCGTTTGTTTAAAGCTAAATGCTTAAGTTTTGGTCATGAAAACAGGCAATAAATTATGTACGATGCGTCGCAGGTACAAACCAAAGATGTTTTTGCTTGGACACGAACGACCCAGGTTTACAGACGAAGTGTTAAATACCCGAGCCTTCCATCTCTGTTCGCGGTGAAAGTCTCGGCATTGCCGGGAGCATTACAAACGTTATTGGTGGAGAAGTTGGAAAGAATTGTGTGCGTTAAATCCGTGGCACATTCAGTCTTCGCATATCATACTGGAATAGCTTTCAATCGATCAGTTTGAAAACGATCGCGGAACCGTCAAGTACGATAAAACAAAAATAATGTCTTCGAAAATGACCTTGAAGCTACCCACCGGACAACTCATGCCGGCGTTGGGATTCGGCACTTGGCAAGTAAGTTGCAAACTAACTTCCAAACTTCTTTGAATTTTTATTTTTTAACATAAAAACTAAATTATACATTTTTTTTTCATTAGTGTGTTCCAACGTATATTCTTGCAGATTTTTGCGTACGACTCTTCCCAATTTTTTCCTCTTAGCTGACCTAACTTCTGTTGCATCCGCGGTTGTATTTTATTATCGCATTCGCCGTGGACACGGGGAAACTGTCGAAAACCCGTGCCGACACAGACGGCTTTTGTTTCTACTATATTTCAATTGTATTACCGTCAGAAACTCATAAAAATTGTCTCCTGCTCGGCAGACGGCGTGCAAAGCCTATAAGCGGTCATCCATCCCATTACTGACCGCGGCTAATACCCGCTTAACTTGGGAAGATCGGCGAAGCCGCGCACCGACCGCGCGTCCACTTCTGTCGGTTCTTAAAATTAAAACATTTTTTAATTTTTCTTCTCAGGCTACAGAGCTTGAGTTGTCAACTGCTCTCGACGAAGCTCTGGAAGCTGGATACAGGCACATCGATACCGCTCCGGTGTACGCGAACGATGCGGTGATAGGGAAAGTTCTCAGAAAGTGGCTCGACTCTGGCAGAGTAAAACGAGAAGATCTGTTCATAGTGACAAAAGTGAGTGGTTTCCCTATTAAAAATGTTCTTCTCGGACGAACAATTATTGCAAATTGCGAAAGTACAACGAGGACAAGAGGAAGAAATATTGATAAAATGAAATGACACATCATTAGGTACCACCTACGGGCAATCGTCCTGACAGAATAGAAAAATGGATAAAAAAGTCTCTGGAAGCTCTGCAACTGGATTATCTCGATCTTTATCTGATTCACACTCCTTTCACCTTCGAGGAAGACGGCGACGAATTGCATCCTATAGACGAAAGCGGCAATATAAAAATTGATACGAGCACCGATCATCTTGCCGTGTGGAAGGAAATGGAGAAACAAGTCACCGAGGGTCGCACAAGAGCCATAGGACTGTCGAATTTCAATCGAGAGCAAATAAACCGAATTCTCGACAAGGCCACTTTGCCCGTTTCGAATTTGCAGATTGAACTTCACGTTTATTTTCAACAGAAGAAAATGGTGAAGATTAAAAAGAAAAAGTCTCGAAGCTGAGACAGAAAATATATTTGGCTAGAATCAATCTTAATTTGTGTTTTTTCATTTTGTCTCAGGTTGAATTTTGCAAAGACAAGGGTATCACGATGACTGCTTACGCGCCGTTGGGTTCCAGAGGTCTGGTGAAACTACTCGGCAAGATCGAAGAACTTCCAGATCTGTTGGAAAATTCGACGGTTCTGAAAGTCGCGAAGAAGCATGGAAAATCATCCGCTCAAGTGGCTCTAAAGTACATTCTTCAAAACGGCATTGCAGCTATTCCGAAGAGCACAAATTCGAAGCGCATAAAGGAGAACATTGATCTGTTTGACTGGGAACTAGACAAATCGGATATGAACTCGTTGGCTCAATTGGATCAGGGTCAGTTAGGCAGAATCTGTGACTTCAGTTTCTTTAGAGGAATCCAGAAACATCCGGAATTTCCGTTTTAATAACAAAAGGAAGAAAAAAAATCTATATGCCGTTGTGAACTATAAGAACGGTAGATTTTAACTAGTGTGAGTTTTGATTCCAAATCGGTTTATGACGAGATAAGAGAACAAAGATAAGAAATAATCGAGATAAGAATCGTTATTGAAGATACTTGTTTTAAATTAAATTCGGAATAAAGTATTTTGTGTCATTTCAATGGTTTCTTGGTTATCCCTTCGTTCGTTATATGCAGTTTCAGATGAAACTGTGTCACGAAACGGGACGCTTTCTTTTTCATCCCAACGTGAGAGTTTCTCGAGAAGAAAGTTATTATTTTCGTTTTCCACAAGAGAGAAAACACCCGAAATGGTACACAACCTATATTATCAAGAAATTGAAGTATTATTTCACTCTCATGCTTACCGTTATATTTTCACATTCTTTCGATGCGTGTTAACTACATTGTCACCGGTTTGACGCAGAATTATCATGATAATCGGTGACATGACGAAATAATACGATCTCGCGCTCGGGACTTTTCCCTAACGGCATCGAAAGATATTTGTTTTCGCGTCATTATACCACATATACCTATAAGCTCTCCGACACGCACACTTCTCATCCTCACGGAAAGTCATTAATGTCCATCAGCATTGCATCATTATCGCTCGAGCAATCTGTACATTATCGAAGTACACGCGATTACGATATGTTGTAATTGAGCGATGACGAACGAGCAAAAGTGTACATTTTTTACACAACGGTTATTGATCAAATAAACAAATGTCCATGATATGGATTTCCTTTCGCGACTAAAAAACATGCAAGATTCTATTTCTTTCGATATCACGTATTAAGAGGGCAAGTGTGCAAGAACGGTCCTGTTTTAACTATTCAGTAATTTATATGCAATATCCGTTTTTTTCCCCCGAGTCATTTTTATATATATCATATATTAGGGCGATTTTTTTTTTCAGTCTCCACCCGAAATTTTGTTGGATATGCCGAAAAAGAAATTCCCTGAAAGTTACAGCACTTAATATTAATTCTAAGTACTTTCCCAAAGCGTGAGAAGATTTTCCATCTAGAATACACGTAAATCGAATTTTATTTTTTTTCAAATTTCTATAACTCAGCCGCATTTTATGCTATCATATTGTTCTTGGTTTCGATTTACTCAGAATAAAACAATCTAAAAAAGTGCCTTTTGCGGCGAAAGTGTAAATTGTACTGGTGAGTTGGTCCGGGTCAATGAAGTTGATTTTTACCCAAAATTCTCGTTTTTTTGCTGTTCTCTCCGAAACAATTAACTTTACGAAAAAAACGTTAACGAAAAATTTGGTGGAAATTTAATTTCCTATAAAAAAGGTCCTATCGACCCAATTGCTTAGATTAATATTTCTTGAGATATTGGACTTTTTTTATTTTTTATTTTTATTATTATTTAATATTTCATATTTTATAAATTTTATACTACTCATAAGTTAAAGTTCAATATCTCGAGAAATATTAATCTAAACAATTGGGTCGATAGAACCTTTTTTTGTAGGAAATTAAATTTCCAAAAAATTTTTCATTTACATTTTTTTCGTAAAGTTAATTGTTTCGGATATAACAGCAAAAAAACGAGAACTTTGGGTAAAACTCAACTTCAGTGACCCGTACCAACTCGCCAATACAATTTACACTTTCGCCGCAAAAGGCACTTTTTTAGATTGTTTTATTCTGAGTAAATCGAAACTAAGAACAATATGATAATTTGTAAAAAAAAAAAAAAAAAAAAAAAAAAAATCGATATACGTGTATTTTAGATGGAAAATCTTCTCACGCTTTGGGAAAGTACTTAGAATTAATATTAAGGGCTGTAACGTTCAGGGAATTTCTTTTTCGACATATCCAACAAAATTTCGGGTGGGGACTGAGAAAAAAAATAGTCGAAAAAAAAAATCGCCCTACTATATATACTTCTCATTTCAATATGCATCTAATAAGAATATTATAGTGCTAGTAATATACTATTATAAAGATATTAAAATATAAATGCCATTGATGGTATTATAGGTATCATCTTACAAAAAATGGTACCTAAAATATTACAAGTATATTGATAATATCAAATAATAGTAGTTAGTAATCCATAACTGTACGGACGGTTCGATAATTAGTTTTTATACTGATACAACAACCGTTTTAATTTTTCTCCCAAATCGTCCATTGAAAAAAGAGAAAAACCCCAATATATTCGTTTGAAACTTCCGGATCAATTGCGCGATTGAATTGAATAATTGAAAATCTCATTCCCGCGTCACTATAGTGCGTATAACAACCGCACGCATATCTCACAACGCGGAAGACCCTTCGGATCTTCCCGTTTCTCCCAATAACCCGTGCCTATCGCGTGCACAGATCTCTTACGCATGAAAATCATTATAAAGATCGTGGTATACATATTGAAACATTACCCGTGCTTAGAGAACAAGAAAGCAAAAAAAACTTCTCCAAACCGCAGCATCCCTCTCTCTTAAAGGGCTCTAACAGCAGTTTTTGTTTGATATTTACATTCGGTACAGACAGACGTATTACCGGATTACAGAGATGACCCCTGTGGCTTTTCGATTACACCAAGCCTGCCTGCTTCCAGGACATCTGGCTTCCCTGCTCCCTCTGCCCCTTGAAAAACGAAAATACGGTAGCGCGTTTTACGCTGCACGCATATACATATATATATATATACACAAATCTCCCCATGAGAACGATGGCTTAGTATCAATTACATTGTTGTTATTGGACAGCGGGAGATTTGCTCGAGATACAATACACTGGTATAAGAGCAAAAGCATAACAATAGAGGCAGGTACAAGGGCTTTTGGGGGGGGGGGGGGGGGGGGGTATTGGCACAAGCTGGAAGAATATCCTCTCGAGGGCAATGTGATAGCCATCAGGTGTGCAACTATGCGTTTAATTTAGATTCGTTCGTGAAATAGATACTGTGGCCGAACGAGAAAACCGCGTCGCACGAGCACGGGGTGGCTTTTTTTTTCCATCTTCCTTTCTTCCCTATCTTCTTCGTCACTCTGGCCACGTCATATATATACCGGGGTTGTAAAGCTTTGCGAAATCAGTTGCCGAAACGAAAATGAACCAGTCACACAGAATCTCACGTGTCGCAAGTGATTTCAGTATTGAGCGTATTTTGTCCGAGGATAGTGATAAAAAAAGCCGAGAATCCGTTAATAAAATTTCGAACGAAGGATCCCCGTGTATCGTTGATGAAAGACAATATGGTCCAGATAATTCTTCACAGTTGGAATCTGTTGTTCCAAAATTGAATTCTCGCTCGAGACTCCGGTTCACCGATGAAGAACGTGCAAATTATTGTGATTCACGGTTTCTCCCCGTTTACTCCGAAATCTCTCGTTCAACCGACACTGCGGCGTTGCAAAATCTTACATCATCCCGCGAACAATTGTCCTCGTATCGCGACAGTCGCGATACGAAGAGTTTCAAGATCGAGAGAAACGAATTGTCGTGGCTTCAATGCACGAGATACAGGCCACCGAAATTGCCGCGTAAATCTTCGAACGGCAAAACCGGCAAGAGACGACCGGGTGCACATCCGAGAATTCCCTTCACGACGATACAGTTACAAATTTTGGAAGATAAATATCGTACCACCGCTTATCTGTCGCGACGAGACGTTTTACAGTTGTCAACGACATTGAGGTTGCCACAAAGTCGTGTGAGTTTTTACATTTTACAACTTTTTTGTTGTTTTTTTTTTCTTCTTTTTTCGTGTCGAATATCCAGCATCTAGAATGGAAAAACAATGATAAAAAAATGAATTTTGCCGAAATAAATGGTAATTCAATGTTTGGAAAATACCAGCGGACCTTTTAAAAAACTTTCACGAATAAAAATCAGAAATGGACACTATATCAATTAGCGAAGTCATACTCTTCTCAACAACATTATAACTCTACGAAAGAAAAATATTAATTTTCAATATAAAATAATAATGATTTTTGTTTTAACAATAAGTGTTATTTTATGGTAAAATAAAATAATTTCAAATCGATCTTCGTTCGATTGATGCCGGTTTTGTTCGTGTACGAAAATATAAGTAATTAAATGTTGTCAAATATAGTTTTATAAGCCGCTTAACAAAATCTGGCGCAGATATATCAGTACGAAATGGGCTTAGATGACAAATCACAACCGCGAATGTTTGACAACCGGAGAAAGCTTCGCAAATAGAAATAAGTGTCCCGATTGATTTATCAACGTCAATTCGGCTTCGGTCACGCGATATGCACAATAAAATGTATTATTTGTCGTATTTGTTTGATCAATGAATCGTGTATTCTTTTGTAACTTACAGGTAAAAATTTGGTTTCAAAATCGTCGAGCGCGGGACAGACGCGAAACCGGTATATCCGGTAGCAACATAACGATATTATCGGACGACCAATCGTTAATTCATAAATCGCTGAGTCCATCGATCGAAAACGCTCAGTCGTCGACGAAACCCTTATGAATTATTTATCCCGGCTTTTGGGTATTAAGAGAAATTTGCAATTTGCCTCGAGTATGACGTCTACGAGGATAAGACGATTTGATTAAAAATAGAATCGAAACGAAAAGGAGAACAAAAAGTTAATCAACGAATATTAATGAGGACAATGGTTATTAAATATTTGTACAGTAACATAGTATTTACTTTTCTATTTTTTTTTTTTTTTTAATACGATGAATAAGTCAAATACCGCAATATTATTCGCAACTTTCACCCTCTTTCCCGTAGTCCATTGATTCAAATCAAACAGTGATTACTGACTAAAAGAAGATTGACATTTACATTATACAATCAGAATAATTCATATCGGAATTAAGTTAAACGTTTTCTCGACTAACGTACTACCGTCGTTATATAAGCCATTTGTTATAAGTATCTTAGTTTCTTTCCCCACTTCTTCTCCTTCTCATCTTGTTTGTGCGCATCAGCTTCTAATTGTGAACAATACGTTAATAGTCGTTATCCTTAATAATATACTGAAAGTGGTGCGCTCGAATAATTGGCTAAAAGCGTTGAATCGTCAGAGGGCAATGATGCTTTCTCGGCCCGCTCCAACGCCGATCCACTTGACTGAGGAAGAAAAAAAAAAGACATTTTATCGATATACCCAAAATTGCATTCGAAGATGGAGAAGGGGTTGCGATATTGCAGTTAATCGTGGTTTGAACTGCAAGCATCTAAGATTATGATGTTTTTTAAAAATTGCTATTCACCTGGAACATCCAAATGTTCCTCTATCAATTCCACGTATTTTCGTGCATTGGGAGGTAATTTTTCCAACGATCGTACACCCTCGGTGGTCGAGCGCCAACCCTCGACGGTCTCGTATATCGGCTCTGTACGTCCAAGCTCGACGGCTGCACTCGGAAAATAATCAATCTCTTTGCCGTTCAAACGATAACCGACGCACACTTTTATCTCCGGCAATGTGTCGAGTATGTCGAGCTTCGTGAGACATATAGATGTGTATCTGTCGTTTGGAATATATGTTAAAATTTTTCCATTACGGATAATTTCGTAACGCACAATGATTGTATATAATCGTGAATTATGAACAACTGACCCATTGACCAAGGATGTGAATTTAAGAAGAACGAGATCGAGCCATCCGCAACGTCGATTCCTCTTTGTCGTAACGCCAACCTCGTGACCTCGCGTTTGTAGAAGCTCACCGGTGGAATCACGAAGTTCCGTAGGGAATGGCCCGTCGCCGACTCTCGTCGTGTAAGCCTTCACGACACCGACCACCTCGCCGATGGTCGCCGGTGGCAAACCAAGTCCCGTGCATACACCTCCGATACTGCAGTTTGAACTCGTCACGTAAGGGTAAGTACCAAAATCAATGTCAAGCATTGCCGCATTTGCTCCCTCCACCAAAACCTTTTTTCCATTCTTCAAGGCATTATGCAAATAATGCACGGTCTCCTTCACCAGAGGTCTTATACGCTCGGCGTAACTGTAAGGCGAAAAGTAAAAATTTTGATTATTCAACCGGGTAACACGAGATACCGCGAGAATCGATGACACTTCGTTTCGTGAAATTTTGTTTTTTATATTAATAAAGTAAAAAAGAATAAACAAAAATGGTTTATCAATAGTTGTTATAAAATACTGTATTATCGCGAAGTGAGCAATTGAATTGTTATCTTTGACCTTTCGTCGAGTAAGTCAACGAGAGGCACAAATCATCAGTGACAACGGGGATGTAATTAATAGCGTCATTATAAAAGTCAGGTTTTTTAAAAGAATAACGGAGAATACGTATCATTCATTTTTATCATAATTGTCGTAATTTCGAGGGATAAGATACCAGAATGTCTCATTATAGATGAGACTTGTGTAAGAGAAACAATTTTTTATTTAAAAAAATGGAAATATACTATATTCTTCAGAGAACGTTAGAAATTTTTACGTAAAAAAATGGGAAAAGATTTTCATTGGAAGAATTTTTGTTTCAGGCTTCGCGATTCTCACCCCTTGTAGCGTTCGAGTTCCGTTTTAACGTCGACGTGAAGAGCGGGAAACATTCTTTGGTAAGAAGCAACGAGTGTATTGAATTTTTCCGAAAATTTCTCAAAATCACCGAGAAGATCGCAAATTCTTAGGCCATTTCGGGCTGCTTTGCTCGAATACGTTGGACCAATGCCCTTCTTCGTTGTACCGAGGGACTGTGTCCCTTTCTCAAGTTCCTGAAAACCATCGACCTGCTGATGGAAATCGAAGACTATGTGAGCGCGATCCGATATTACGAATCTCTCGTTCCAATCCTTGAGACCCTTGGCCTCGTTCTGCTCCAATTCCTCGAATAACCCCGGCAAATGTATAACGACACCGTTACCTGCAAATGCGAATATACAATTTAATATACCGTTTATAATAACCCGTTAATGTTTAGTATATCGTATTATTCCGTACGACCTGACAACCAGTGGCCATGATACCAGTTTCGAATTATTAAATCAATGAATATACACGTTTCATTTACACGATAATTGAGCATGGTCTGAACGAGATCCGTAAACTCATTTCTGGTAACAATATACTGCGAAGCATTGGCATCAAAAATATTTCAGTGTCTCGTTCGAACGAGATATATATATATATACTACCAATTGTTCTCTTATCTTCTTTATGATATACCTGACTCTCTACTAATCAATAACAGTTTTTTTTTAAGTTCTTTATATTGCCTCAATAAGACGTGTACCTTGTAGTCAATGAGACTCTACGAGTAAGACGCTATCGTTTTTTTTTTTTTTTTTCATCGCACAGAATATTTATCGCGGAATATTAAAAAAATTAATCAGCGACGTTGAATGTGTATGTGTGTGGTCTTTGGATTTAATTGATGTCTTTACCTAAAACGGATTTGCATCTTGGATTGATTATTCCACTAGGTAGAAGGTGAAAGAAGAATTGGGCACCGTCTACAACTACTGTATGACCCGCATTATTTCCTCCCTGTGGAATAATAGAAATTTTTTTTTTTTTTTCATAGATCGAAGGTTGACATTGGGTGTATGGAAACGAGAAAGAAACTCTGAGACTGAGTACAAAATTATTGCTTTTTTTTTTTAACACGCTAAGCTTATTGAACGATATCCTTGAAGGAGAAACTTAACACCGTCGAGTAAGCATTAAGATAACGGAAACATGAGTGTGGAAATACCACTCTCGTTGCATATTTCAAACTCGTTCATTTTAATATAATTCTTGTATTGAAATATCCATGATTTATCATACATATTCATATTTGCATAAACTTTAGGATAGTCGTCGCAGGTTTTACATTAGAAACATACCGTAGGAAAGAATCAAGATTTATTTCATAAAAATTCTGCAGTCTCAATGAATCCAAAACATTCTTCATAGATCGACAAAGTCAAATGTTAATTGGCAATATTCAGTGGATCATATATTCGTCGTCGTTTTTTGTTTTTCTTCTCCTTCTCAACATCCTCCCGACTCTCTTTCGTTAACAAGTGGGAAATTACATAATACAATGACAAAAAAAAAGTATATAAAAATAAAGAAATACGTCATATCTTCGAGAGCTTGCGAGCACAGAGCCGTGAAAACGTGACAAAAACATTGCTGCAACCATGAGAGAGGAGGCGTGTGGAAATCGCGCTCACGGACCTTCTTTTGCGAGCGCTAAAAGTTCTGTTTCTAAAAATATGTTGACCGCAAATTTGTAAGCGCACTCCTCTGCCGTCGCAAGGTCTGATTACAGCGAGCAAAAATTCGAGGGAATTCACGTGACGTTAAAGATCGAGCTGAATAAAAATAATTTGAGTTTGTGCTGTTGCCAGAGTGGAGAGAAAAAATAAATAAAACGTTTGTTTGGAATATCCGGAGCAAGAAAACTTTTGCGATGCGTTTCATTAGGAGAGTAGAAAGGGAGGTTCAACATGTGATGGTTGAGAGGGAGCGCGCGCTCGTCAGCGTAGAGAGGTTGCGAGGGAGGAAGGAAAAATACAGACAAACCACGGAGTTATCGATACATATACATATATATATAAAAGAATATAAGCACATGTTTTCTCGTAATAAAAAGATGAGAGACAGAGCCGGAAAGGACCCGGCGTTACATTAGCATAGTACGCTATATGGAACATAAATGCGACGGGAAGGGAGGGGATAAATTTGTGTGAAAGATGGCGCGAAGCCTTGCTCGTGACTTCGGACATTTACAAAAACCACAAATATATATATATATATATGCATAAAGACATGCATATAACGACGATGAAAAAGGTAGACGAGTATTTTTGCTCTTTTGCGTTACATTCGAGTTATTATAATCGTAAAATTGTGATGAAATTTTTAAATACCTGGCAGCGACAGACGACATCGGCGTCGGATGCAAGCATGTCGACAACTTTTCCCTTGCCCTCGTCGCCCCATTGTGCACCGAGTACAACCGTGACCTTGGACAAAGGACCGGAAGTCAAAGTGCGTTGTTTCTTTCTCGGCGATCCGAGATTACCATCCCCGTTAGCTTGCTGCTGTGAGGGATGTTGTGTCCTCGCACACGCTGACATCGTGTATTACGTGCGAAATTAAAAGAAAATAACAAAAGAATCTCCCGGCGACTACCGTCTTTTTGTTCGTTAAAATGTCAGACACAAAATTGTGCTTTATTGTCGCGAAAGCAAATGTTCTCACGCGCGATTTCTTTTTCCTTACAACAGCCACGAAGCAGCCCGGACAACGGAGTGATGGCTCGTTTATGCACTCCGTAGAAACACACACACTCACCCTACACATCGAAACACGCGACAGACGTGGGTGCTTCTATGCGCGACTGCGACCTCGTTGAAACCGCCTCCTTCCGGTAAAAATCGGCAACATATCGACGACGACGAAAAACCATTTGTTTTCGACTCGACGAGGCAGTTCTCAATTGGCGACGCGTATTTCCTCGCCGTTATACGCCTCGACAATTCTCCTGGCAGCCAATCTTTGTGCTTGACTTAATTTTTTTATTTCTTCTCTTTTCGTTATATCACGAGTCGTGTTTGACGACGAACGCAAGTTCACGAAAAAATATGCGAAGGGAACAGCTGATAAATGATTTTTTTTGTCACCCACCTTACAGCTCCTCAACAGGTTTTGAAAGGCTTTTTACTAGTAGATGAATCAGATATCCGTCCACTTTTGAGATACAACTGTTTTTTTTTTCTGTTAATTTATCTGGTATTCCGTTGTGATATCGATTATTTTGGAGTAAACAATGGGTTTTCATTTTTCAGGAGAATATTCCATTTCATTGTCATTTTTATAAAATATGTATTGAAAGAGATGCTCAAATGTTAGATTATTAATAATTCATTTTGCGTTAATACGCTGTATATACACAGGCTACATAGGATATATATATATAGCGCAGAGTTCAAACGTTTTGCACGTAAACAGTTCATACAGCAATTATACATATCACGATTATTGCAAACAAAAAAGCCCATCAAGAGATTAAAAGTAGTATAATAGCGTTAAAACCGAAAAAGCAATTATATGTACAGAATTATAGATGATCGAGCAAATTCGGTTATCTCTGTTGTATAAGAACAGAACTAATATTTATTCGCTTAAATAAGTACCTACTTTACAATCTGTTTACACGATACACGTATATAATTATTAATTACAACAAGGTGATTGTGTTTTTTTTGTTCGATTTTTTTTTGTTTCTTTTCATCGTCTTTTTTTTTATCAAAATAAAGTTTCGATAAGATCGTTATATCGAAGCGAGCTGTTGGCCTTATCGAAATGGGACGAGGAGGAGGCGGAGAAGGGTGAGCTTGAGACGTGTCAGTGATGTAGACCAGCTATCTTCAGTTTCTTTGGATGACGTATCGCTCTGCCAGTCTCGCTGTCAGAAGACTCGGATTCGGAATCGTTGTAACCACCTATGCCCACGGAGTCGGATTTGGAAACTTCGCACGATTCAGCTGCAAAGTTTCCAGTGATCTTGGCTTTCTCCAATGTGCGAACTTCGCAGAAAGGGGATGCGTCAAATTAAGAATAAAAAAACTAAAAGCAAGCTATCTTTTTTTTTCATTCCTCTTTCGGGATTCAGGAAAAAGACGGAACACAGTTTAGCCTGTTTAGCAAAGAAATTAAGTTTTCCTCGTTTGGCAAAGAAATCATGAGCGACAAGATATTAAACGTACCGCATATCGCGACTCTATTAGCTCACTGATGTGACGTAGATATTCTTTTGTCTTTTTGCTTTTGGAAAATTTTGCTTTCGGTGTCTCATCCCCTTTTTCCATCATAATCTGCGTGATCGCTATTCTACTTCCTTTTCCACATACGAGGTATGTACAACAGAAAGTAACAGTTTTATTTTTATTTCTATACTTACTCTGCGACTCCAGTAAACTATTTTGTCTCTTTAGATCGTCAATATCTTGCTGGTGGGATGAATTTTTGCGTCTCATAAATTGTATGTATTCCGCTGCTTTTTTAAGTATCTGTGCTCTACTGGCTACTTTCTCCCCCTGCAGCGCAGGCACTGTGTCTCTGAGGCTCGAAAAACTGTCTTTGATGTGGTCCCTTCGCTTTCTCTCCAATGCATTGTGATGGGCCCTTTTTTCAGCCTAATAACACACGTACGCACGTATAACTATATATATATATATGTTAATTTTGTTTATAATACTAAATGACATAAGAGTTCTTAAGGCATAGAAATAGAAACTGCTGTACGGTTGGAAAATTGACGAATCGGATAAACACAAATTTTGTGCAGGTCACGAGTTTTGGAAAGTTACCACATATATTATCGAGGCTCGTGAAGTTCTAACCTTCATGGGCTTTGGGTTCAATGGCCAACAACTATTTGTGTCTTTGTGACATGAAGCTTCTACGAGAATGTTTAATTACGGATACAACAAAAAGAAATTTACAATTGTTTACCTGAGAATAATATTGCGTGTTGTTTGAGTGTCTCTGCCTGGAATCCGAATCGTCGCCTTCCTGAGTTTCCGATACGGAGACAAAAAAAAAACAGAAAAATGTAAACCATCGTCAAAGCTACCTAGGCTCGCGCTCATTATCGTTTATGCTATCATGGATTGAAAGAATTATAAACTCACATCACTCTCAATGTCGATATCACGATCGTCGTCACTCATTCTTGTTGCCCAGAAACGAATAACACGTGAACAACAAACACCCTTTTTTTAACAGAAGCTCCGAACACCTGCACCAAGTAGATAAATTATTTTGTTGACTGACAGCAATTTCATAGTGATTTATAGTGAAACAGTGTATCCAACGTAAAAAAAGTAAATGTCCCAGACGCAACGGGTAACATTTTTTTTTCTCGTCTAATAGAAACTGCTGTGAGAGAAACCCGAGAGATGGCGCGCGAGCGCAAGGCGTGCGAGCGATTGTCTCGGGATCGCAGTGATTAATTTGAATAAGAGGGTACACTCGTGGTAGTTTAAAAGGATAAAAAATAGACTCTATCAGTCTTTATTAAGCGTGCGCGGATAGGTTAACCATGAGCTACTCGTGTGGCGAATACTGATGCTTTCTTTTTTTCTTATTAACTAGGACGCTCATCGGTCGGGAGCGTCCCGTAGCCTCATTGGTCGTTTCCGTTGGAGTGCTGCGCGAGTAGGAAGAGGGGCGATAGCTACGCCACAGGCGTGTAGTTTTTTGCTCAATTGCGCCGGTGAAGTAACACTCGCGGTAGGTATAACAGTCAAACGTAACTTTTATTTTACAAAATTCGTAAAAAAAATGTTTACAAGGATGGAATCGCTAATGCGATGAAATCGTGTTCTCGTGTCAGAAGGACAGAAACATATAATGCGCGCGTTCCTTGTTCTCGGTGAACAGTTATCAGCTGTGGCGTTCGGAAAACCGCATCGACTTTCGGCACTAGTGGTTGTTTTCGTGGTTAGCGCTGATTGCATAGTCCCTGGTCGTTGGTTACCAACTGAGGACGGAAGAGCGGGCGAGACCGCTACAGGCGGGATTGTTTAGGAGAGAAATTTGAATTTGGCAAAAGGCAATTTTTATTTGCATTTCTCATCATTTTCACATTTTGTTATAATTAATCATGAACATTCATAAATATCATTGTACATTCATTTATTCATATAATATTACACAATTTACATACTTTCAAATTATATCTGTGCGCAATACATCTGAAAGGTTAGTCGATACAAAAAAGTATTGAAAAAATAAAAATTACATAAAAACCTATAAACTAAGTGGTTAATTATCACGGAGAGAGCTACATCTTCATTTACCTTTCTTAATTGACAATACTCAGATGTCACTATGACACGTTACTCTAAATCGACACAAAATTTATTCAACAGAGTATCTTTTAAAGAGTCTCATAATAATCTCGATTGTTAATTAACGAAATGAATGAAGGAATTATGGTCGTTTGTAATTTGTCGAATTCAAATGTCCAACGCATTTTAAAAAAGTCTCTGGAACGCTGGAAGATCTATTCAGCGCACAAATTGAACAAAAAACGTGACGAGCGTAAAGCCCTTTACTTGTACAACGTGCGTCTCAAGCAAAAAGTGTTGAACTCTCTTTTGAAAAATTGCATCGATGCAAAAAAAGCTCGAGCATTTTGTAATAATCTTTTGACGGATCCGGGATTTCAAAAAGCGCAGAATTTTGCACGTCGAAGAATTTTGAAGAGAGTCTATCATGTTTGGTCTATTTACGCAAGTAATCAACGCCGAAGGAAAGCTTTGACTTCAAGCATCTTCGAATTTCGCAATGAAGTGTTTCTTCGTAAATACATAAAATATTGGAAAGTCGTTCGTTTGGAGAAAAAAAGAAAGGTTGAACTCGAGATAAAGGTTAGCTCTTTACGCACAGTAAACTGCGTTTAAAACTTCATATTTGTTTAAATTGAAACTTTGAAACGCTGAACATTCCTCTTATGAGGAATTTATTTTAATATCAAATTTTACAGTAAGCCCTATCGAAAATGTCTTATCGTACAAAACATTATTATGATGTATAAAACGATCATTAAGCAGAGAATTATCGAAAGTATGAAGTACCATCAGTTTCGTCATTACTTTTTAGTGATATTTTCTTGAAATCAATAATACTATTCAATAGTAATACACTTTTCCTCAGGCAATGGAATTTTATCGTTACAACAAATTACGAAAATTCTTGGGATTATGGCTGGAAGCTCGTAATCACAGATTGCTCGAAAATACAGAATGGGAAAATGCAATTGTGCATTGGCATAGAAAATTATTGCGAAAGATTTGGCACGCTTGGATCAAGTATTGTAATATCAAGATCGAAAGAGCAAATAGAATAGAGGAGATACGTGAATTTTACGAAAAGAAATTACTTGAAAAAAGTTTGAAATCATTATCTTCGGTCAGTAATTTAGAAAAGTACCAAAGTTCAGCATAACTGTGAAAAATTACAACGAAAATATCCAATTCGTCTGAAGTATTTATCCAATTCGTCATTACCCACTTTTGTATTTTAGAACGTAAACACGACAATTGCGAAAAGACGAAATCTTGAAAAAGCGACCAATTACTACACCAACAAACTATCAAACCGAATTTTTCAAGCTTGGACCAATTATCATCGTGAGAAGAAACGATTTGAAAGTAAAATAAGTATACAAAGAGGAAAAATTGAAATTTCCTCGAAGCAAAATGTCTTGAAGCAATTGCGTTTGTACGTGTGGAGGAAGAAATGTTTCAGAAGAAAAAAAAACGTATCAATTAGTCATTACAGTCGAAAACTCGCAACAAAGACAATTCGTTTATTGAAAAAGTATTTGCGGTACCGAGAGGAAAAAGCGAGACGTTTGCGTTATCTAAAGTGTGGAATAAGTGAAATATCATTGAATCTACTTCGAGTACATGTTGATAAATGGAGAATAGCTGTTGTGTGTATTGCCCAAGAGAGACAAAAAATGTATCGTGCTGAAGAACACTGGAGATCTCATCAAATACAATATTATTTCTTCATTTGGAAGCAATATTCCGAAAGTTACAAATTAAAGGCTAAACGAAAAGATGGATTGAACGAAATTGGAAAGACCGTTCTATTAGAAAAATATACGAATCTGTGGTTAAAAAGATATGAAGTAATAGCGAAGATACGTCTCAAGGAAACTTTAGCTTTGTCGATAAACGCGAAAAAACTACAGTCTCGTTTATTTCGATCGTGGAAGCGATATATTGATGAAAAAATTGTGAGAAAAATCGAGATCGACGAGGCTACGAAATTTCATCGTAAATTGTTACTTCGAGAAGGACTGAAAGAGACATTGAAGCTGTGCCTGTACAAAATCGGATCGCGGTATGAGAAACGATTGAGATGTGCGAAAAAAAATAGCATCGAGGATTTTGATATTACGAGAAAATTCTTTACCAAATGGCTGGCCCTCGTTTCTCCTGACGACAATGGAAAAACTCGAAATCACGTAACTTTCGTTACGCAACGAAAAACCGATAATTGTACACCGATCTCAACGAGGCTGGTACTTCCGGAATACATGCTGAATAATACGAGAATCGAGAATCACGATAATGACTTTCACGGAGAAAAAGCGTTCGAGGAAACATTAAACAGAGACGAATTGGAGAAAACGTACTTGTCGTCGGGCATCAGCAGATATCCGACTCTGGAAAGTTTTCGTTCGACTAGTGACAATACTAAAAATGCATTCACCAAAATGTACCGTATACGAAAAAGTGTTCCAAATTCTTTAAATCATTTTCATAATTTCTCATTTGGATAATGAGTCGTTAACGTGTCGAGGATTTGAACGATTTGCTCTTCCGTTTGTACGAATTATGCTGGTGAAACGAAATTTTAGGTTCGTTGAATTTAACAAATGTTGAAGTAACAATATCATTTTTAATATACGATTTAAAGATCGTTGCTTGAATATAAATGATAAATTTAATTACGAATCGTTGTTAGTCAGTAAATTTCCTCTCCTCTCACATAACGAATGAGGTACGATTAAAAGAAAAACTTTAACTAGCATCCAGACACTTTTGCATCTCATCACAAAATCGCGCAGTAACAGTAACATCACAAAATCGACACACAAGTATAAATATCGCGATTTATTTATAACGTTCAATAACACATATTTTTTACGGATGATGAACAAAAAAAATGGCAATTTCGCAGAGAATCGATAAAAAAATATCATTTCTTTCTTTTCATCTGATTCAATTCACCCTGTTGAACGGACGCTTCGCCAAAGATCTCCTTGACCTTGCGTTTACGCTCGGTGTCGCTCTTAATTTGTTGTTTTATTTGTACCTTAGCCAAGAAAGCCCTGTCCCTGCGAACTTCACGAACAGCGCTCTTCGTTTCCTTCTTGATCTTGTGAAGCAATTTTTCTCTGTCCGCCTTCTCTCTCGACATTGGTCTGTGTTTCTTACCGTCGTATCTATAAGAATAGAGAGAAAAAAAAATTCTCATCAGTACAACGATCATTCTGAATCGTGAAATTTTTTTTACAAAAAATCGTTCATTCACGTACACTTTCTCGATACGAGGCTCGTAGAGTCTCAACGCTTTGGGTTTTTTCTTCTCGCGTACGATATACTCCAATTTCTTGTTCGCCAAACTCCGCAGCTCTTTGTAAACTTTTTTTACTTGTTTCCTCACGTTTTTCGGATATCTCTCGTGTTTATTAATCTCCAAGAGTTTGATTATCGGTGCGAATATTACGTGTGAAGCTTCCAATTCCTCGAATTGCCTCGCATGTTCAGCCACCATGTTGACAGCAGTGACGAATGCTCGTAATTTAAAATCATCGTCGCAATCGCTTCTCGACAAATCATTGGCTCTCATACATGCGCCATCAACGTCTATCCTCAGACTCTTCGGATCCTCGTTCGGAATCAGCATATTGCTCGCTTCACCGTTACCCTTGAAAGGCGGAATTATTTTATGCAAAAGCGGCGGAGGTTTTGGTGTCGCCAGATAAATAACTCCGCGAAGAAAATTAATGGCCGACGGTGCGAATCTTTTGCTCATTAACGTATACTGCGAACAAATTTGTACGGTATTAGATATTTTTTCGAGAAGCACGATACGTCAATGTTTTATTTTTCGTTAAAGTACAAGGATGAAGTACCTCGAGAATAAGAGCGCAGACGAACAATCCTTTGGCGATATCTCGCTCACTTTTTATACGACATCTCAGCAATATTTGAGACATAAAGACGATACCGGGACTAACAACCGGATGTCGAAAGTCCGATGTTGGGAATAGAAGAGATATGAATTTGAAGAGAATTAGCTGGAAGAAAAAAAAAACGAGATAGTTGGAGGGTTTTTGCTGTTTGTTTCACTTTGTGCGAACGCGTATCAAGTCCTTACACGTAGATCAGTCTCGTTACAATTTTACGTCATTATTTAATGCTTCTCATTTATTACAACGAAAATCTATAATTTCTAGTGAGAATTTGATGCGTTAATTAAGGTAGTAGTCTGGTAACTTAAGCCGATTTTCATGTTTTTTTTTGGAGGGCGTTTTTTTGTAGGAAAATATAAATGACTCGTTTTGGATATTTAGGATGTTTTTATTTACATATTAAAGATACAAAAAAAAAATTTTTTGAAAAAATTTAATAGTTTATTATTATTGATCAAAGTTGGCACCTCGAAAAAAAAGCGCGTGGGTGGCCCCGGTGATTTTGGCTCTTGATGTTATCTGAAATAAAAAATTCTTGATAATTCTTAATCTATAGACATGTCATTCTGGTCGGAACTACTGAAGTTAAATTTCATGGATAAATAACAAAATGGCGGACTTTGGAGAAAAAAAGTTTTTTTTTCCAAAGTCCGCCATTTTGTTATTGTATTGTATTATGTATGTATGTATACAAAATGGCGGACTTTGGAAAAAAAAGTTTTTTTTTCCAAAGTCCGCCATTTTGTTATTTATCCATGAAATTTAACTTCAGTAGTTCCGACCAGAATGACATGTCTATAGATTAAGAATTATCAAGAATTTTTTATTTCAGATAACATCAAGAGCCAAAATCACCGGGGCCACCCACGCGCTTTTTTTTCGAGGTGCCAACTTCGATCATCAATAATAATAATAATAATAATAAACTATTAAATTTGTTCAAAAATTTTTTTTTTTGTATCTTTAATATGTAAATAAAAACATCCTAAATATCCAAAACGATTCATTTTTATTTTCCTACAAAAAAACGCCCTACAAAAAAGACATGAAAATCGGCTTAAGTTACCAGACTACTACCTTAAATGTTAAACCAAAATTACGAACAACCTACCGTCTCTAAGCCAGGATATTTCTTTTGATTCTGTTCGAATTCATCGTGCTTAGTTTTCAGTATATTCTGAACACAGGTTGCTGTGTTCCGTGAACACGCCTGTGCGAGATCGTAAAGATGCGGGCACAATCTGTTGAGACAAGATGAAAATTATAAGAACGATTCAAATATATCGAAAACGTTGTACTTACCTATCTAATAACTGAAAACATTTCGAGGTTTCTTCTTCCGTGGTAACGGTTGCCGAATGTACGAGGTATCGTAACAAATAATCAAATACTGCGCAAAGTTTTTCTCTGTTCCCTTGTCCCAACGTCCAATGATTGCACTTGATTATTCGTTCGAGTATTATCGATTGATAATCGGGACTGTGATGTTTTATAAGTGTTTCGAATTCCTCAAAAGTCTCGGGTGACGCGTACGTGTAGGGTAATTCTTTTCGGGCTTTCTCCATTATTAATTTTCTTCTTTGTAAATCGTTTCTTATTTCCTGTACTCTCTCCTCATCCGTTGATTTATCTGCTGTTCCATTGACTTTTAATTCTGTGATTGATGAATTTGAGATAATTTTTTTGGCAGCACTTTTTGGGGAATGTACGGAATTGTTTACATTCTTTGATGTATATTCGTCTTCGCTCGAAGATTCGGAAACTTTCAAATCCGATAAATCATCGTTATCATCATCTTCTTCTTCTTCTTCATCTTCTTCCTCTTCGTTCTCAGCAGTCGATTCTTCTTCATCGTTTGATTCAATTTCCAATTCTTTCGATGAATTTTTCTCATTCGAAACTTGCGTCAATGTTTTCGCAGAAATCTCATCGGAATCATTGTCAATATCGTCGTCGTCACTATCTTCCGAAACGTTCGACACTTCATCGTCCTTAGTTTCGTTAGTCTCCGATAATTCATCGTCACGATCGTCCAAATTTTTCGTCAATTCTCTCGGCCGTCCGTCCTCGTCGTAAGCCAACGGTTCTTCGTTAATGTCCTCAATCTCAAAATAATCATCCAAATCATCGGCCGATTTGTGTTTCCCTTTATTCGCCCCTTCTTCCGTGAAACCTTTCATCCTCGCTAGTCGATCTTCTTCGAGTTCCTCCAATTTCTCTTTCTCATTTCGCATTATTTCTTCCTCGGATTTTAATTTGTCGGACGGTACGCCACGACTCTCGTATTTTAGCTCTCTCACGGCGATATCGTAATCATCGGCGTGTGTTTTCTCCGCGGACTCGACGACATTCGTCTTCCTCGAGCTCGCCATTAATGGCAGTAGATCCTTCCATTCGGAATCCAATTTTTCCGTCAGATCTATCGTTTGCTCGCGTATCTTTTGTTTCTCAGCTTTGCGCTTTTTCGACTCTACGATAAGCTGATCAATGAGATCTTTGCGCGACATTGGACCGTCCGTTTTTGACAAAATTCCACCACCAAAGTGAGCTTCGGCAACGAATTTTTTGTCCAAACGACCGTCCCTATTTTCATCCTCGCTGTACTCGTCGTCGCTCTTTGGATCCTCAAACTTTTCAATCTCCTCGAGGGTCTGTCCACCGTGAGTAAGCGTCTCCTCGTCGTTGAGACTGAAGATATTTTTCTTTCTGTGTGACTTTACACGTTCAGCGGCAAATCTAGCCATTGATCTCTCCTCCTGTGACATCAACGTATTTTTTTCACCTATGCGCCTGTCCATGAAAATGTTATCCTTATCCTTGTGCTTGTATTCAAGAAGTAGCGTATTTTTACGCTTATTTATAGCTTTTGCTCTCGCTACTCCCGGTAGACCACGATCAGCTTTATTCTTACGACCTAATATCTTTTGTTTGTCCTTGTTTATGTGAACTTCAAAGGGATTTAGTATTTTCTTGTTTTCTCTTTTGCGCTTCTTCACAGCTGCCTCGGCCGAATTCGTTTTCTTGTTCTTCACTTTTGCCATTTTTTCAGAATATTTTCTGAAATTAGAATTGTCAAGAAACCATAAGTTATTTCGTGTGTGTTTCGATTTCATGATTTTGTCTCAATAATTTCAGAATGTTTTGTACTTTTAAAACATTTTTTATTGTTTAAAGAGAAATGTCAACATATTTTTTTATTACTTTGTATAATATTATGACGTATAAGTTTCAAATGAAAGGCATAACGTTCCAATTTCCCACAATATTACTTGATTAAATAATATCAGATCTGATCAAAACTAGGTTAGGATATCGAAAAAGAAATAGTCGAAGATAATTAATAAATGGATTAAAAGTTTAACAAATACGGGTTCAAGGTTAAAAAGAGTTTTTAAATCATTTAGCTCGAAAATAAACTGATCTTTCATGGGGAATAGAATGTTTGTTAAATTTTTGAAACATAACCTCGCAACTGCCGAAAAGTAAGGAGTCTGATTTCGACAGTAAAATGTTAATCTTCGGAATAATTATAAACGATGATATTAACGAGATTTTCGTTTATTTTTTTGAAATATATAAACTCACCTAACAGTTAATAAATTGTTGTTGAGAAGTTGTACTTATACCACGTGTTATGAAAACAAATCACCCGCCTAGCAAAATTTAAAAAATTCTACGAAAAGGAAAAATTCACGCGAGAAAAAAAATCCGGCGACGCCTCCTGCCGGTCCACGTTGGCCATGTTATTCAAACATAACCTCATAACGCGTCGCAATTCAATTGTGCAACAATCAGCAATAATTGACAGATCAAGCATTTTCGAAAGTTTATCATTCGTTTTTTATCATCGACAATCGGAGAATCCCACGATGGAAGAAAATAAAAGCGTTGACAATCAGGAATTTAAAAAACCGGAAGTCATTGCCGAGGGTGAAGCGGAAATATTGTTGTTGGAAAAAAATGTATTTTACAATCCGGTACAGGAGTTTAATCGAGATCTCAGGTATTTGGAAAAATTTGGATACATTTTTTCGTAAATAATACAAAACTATTAACCGAGAAAATGTAAAACACATTGATTTACTATCATTTTTAGTATCGCTGTGCTCAGTGCCTTTTCGGCAAACAGACAAGCTGAAATGAATGAAAACAAAGATATAAAAGAAACGAAAGCCTCGCAATGTGTGACACCTGGTGGAACGACCCAATTGAAAAATGAAGTACGTACAATAATTCTAATGTATCGATTTTTTGTTTCATACATTTATAAACACAACTTATATTCTCCTTAGGACGGAATTACCATATTAGAAGCCCTGTCGGCCACAGGATTGCGCAGCATAAGATATGCAAAGGAAGTGCCGTATGTGAAGCAAATAGTTGCCAATGATATATCCGCGAAAGCAGTTGAGAGTATTAAAAAAAATATTTCTCATAACAAGGTGGAAGAGCTGGTGACCGCGAGTCACGAGGATGCCACGTATGTAAATCTATAAAAAAAAAAATTCAATTATCCTTTTGGGGATGAATGTACAGTTTTAAGGATAAAAAAACAAGAAAAATGTTAAGTTATCAACAGAGCTTACAAAAGATAATTAGATTGTCACTCTAAAATAATTCAAAAACTATTTCATTCCATTAACAAAAAAGCCCAAAATATTTTTTACTCCAATGTACAGTTTTAAGGATATATTGAAAAATGAAAAATAAGCGAGAATTCTGCATTTTTGAAATCTAGTAAAGAATTCATGTCTTCATAAAAAAGGGTGCAGGAATATTGACAAATGTCTTAGACAGTAAAGATGCATTTATTGCAACGCTGTAAAAGTTGATGGCGTCAAAACGCTACCGCATCTTCCGATAGTCTGAAATTTGGAAATAGCCCAGAACAACTTTTCATGGAAATTGCACTGAATTAAGACATTTTTTTTACTGTATAAGTTTATAGGGCTGGAAGTAAAGAAAAACTTCTATCTTTAGGTGTAGTTGAATTTTTTTTTCAACCTCCAAGTGAGTTTGTGCAATTCCATAATCTACAGAACTTATAATCTCAATTAACTCACTTTTTGATATGTAGATAATTAGAACGGAATATTGTTAAATAGTACATTATGTATTGTATTTTTACAATCTTTTCGTTATAGTATAACAATTTTGTAACGAATTCGTCTATAATACGAAATTTCGTCATAATTATCGACAGTCCTAAAAAAAAAAAACCAAGCTAATGTCAGGGAGCGACTGAAAGATGAATGGCTATTTAATTTCCAGAATGCTCATGTATCAGAGACGAAAAGATCGTTTTCACGCAATAGACTTGGATCCTTATGGATGCCCATCGATATTTTTGGACGGTGCAGTACAGTGCGTTGTTAACGGTGGTCTGCTCATGGTAACAGCCACTGATATGGCTGTACTAGCTGGTAATTCACCGGAAACGTGTTACGTAAAGTACGGCGCTATTTCCCTAAAGTCCAAGTCTTGTCACGAACTTGTAAGAACTCATACTTTTCACAATAACCATTTGTCCTGCAGCCTTTTGTCTCTTTTTCTTTTATTGTTTAATTTTTTTCCGCATCTTTCAGGCACTGAGAATACTTTTGCAGCACATAGCTATGCACGCCGGTCGCTACGGACGTTACATAGTGCCGTTAATCTCGATAAGCGTCGATTTTTATATCCGCGTATTCGTTCGCGTTCATACCGGACAATTGCAGTGCAAGAACAACACCAGCCAGCTGGGAATGATTTATCAGTGTAACGGTTGCGAATCCATGACGATTCATCGAATGGGTTTGAGAAAACCGGACGGCGCTTATAAACTTCCTAATGGACCGCCGGTCGATCGTTTGTGCAAATTTTGTCAACACGCTCATCATGTATGTTATTAGATAGAAAAAAAGGGGAAATATATAATGAGGAATTAAAGTAGAAGAAGGATTCGACGGTACAGATGAGAAAAATTGTTGACGCTATGTCACAACGAACGAAAGTTTCGGGGCTTCGGGCAAAATTTTGCACGCATATCCCTCTTTTTTTATTTTACATTAGCATAGTTTTAAAGCCTCGTTTGATCGATAATGTAGGAGACTGAAATAAGACCGAAATATTTTGGAGTTAGTGTTTAATTGTCAAATTTTCTCATCGCAGATGGGCGGACCAATCTGGTTAGGATTGTTGCACGACAAACCATTCGTGTCGCAGCTTTTGTGCAACATAACTGACTCGAAATTGGGAACGCGAAAAAGATTGAAGGGAGTTTTGAGTGTTGTACTCGAAGAATTGGACACACCGCTCTATTATGCTCTCGATCGTTTGGTAAATACATTTCATTGGAAAATCACCGTCTGATTCATGAATTATTGATATTGGTATGGGGAAAACGGAAAAGAAAAAAAAAAAATGAAAATTTCGTAGATGTCAATTGTTCGTTGCCAAACGCCACCGATGGTGACTTTCAGATCGGCATTGTTGAACGCAGGATTCAAAGTCACGTACTCTCACGCCAACAAAGTATCGATAAAGACTGACGCGCCCAATGACGTGATATGGGACATTGTGAGAGCATGGGAGAAGGTAAACTTTTATTAATACTAGTAAAAAGTGCCGGGAAAAGGAACAAAGCGAAAAAAAAATCGATTTGAGCCCGGTGATCGATTTTGTTATTTTCACAGACTCATCAATCCCGACGAGACAGAATGGAGAAGGGCAGCGCGGCATTAGCAATTCTGGAAGCTCCAACGGTCACTGACGTTAAATTCGATGTTCATCCGGACGCGAATCCGCGTTCGAGGCAAACCCACATGTCGAGGTTTCAGGTAAATCCGACAGCGAATTGGGGACCAGGAGCTCGCTCGACCACGATGTAAGAAAAAAATTAAATAAAAACTTCACGTATACTTTTTAATGAAGTTTATCATTATTCTGACAATTCATTATAATCCATATCGGAACAGAGTCGATCCGAACGAACGTACTCCAAAAAGAAAGAGAAATCAGAATAAAAATTCTAAACATAGAACGGTAGGCACTGGGGTGTCAAATACAAAAAAAAATGAGATCCCCGAAGCTGAGAAAGCGAAGGAGGACGAGGAGAAATTATCGAAAAATCCGGAAAATGATCAGGAGAATAATGACACCGTACTCGTGAAAGGTACGTCTGTGTTAAAGGTTCAAGAGTCATTGGGAAAACGTACGAACGACCAGACGACAAATTCGGACAACGATGAGCAAGAACCATCATCCAAAAATCCAAAAATTGACCTTTAAGTAAAAAAAAAACAAAATCAGCAAAATAAAGCGTTGATTGATAAATTGTCCTGCCTTCGAACGAAATGTACAGTGTTATATATATATATTTTTCTGATTATTGAATAAAAGACTTTTCGGTAAAAAGAAGCCAAAGTAATTTACCTTTATTGTTCTAATATGCTGTGATTAGCGATTTGCTGACATCTCGTTGGGACGTAACTGATGATACAATTTTTCCCTAAAATTGCAGGAAAAATTCGAAGAGGGAAAAACTTTTTTTCATCGTAAAATCGATGCTCTAATCCGACGTTAAACTTGAAAAAAAAGAAGACGTCATCGATACATAGCGAGAATTCATAGGAAAATTTTGAGCCAGCGAGGGAAAACCTGTTCTTTCAATCCGCACTGTTGAACGGATTAAGAAGCCCTTCGTGGCGTGTGACACGCGCATCCCTGTCTATATAAGGCGGTCACCAACACTGGTGGTCTTCCAGTCAATAGTCAAAGTACGAGAGTGGTCGGACGTGGCAAGTTCTGAAAATTTTCATTCTCTTAAAGCAAAAAATAAAAGAAAAAAAACAAACAAACAAAAAAAAACAAATCGTCGAGAAAGAAGGAAAAATCAACGAAAATGGTGGTAAACTTCAAAGTCTACAAGAAATGTTCGCCAAACGGCAAGATCGCATTGTATCTCGGCAAGCGAGATTTCATCGATTATCTGTCGGGTGTCGAGCCCGTCGATGCAGTAATTTTACTCGATCAAGATTACATCGATTCGGGCCGTAAGATATGGGGACAATTGATATGCAGTTTTCGTTATGGACGCGAGGAGGACGAAGTGATGGGATTGAATTTTCAAAAAGATCTCTATCTTATATCGGAACCGTTGTATCCTCGTGAAACGAAAATGGAGTCGAATTTGACACGATTGCAGGAACGTTTGTTGAGAAAGTTGGGACCGAACGCCGTACCGTTTACGTTCAATTTTCCGGCGAGTGCACCATCGAGCGTGACACTCCAGCCGGGACCGGAAGAGACCGGTGAACCGTGCGGCGTGAGTTATTACATAAAAATATTTTCCGGCGATAACGAGACCGATTTAACGCATAAGCGTAGCACGGTTAATCTCGGTATACGTAAGATACAGTATGCACCGACGAAAGAGGGACGACAGCCGTGCACGGTCGTGAGAAAAGATTTTCTTCTCAGTCCCGGTGAGCTCGAGCTCGAGGTTACACTTGACAAGCAGCTTTATCATCACGGCGAGAGAATAGCCGTCAATATATGCGTGAGAAACAACAGTAATAAAGTCGTTAAGAAGATCAAGGGTTTGGTGCAACAGGGCATTGACGTTGTTATATTTCAAAATGGACAATTCCGTACGGTTATCGATGCGGTCGAGACGCAGGACGGTTGTCCGATAAGTCCGGGCTCGACGTTACAAAAAGTATTGTATCTCAAGCCGCAGCTTGAGAATAACCGAAACAGGCGTGGTATCGCTCTTGACGGTAGATTGAAACGCGAGGACGGTGAATTGGCGTCGAGCACGTTATTAACGTCGCCGGATGTACGCGATTCCTTTGGTATCGTTGTCTCTTACGCGGTCAAGGTGAAATTGTATCTTGGCGCATTGGGCGGTGAATTATCGGCCGAATTGCCGTTTATAATGATGCGCGAGAAGCCAGCCGACAGAGTTAAACTCATGACGGCCGAGAGTCTCGCCATTGAGGAGCTTCCTCAAGAAGAAAAGGTCAAAGATCTCGGACGGGTCGAGAGTGGCTAGTACAGGCTGAAAACTTTGTAATTTTTTTTGTTTTTGTTTTTCTTTTCTTTCTTTTCTTCTTCTCAGTTTTAAGTGCGTTTTTTTTTTCGTAGTTGTTTCGAGGTAGAAAAAACAATCGTGATTCCCAGCTGATCACTCATAGGTAATTAATGAGTAACCAAAACGCGGTCGGGTAAAAAAGAAAAAAAAACATTCTTGATTCAATTCGATAAATAGTTTGACGAATCAACTTGATTCAAATGTTTTTTTTTCGCCTAAAATCGAATGTAACGTTAAAATAGAGAAAATTGTGTAGGAAGAAAATAATAACTGGGATCACACTGACGTTAATATTGTATACTAGATTTACAACAAATGACAAAAATGTCAAGAGCCTTCATCTTTATGTTATCAGTGTTTAAAAAACAAACGAAATCGTATACAATGAAAATTTCAACGATCATACCAAATGCCAAAACGAACGAAAAGGTCGAATTGGTTTTTTTCTAGTTATCCGGATAATCAATCAACTATCTCGTGCGTTATGCACGAAATAGAAATCGAGTACGAAAAAAAATTAATAATCTCGTTAAGGAGATAAATATTCAATGACTCGGGACTGCTAAAAAGCGGGGTTTCCATAAGGTTTCCGTAAAAAAAAAATTACACGAATTAAACCAATGCCGAAGACTCGGTCAATACCGTAAATCGGATTACATCGTTTTCATTCCAACTCGCGTCGAAATGTACGAGTACATTTGTCATCGCAATACGACGAAAACATGTAATAATAATTATACACCACCATGTTGTATAATTATTATAATAATTTACAACAGCAAGTGCAATTGCACTTTTTTCTACTACAAAATCTACTACAAAATCTTGAAATAAGTACAATATCATTGTACTTGTTAAAAAAAAAAAACGTTGAAAAAGAAACGTTGAAATCGATTTTCAAGAAATTACACCGAAAGCTATACAGCTTACCAAAAAAAAAGGATCATCAAAAAAAAATCTCGTAATCGAGATAATGCATGTGCGCTATTAAATTGCGTGCAATAACGAGTTATTGAACTCACGAGCCTTGTTTGACTCTGACGAACGAAACGGGCTTGTCCAGGAAAGTCAAGGATCGTTGTCAATACCGTTTTTTAAACGATTGATAAACTTGGTATATCGGTTTTTCATTAACTTTTTCGTTGTCTATATCGACAATCGTAACGTTTATAGAAATACAATCGAGTTTTGTGTTATGTAGATTGATAGATATATATGCCGAGTAAAAAATAGTCAAAATATTCATAAAAATAATTTGGCACGGTTGAATGTGGGTACCGAAAAATTGAAAATTGACTAATGTCAGTTGAATTCTATACAATCGTTGCAAAAAAATTATAAAGAGGATCGATCGGTCTAAACCAAGCCACATTTTTACCTGTCGGCATTGGCGCCATAATATGAAACCCTAGATCGCATTCTAATGGGCTTGGACGACGATCCTATTAAATACCAGTACTTAACAGATTGCACTATCGTTAGAAAGGATCAATAATACATATATACGTGTCTGTGTGTGTATTACTAATTGAATTATTATCGATTGGTATAGGTTGACTTTAGTAAACGTAATGTCACGAGTAATTTTATTAAAATTCTCGTTCTGTTAGTGATAAATTTAACCGGATGTCCTTCTTAACGACTACATGGCTCGCATTTCACGGAATTTTCTCGTTCTCATAATTAATAATATGCATTAAATGGTCAAAACCGTATTAGTTTTAATGAGTTATCTAACGATCTATAATATATACGAACGTGATGTTACAGCCTGAAGATATATTTGGTTGTAAGTCGCGTTTAATATATTCTTACCACCGGTGGTAGGTATATAAATGAGAGCGGACCAGTGTCGAGTATCGCGAGCGCATGTGCGTACTAACGCCAGAACGCGCATAGTTTTCCCTCGGGGTGCACATATATGCTCTCGGAAAACATAAGCTCCGACAATTTAACATAGGATCTTTGGATTCCAGCGAAAATTGCATTCAATCCTCAGCGTAATACTCTATTGCTATTATTCAATTGTCATGTCTTGTTAATTTAAGAACCTGTGATTTCAGTATGTATACGATTGATTACGAAAAAAAAAAATATATATACAAAAAAATAAAATAAACACGAGTACAAAGAGTAATATAGTTTGATGGATAAGTTGTTTTTTTTTTAAATCGTACGTTGAGTCGTCGAGTACAAGTACAGTGAATTTGTCATTTTTGCCAAGTATTTTAATTTTATTTTTTACGAGAAAGTTAACAATTTAATTGTAAATTTTACGTATTTGACGATGCTCTCTGAATTTGGTATTGATGAAAAAAAAAAAACAAGAACGATTTTAAGTTATCAACAGAGCTTACGAAAGATCAGATTTTCTCTCTAAAATAATTCAAAAAACTATTTCACTCCGATAACAAAAAAAAAAACACCAAAATATTTCTTACTCCAATTTTGAAATTATTTCGGTGTTATAAGTTTTCGAAGTTATTTTTTTCTTCCGATTAGACAATTCAATAGAAGACAATACTTCAATTATTTTTTAGCAGGGAAATACTTCAAAATGCTCCGAAATATTGGAAGCATTTTCTCCAACGATTTTGGAGTAATTTTTCCGAAGCATTTCGATCGTTTCGTTAACGATACTATTTACTTCGAAATAATTGTGAAACGAGGTATTTTGGAGTATTTTCTATTTGGCGCGTTTACTCAAAAAAAAAAAATCTACAATATGTATTAAAGGAGTACTTTATCTGCGGAGTGTCTGCTCCAAAATAATTGATGAAGTATTTACGCCAAAATAATTGATTAATTAAATATTTTGGGATATTTTGTTTTCGCGGTATTTACTTCAAGATAATTCTTGAATAAAGCATAATACTTTGAAGGATTTTCTCACCCGACAGTGTTGACTTCAAAATAATTCGTCAATCAAGTATTTTCGGAGTAATTGCGCTCGAAAATAATTAATAATTGAAATGCTTTGGTGTATTTGGTTTTTGGATGTGTTTGTATGAAAATAATTTTTGTACGAAGTGGCTTTTGGTATGGTTTGTCTTCGGTAGGAGTATTTTTATGGTCCATCAACTGTTTCGTCAATGAAAAACCCATTATCACGTACTTTGAGTACAAAGAGAATGAGCGAACAAAAGATGGGAACAAAGAAGAGACGAAACGAGGATGAAGAGAGGGAGCTTGAAAACTATTCGCTCTCTCGACATCACGCAAATCGATTGGAGATGAATATATATGTATGTATATATGTACTAGAGAGATAAGAGTCCTTGTAGTGTCTCTCCTCGTCGTTGGTGAACCCGGTAAGAGGCACAGGAAAACGAGACGCGCCAGTAGAGATTTCGTTAATCGACGAACCTCGCCGACTGCAGTGAGTTTCTGTTGTACCGGGTGTTTCAGGATTGGGGATTCGCTAGTAGTTATAGACAAACGGCAGTAGGTATATTTGTATACTAGGGTGGATTAAATAAAATTACTAATTTTTTTTTTCCTTGACATAATGAAAAACGTATTGTTTGGGATCTCAAAAAAACCCTCTGCAAGTATGAGCCCTTCATATTTAAATTAAGAGGTCCCTCATCGCGAATTTTCATTTCCCATTTAAATAACATGGAAACATTTTTTTTTTAACTTTGGAATTTTATTAGACTTAGACCGTTGATGTTAGGAGAGTCATTTAGCACATTTTTGTAGAACATTTGATGCCCTACAAAAAAGCTTTCTTGTGTTTAATCGATAAAAGTAACCGTACAAAAAATAATCGGTGATAATTAGCTCTGGATTTTACTTATCTCGTTTTTAGTACATAAATTTCAAATTTTAAAAAATTTCAGTTATCAATATGAATAAATATACTACTAATATATACTACTAATATATTACTAATATACTACTAATATATTACTAATTGTTGTCAAACAAATATGAGAGAATCCGAGAGCTCGATTAAACACAAGAGAGCTTTTTTGTAGAGCATCAAATGTTCTACTAAGATGTGCTAAAAAAACTCTTCTAACCTTAACGGTTAGAGTTTAATAAAATTCCAAAGTCAGAAGAAAAAATTTCCCATGTTATTTAAATGGGAAATAAAAATTTGCGATGAGGGACCTCTTAATTTAAATATGAAGGGCTAATACTTGCAGAGCTTTTCTTTTGAGATGCCAAACAATACATTTTTCATTATATCGAGGAAAAAAAAATTAGTAATTTTATTTGACCCACCCTAATGTATACATATATATATATATATGGATTGATATACTATGTATAGTATGGTTGAAGAGGCGCGCGCGAGCTCACCATCCACCAGGAGATTCAGGTTCCACATTCCGGAGGCTTACGGTCGCGCGAGAGCCTCGCGCACCACAGAACCAGAGAAATTCGCTGTAACACACGCGCGCGACTTTACGGTTTGAGTTGGTTCGCGCCGGTAGTACCGAGAGAGTTTCTCTCTCTCTCTCTCTCTCTCTCTCTCTCTCTCTCTCTCTGTGCGATCCTCAATCACACAGTTCCACTGTACCGGGTGTTCCATATTTAATTGATAACAATTTGATTGCGACAGAGTTTGTCCAGTGCATAAACTAAAAATGTCAGTAACTAAAAAAAAAAATTAATAAAAAATGTTTATAAATGAATTAAAAACATGCGATAAAGAATTTATGTGAAAATGAATTTACTCCATTTCAAGGGGATGGCATTTGTCTTTTGAATTAAATTCTTCAAATAGGACAAATCCAATATAATTGGGTTTTTATCATTTTTTTTTCCCGAGGAACAATTGACTAACTAAAAGCATTTCACGACTTTCATTGCGGATATGGCCACAATCTTTCTCCATTACTAAATCAAGCAATTTTTTTTTTCAATTACGTGATCAATTCACCCGAAATAGCAAATAGAAAAACAAAATTCCAAAATGACGAGAAAAATCTAGCCTCGATACATTTTTAATAAGAATTAAAAGTTTCAGGCTCTATCGGATACAAAGGATCTGAACATATCACCGCGGGATCTTATCCTTAACCCGCGCAGCATCCCTCTGAGCTGAATATCCTTTTTTCACTCTCACGATATTTATTTTCGTTTCGAGCATTGTGCAGCCTTTTAGCCATTTAATTCGTCTACCGGATGTCCCAGTACCAACAAGCAATAATCACTTTTAGTACTCGAGAAGGGAAAACAAAATCTGGTTAATTGATTAAAACTGGGGCGATAACGTACATTCACTAACACGTGACGTTTTAGCCAATACAATGAAATTGTTGGTTTCTCGATAAAAAAAATTTCAGTCGAATGGACGAAAATTTGCGTATCATAACGAATTCTTCCTTCGAATTTTCCTGCGAATAAAAAAACATTTTTTTCGCCAACGTTTCAATCAGACAATTTTTTTTTGTCTCCAGTGTCGCCAGTATATTTGATTACTGCTCACGTGCACGTAGGATAAACGAAGAAAAACGTTATTTTATCTATCTATAGTATCAAAGAGAGTACCGTGAGCGGTATTCGGGACGTCGACCGTTTCGGAGTACGAAGAAAGAGAGAGGATACAGCCGTGGTGGCTTCGGTGCTAAAGAGTCTCGGTGTGGTTAAAACGTTTCTTCATATATAGATACGTTGAGTTACACGTTTATAAAACGGTCCTATCCTTTCCCACCACCATCGTGGGCAAAACTCTCGCGGAAGCGCGCTTTTCGCCTTTACACCCGATACGTGACCCCATCCGCGAGGGAAAGAGAATAAGAGAGAGAGAGAGAGAGGATGGAGGAGCCGGCCGGCCGGCCACCAGCCGCGGATATAGCTGGCGACCGGCGCGAGAAAAGTTCTGCTGCCTCAGTCAGAATCGAGACACCCGTAACGGCGGAGTGGTCGCCTTCTATATACTCGCCGTTTTCTTTTTCACTTTCTTTTGGATCCACTATAGTACATATAAAGCTTATACATACGTATATACTATAGAAATATATATATATATATACATATAAAAGATACTTGATGTGTGTATATATACGTATATAGGTGGTCTCGACGCCACCCCCGCGGCCTCGACGCACCAGCGGTCTTTCGCGTTTCGCGCATCAGTATCTCGCCGAGTGTTCACACGGGCGTATCGCGTACCGCGTCCTCGAACGTTCGTTTTTTTCCTGCATCTTTCATATTATTGATACGAACGATATTTAACGATAAATAACCTTTATCTATTATATGTTATAAAATCGGAGTGTTAACGAGTTATATTTCGCGTGATTAATTCATTTGTCGCTTTAAACAGTAAATAAATATATACATAAAGGACAACTACTAAACTACTGTATCTTGAGAGTTGGAAAGGAGGAACCACGGGCGTTTTTACAAATTTGGCGAGTTACACGATAGCCAGGTGAGTAATCCCTTTCACAAATGCTTACACACACACACACGCACGCCCAACTACATTCTGGGATTTATTTTATTTATTTTTCTCATCCACGAATGACGAGCTTTAAGTAATTTTGTTTTTTCTTATTATTACCGGACTGTCGTTGATTAATAGTTTTGTGAAATAGCGCGTTTGGGATTGGAGAACATTTTCGAAGGATCGTTTTTTAGTGATATATTTCCCAAGTCTTTCGTCATTGTAATATTCTAGTTTTTTTTATTTTGGCGATAGTTTCTTCTTTTTTCTTGAAGAGTTTTTATCGTACGGGCGAAGAACTATCGTAAAAGACGTTTAGTTTTGTTTTCGAGTGGTGAAAATGCGAAATTACTGATAGTCGATAATCTTCTTTTTTTTTATTCAATTGTAATATTGCAAATTTTGCAGAGGAAAAACAACGTTTTCATTGGATTTTCGTGGTTTTCGTTTTCACGGAAGCGTCAAAACGATTTGAAAAAAGTTATAACTTGTTTCTTCAATGAGCGTTGCAATTCACAATTATTAATTTGTATTTATGATTTTTGCAAATTTGTAAAAGATACATTTTCATCTATTTTTTTTTTATTTAATTTACTTTGCTTATTTCGTACGATTTGGCTTTCTTTCTATCAAAAGACACGAGTACGAATTTTCTTGTGATAACGCGTATACCTCGATAGTACGATATAATATACAAACCGGAGCCAGACGACGAGAATCGATCTCTCTTCGCCCCTCAGAGTCCTTCCTCCTCACCCGATCGGGGCGAAGGGGCAGAGTAGGAGGAGAGATTCGCCCTCGCCCTCGCAACCCCTCTCTTATAGCGCCTTCCTACCCTTTCTACTTCTCCTAAACCACCTCATCCCGGCAGAAGCGAGTTTCGCCAGTTCGTTTACGCACGCTGGCCTGTTTCGATCGGAGTCTGCGAGAGCTTTTTCGTGTGCGTTTCTCCATTATACACCATTATCGCGATAATCCTCGTACAGAAATTTTCTCGTCAAATTTTCTCACACGAAACTTTTTTTTCTTTTCCTTTTTTTTCCCCCTACAAAACGTCAAATATTCTCGTTTACTCAAGCACACATTTTTTGTACACTAACGCATGCGAATTATATCAGATTAACTTTGTTTCCTTGAGTTAAAGTGCAAAAATTTGGGCGTGGATTCGTGAATTGTTTGTAGAGAGAGAGAGAGAGAGAGGGATATAAGAAAAGAAAAAAATATATATTAATTCGAACGTTTCGCGCATCAGTTGGTGATTTGCAATGATAATTCGCGAAGCTTATCTACCGTGAGACGTTTTTTTTGTTGTTGTATATATCGGTTAATAACACACGAAGAAGGAAAAAAGAGGTAAAGAGAGGGAAGGAGAACGGCGTCTGGAGAATTCAGTGACGCATCGAATATTTCGTGGGGGCCAAATCTATCGCAAGCGCGAAGAGAGAGAGAGAGGGAGAGAGAGAGAAAGACCTGCCAGACGCGAAGAAAGAGGTATGCCAGACACTGTGAGCCTTTCGATGGTTCTCGCGCTTTGCGTGTCAGAAATTCGTTGCTTTCGTATATACCTGACGTACAATAAGACGTCGAAATTGTAGAATTGGTTGGAAAAAAAAAAAATCGAATTCATTGGCGAGTTTTTTCTCCCTCAATTATTATTCGTAATTCGTGTATTTTTTCATTTATTTACAATGTTCGAATTGCTTCAATGTTAAAATGGACTCTCGGCACGCACGATACTTGTTGAAATAAAATTGCTGATAATTTGAATCGCCAATAATTTACGAATTTCATAAATGATGAGGATTTCTATGAAAGAATGACAATTTAATAATTAATCGATAATCTTGAATAAATACTCGATAATGAAGTGAAAAATGATCAAATTTTGATACGAAACGTAATGAACGGATCGTGGGTAATGAAAATTGAAAATTATTCGAATTTTGACTTTAGTCATTATGCTAATTGTTATTATTCCTTGTTCGTAATTTCGAACAATAACTGACTAAGCTTGAGATGAAATGTTCGCATAAATCCGAACAGGATATCTCTATATGATAGACGATCCGTTTTATTTTTAGTTTTAAAATCAGAAGTGTAGAATTTTCATTATTTATCTGCTCGTTGGATCAAATTGTTTCAATGATAAAATGAAGTCTCGGTACCCACGATTCTTGTTGAAATAATATTGCTGATAATTTGAATCGGCAATAATTTACGAATTTCATACATGATGAGGATTTCTATGAAAGAATGACAATTTAATAATTAATCGATAATCTTGAATAAATACTCGATAATGAAGTGAAAAATGATCAAATTTTGATACGAAACGTAATAAACAGATCGTGGGTAATGAAAATTGAAAATTATTCGGATTTTAACTTTAGTCATTATGCTGATTGTTATTATTCCTTGTTCGTAATTTCGAACAATAACTGACTAAGCTTGAGAAGAAATGTTCGCATAAATCCGAACAGCGTATCCCTATATGATAGACGATCCGTTTTATTTTTAGTTTTGAAACCAGAAGTGTAGAATTTTCATTATTTGTCTGCTCGTTGGATCAAATTGTTTCAATGATAAAATGGAGTCTCGGTACCCACGATACTTGTTGAAATAATATCGCTGATAATTTGAATCGCCAATAATTTACGAATTTGATAAATGATGAGGATTCCTACGAAAGAATGACAATTTAATAATTAATCCGGAGAATTAAGAGATTAATCCGAGGTCTTGAATAATTACTCGATAATGAAGTGAAAAATGATCAAATTTTGATACGAAACGTAATGAACAGATCGTGGGTAATGAAAATTGAAGATTATTCGTGATTTTGACTTTAGTCATTATGCTGATTGTTATTATTCCTTATTCGTAATTTCGAACAATAACTGACTAAGCTTGAGGATAAATGTTCGCAGAAACCCGAACAGCATATCCCTACATGATAGACGATCCGTTTCTTATTACAGATGTGCTTGAAATAACATCGTGATAGAAAAAAAAAACGTTCTCGATAACTACACAGCGGATTCTCGTTCCTTTCCATTTTTTTTACCACTACATATAGCAGGGCTGAGATTTTCTTTTTCGAGTGAAATTATTGATTGTATCAATTATTGTATTAATTATTGATTGAATTAGTTCTTGAGCTTTGCCCGATAACTACACAATGGACTCTCGTTCCTTTCAATTTTTTTACCCCTACATATGTATAGCAGGGCTGAGATTTTCTTTTTCGATTTCTTTTTCTTTTTGAAATTACTGATTGCATTAATTACCTAATAATCTACATTGATTCACACGTTCTAGATATCAATTTTAAGTAAACGAACATTCGCTCGAATTACCATAATTTTATTACATAATTATAAATTATATTGCAAATTCGTTAATGTTTTAATTTATGAAATATCAATGAATTTTTAATGATTAATTACGTGAAAAGAAAAAAGTTGTTATTCCATTTCATAAATCAAAGAAACGAGACGTTTTTTTTTCGTTCAATGCCAGATACACTCGTTGCGGCTGAAAATATTACAGAATTTATGTTAATGTCTGCAAAACTACCGAAAAAAATGGGCAAAATAGGAATCTGTGTAGTTCACGAGTAAATAAATCGGGATCAATCGAAAGTTCATGAAATAAGGAGAAATTTTGTGAATTATCGATGAATAGAAAATTATTCTCGCGGAAAATTTTTCAGAAAATACGAACTATTCGATACATTATTGCTCGTTGCATCGATAGGTCATTTTATGGATACGATTGATTTTCGCGTTAAATTACGGCCGTACTCGTTTTGGTATTTTACCGATGGGTTATGCACGCATTTCCGAAAACACATGAAACGTTACAGCCAAATTGAAGGCATCATATTCAGTGAAAAAAACAGTTCTTCCTCTTTGTTAAAAATATTGAGAAAATATTTAAAAACTCGCAAAAAAAAACAAAATCCTTTGGCACTTTGTTGGAGAATTAATCCAATTTCGAAATTACATAAACTCGAAAGAAAATGCGCAACAATCGTATTGGTTTGATTATGAAAATTTCAAAAAAATTCTCAAATTACAAGAATAATAAAGAATAGTGAGAAGTGGCTGAATATAATTTCATACAAGAGTTTGATTTTCCTCGAATATTCTATGAATCTCATTTAATATCTCGCTTACACTTCCTGACTTGAGAAATCAGTGGTAACACACCGCTTTTCCAACATTTGCCAAGAATTAAATACCGTGACGTACCGTGGGGCGGAGTGAAGCGCGAGCGTTTCAAGATGCTGGGAGAGAGAGAGAGAGAGAGAGAGAGAGAAAGGGAAAAAAGATAAAGAGCGAGAAAGACGAGAAGCTTAGAATTCAAAGTGGTGGTGGGCTCGCATAGTCAGCAAAGCAGAGCGACGACGGCATAGCTCCGTAGAAAGGTGGGAGAAATTCTAATTTCGGAGGACCGGGAATCGCGAGATGCTATATAGCATCCATACGAGAGGATCTCGTTAACCCGTAATATAACGCCGTCACGTCCGACGTTTTTTTTTATATTATTTCCTCCATTTTTTTGTCTCGTCGAGCCGTGAATGCTTCTTGAATTTCGCGCAATGAAATTTTTTGTTTTTTTCTTTCTCGCATAAATAACTATAAATTCGTTTGGAGGCTTTCGTAGATTTTTTTTTCGTCACCGAAAAACACTCCGTGAATTTTTGGGATAAAGTTGGCGAAATGTGTCCTGTGTATGTTTTTTTTTAATCGTTAAATTCTTATTTTCCAAGAAAATAAGAACTAAGACGATTTTTGACGGTTAGCCACGTGAAAAACATGGAATTATTTTAGGTCCGAGGAGAGATCGAGCTGTCGGACGATTTGAATTTTTCAGTTGCACGATTTTCGTTGCCGCGAGAACGTGCCGATGCGTTGCCAAAGTCGCGAATCTATACTATTTCCGTTTACGCACATTCCAGCGGGACAAATTTATACCGTAGCGATGACGATTCCAAGCACCGCATACCAAACTCTCACATTTTATTCGTTGCTACTCGTACGAATTGAAATTCTCGAATAAACGCCTGTTTTTTTTTCTTTCTTTCATTCTCGAATATCCGATACGATATTGATCGATTAACGTGTCGCAAAACGAGCTTGCCATTATTGTACCGCACATAGGTATATATAAATTGAATTTGTACATATATTTATGTAATAATGTACCTGTGTCGAAATATCGATTGTTTCAACGATTTATGATATTTTCCATCGACTCTGTGTTTACCGGCGCAAGTAGCCGAGGCGGATAAAGGTCTTGGGAGTCTTACAATTAGATAAGTATCAGAGAAGGGCAAAGAAAGAAATTCACGTCGATGATAAATGATTTTAACGAAATTATATAATAGTGAAGTCGTACACGTTGAAAAAGTAAAAAAAAATAAAATTAATTAAAGATAGTGGTCGAAGATACTTCTTGAGAATTTTCGTTTTTAATGAGATTAAAAAAGGCTGAATCATCGGTTGGACTCTTCTCACGGTATTATCGGAATTTCCCCTGTGAGAATTAAACTGCAATTTCGCTCAGAAAATATTTAACGAGGATCGAAATTATGCTCGAATATAATTATTTTTGCATGAAAATTGAAACTCCGCTCCGAAAACGATTAAATTGCGGGGTTTGGCCACGGTAGCGGGTATAAAATCATGTGCACATTTAACAATTTTTTTTTTTGTATAAAAGAGTGATTTATTTATAAAACTAATTACACATCTATTTAGTATAAATATCAAGCTAATAAATAATATTTTTTTTTGTTTTTTTGTTATACAAAATGACCGACTACTGCCAGTTGTTTTTTTTTTGAGGCGCTCCGCTGCGTGACATTTGGCCTCCACAATTTTTGACTTGGAACAGAAAAAAAAATTCTCGTTAATCTACATCAGAATACCTCGAGAAGTACGTACGGAACTTGAAAAATATTGTTTTATTCGAATATCGTGGGCATTTGAATTTAAAAGGTGAATTTCCAGTGAAAAATTTCTTATAAAGCTGGTCATAAAATGGGAAGTTTTTAATTAATCAGAAATTCCGTTCGTACTTCTCTAGGAAATGCAATTAGAAAACGTAATTAAAAAATTTGAAGTCAATCGGGTAAAAATTGTCGAAGTTATTTATCACGTCAATTAGAAAAAAGCTGTTGGCCGTGCCAGAGGTAGGTTTACGTTATATACGCTCAAATTTGGTGAAAAAGAATTTTTCTCGCTATAAATCGAATAGTAACTTTTTTCTTGACAATTCTACCGTGGCCATACGCCTTAATTAAAATATTCTTTTACTCCGTCATAATTAATTTTACTCCAAAATAACGATTGTTTATGTAAGATTTTTATTATTACTATTACTATTATTATTACAAACAAAAAAGCAAAGAGTTGCAAACCAATGTTATTTTTTATCCTAAAGGTTCGAAAGGCTTTGAAAGAGTAATTGTATAAAATTTCGTTTGTAAATTTCGTTTGTAAATCACACTTTTCATAATAAATGCCGAGCATGAAACATCGAGAAACGTGCACGTGTGTGCGTGTGTTTGTGTCTGTGTCTAAAGTTGTTATATAACACCCGATAGACAAGTGCGATTGCACTTTTTACAATACTTAGCGGTAGACGATATGGTCAAAAGCTCTTTACGTAGAGAAGGAAACGAAAAGAAGCTTCAGTATGTAATACACATATTTAAACTCTCGATATATGGCGTGTGTCAACATAATATTAATAATATGTTTAGTTATATATCCCACTATATATATACATATATTAGACCGTGACATTTTGAGCAACTATTTTTTTTCTTTCTGAGTAGATCGTATACTCTCAAAAAGGGAAACAAAGAAGTCTGCCAAAATTTTAGCGCTTAATATTAATATTCAAAAGTCGCTCATCACGATTGCCTATTTCCCATCTAAATAACATGGGAAATTTTTCTTTATATCTGCAAAATTGATGAGCAATCTCTGAATATTAATATTAAGGGCTAACATTTTGACAGACTTCTTTTTTATATTCAGAGGTTGCTCATCAATTTTGCAGATATTGAATGGGAAATAGAAAATCGTGATGAGCGACCTTTGAATATTAATATTGAGGGCTAAAATTTTGACGGACTTTTTTTTTTCCCTTTTTGAGAGTATACAATCTGTTCGGAAAAAAAAAATTTGCCCAAAAATGTCACGGTCTAATATATATTGTATATATATAGAATATACGTATATATAGAACGTCAACGAACCCTTCTACGAGTGAACGAAGCAAATGGACAGTTGTTAGCCGTAAAAATTCTCTTAGCATACTTTATCACGCCGAGGCCAATGATCGGCGAAACCGGAAAAAGTAGTTCTCGCTCTCCGAACGATCAAACCCTCAGATCCAACCTGATCTCATCGTGCACATCGATGTCTACGAATATCTCTCGAGGATTAAAAAAAACGAGACAAGAAAAAATGTCACACCCACGCGTTGCTTTGGCTTATTCGAAGTGGATACTATTACGAGTAAGATAATAAAGTCCACTGCCATTCGACACTCTCACAGGTCAAACGTGTAGTTTCATTTTTGTTGCATTTAAAAGGGAAGTCGCTCGAGAGTCCGTGCGACATAGGGTACATACTGTTGATAGACTTTGCGTTATACACAAAGTACAAGTTTTCTGATAAGTTGTATCTTGCAGCAAACTGTTACCGGTCTCGCCAATTCATTCTAAGGGGTGGCCAAAGACCAACATACCCTCAATAAATTTCCAACGCATTTTCCGAATCGATTAAGCCATCTTTGAGAAAAATGGGTTAACAAGTTACGAAAACGTAAAATACTCGACCTGAAGGACCGTGTTTTCGCCCAAACTTTTTTCACTGTAGCCCGAACAAAAGTTTCATCGACACCGACGTTACTGCCTCGCTTCAATCGTCGCCTCTCAAAGGCTTTCTTTTACTATTGCTTTTTTAATTATTATCGGATTCGACGCAGTATTGCCGTTATGGAATCGTTGCGTTTTTCATCGTGGAAAATAGAAGGAAAGTTTTTTTTTTTTGACATTCGAGTTTCGGACATAAATTGAATTTCGATCTATACAAAACAACGCTATCAACGTAGCGATGTTGCTACGAGAGAAAGGTACTGCGTTTGTTTTTTCCCAATAAGCCCGCGAGGTTGTTTCCGAGCCGCTTCATCAAACCCATGTTTCACGAAGCCCAACGAGCGTCAATCCATTTTATCAAGTGCATTGCAATTTTTCTTCTCTTCTTCTCTTTCTCTCCCTCCCATTAATGCGCAATATTTCGATGAGTCTCCTTTCGAGTCAATTCCCAAAGTCGATTCATCGCATTCTATAGAAAGTGTGTGACACAGACGGGTAATCGAGGAGGGGAAATCGGATACGGGTGAAAGCGCGAGACAGAGAAAGAAAAAATAAAATAAATTAAAAAGAGGGCAGAGTAAAATGATCGCGAGTATTGTACAAAGAGGGGGTAAAAAAATAGGGTTAATCTCCGAACTAGGATGGAAAAATAACAATCGCGTGAAAACAATTGAAAATCGTTTTTATCCATTAATTCCTAAATGTTTTGCTATGAAAGGCATTTTTGTTCACTTTGTCCTCAAAGTACCATCCGAGTCAGGAGATTTTTTTCGTATTTTTGTCTCTGCGGAAGAAAAAATTTCTACGAAGAAAGAGTGTGAAGAAAAAAGAGAGAGAAAGAGGGAGCGAATCATTCCAAACCGCTTATAAAGCAAAGAAAATAAAAAAAAAACACTACGAGACTCGAGTGCGTGGTCTTTCGTAAAAAAAAACAAAGAATTCCGTTGAAAAGTGTTCTCGTGTGAGTCAAAGAGTCGTTGAGATGGAAACCCCTTCGAGTCGTTCGTTTTTCCATGTCCACAATCATCAGACCTCAATAATGCGCCATTTACCACAGTGCGTCTTATCTCAAACGCTGACTATACGTCCGAGAAGTGAGACAAGAGTTAAGAAAAAAAAAAAAAAAATGAAATAAAAAACACTGATATGTAGGGCAAGAGGGCGATGGGAGAGGGGTAAAGGGAAAAGGGGAAAACCATATCGTTGGTTTCCGGGCAGTTCTCGCGCGGTTTCTTCATTTCCGTGAGATCGCCGTGCGAGCCACTGTGAATTTCTTTCTGAACTCTGAGCTCTCAGAGTTAATAAAAGTAAAGAAATTAAATATTGTTACGATCGAATATTAATACCTGGTACAAAAAAAAAACCAGTGCTACTAAAAATGTGATGACTCGGAGGAATATTTTAATAATGGATTGCACGATGGATCAATGCAAAAGAAAAAGATTTTTATTTTCAAATCAGTAGCGTAGAATTTTCTTTATTTATCTGCTCGTTGGCTTTTAATTATTCGTTAATTCCACAACGAAAAATGTTTCCGTTTGAGCAAAAAGATGAAGATAATTTTCAAATGTAATTATTAATTTTTTTCTGTCAATGTAATGACAGCAAATTATTTCAAATTTTGCATTACTCGTTGTTAGAATCCTTTGTAACTTCTCCGCGCTACCGCATTACGTGTGTGTAACTCTCGCTAACCACAGCGATAAGATACACGTTTTTCTTCTATTTTCTTCTTTTCTCGCGATCCGGCTTCGTATCGTCGTATTAACGTCAAAAGTGCACGTCGCAAGCCCAGTACCATTAATAATCATGTCTCGATGCCTCACGACTATAAGACATATATACGCGTATCAATTTACGAGACAACTCGGTGGTGAGGGGGGAGGGTTAAGTTCGATTCGATCGAGCGCTATAAAACTTTTGATGTATGCATTATAACTATATACATATATAAATGCAATTCTGCAATCGCAGAAGGCGTTCGATTTTATACACTGTAAGCGTACTTTGAATAATACCGTTGTCGAGTAAAAAGCCCCTCTCTGATATACAAAACGCCGTTCTGTTGCAGCCTTTATTGTTGGTCATTGAGCAACTTCCGCAGTTTCGTACTCGAAGAGACGGTGAACCGTAATAAGTATATACCCCCATGGAAAGAATGTTGGTATGTGTGTTGTATATCTGTGCGATCGCTAGTCGTTGATGTCTATAAGAAATTATATTGTACGGGAAGGCTTTCCCCCCCTTTTGAGAGAAAGAGAGAGAGAGAGAAAACCAGAGAGTATAACATTCCATCGAGGCTCTCGCGCGATTCCGTGGACGCCGATCCTCCCCCTTGCCGTGTATTAAATTATTGATTCCGGTTGCACTTATTCATCCTCTTTAAAGTTTTTTTATTCTTTCTTTTTTTTTCCTTTCATTCTCACCGTTGTATATCTTTGTAAGAGATATGAAATGGGGTTAATGGTGGGCTTTTCCTCGTCATGGACAAGATAATGTTTGTATAAATATAAATGTATACAATGTTTCATCCCCCTTATCCGATGTTCGAATCTAATCTTTCTCTTAATCACGATCCTTCTCACATCACTCGTCGCTCTCTTCCTGCTCCTATCGCGAACCAACGGGTAATATATACACGTATTTATGAATATATAGGCTACATGACTTTGTCCTATACAATGGCAACGAGAGCATATTCTCGTTTGATAAAGCGTTATCAGTGGTGCAATGTCCCTGATAAGTTAGACACTGCTGAATGAACTGGTTCAATGCCAATTGACGATCCATTTATGTTTGTTGGGCGACTGGGAATCTGAGATGAATGAAAATATCGGGCTACCGGTTGAATGTACACATTTTTTAATAAAAATTGTTAGAACAAATGGTCAATTGAAAAGACCAAATTCAATTGAATTTTAATCGCGATTGAAGATATTTACATTTGTTTTTTTTTTTTCGTACAATTCGTTGTTCATCTTCGAAATGGGAGACCGGTGAGTTTAGTATCTTGTTTTTTTTCTGAGAATAATTTTCACTTTGCTTCAATATCAATATTCAACAGAATTCTTGATTTTTTTGTCCGTTCAACATGTAGAAGAAAGTACTGCACGTCGAGAGCTGTCAATTTTTTTCATCAATACATTCATTCTTCCTCTTTAAAATGAGCCGTCAATAATATTGATATATCATTTTTTTTGGCAGAGTCACGATTTTATTTGTAAAGACCGTAATTTCTTTATTTTCATTTTATCGGAAAATTTCAATAATCTTTTAATTCAATTCGCAAACAAATGGCCTGTAACAGAGAAATCCCAAATTTTTTCTCGCATTCTGTACGTCATTCTGTTTGAAATGAAACGAGGTAGATTTCAATATCTCCTTTTTTCTCAGATTTATGATTTTTTCAAAATCCTTATCTTTCGTCCAACTACGCAGTAGAATTTGTGCAATGTGTGATGATAAAAATGTGTCTCGGTAGAGAAGCGTTTGCTCGATAGTGTTCGCTTTGATGATATCCGGAAACTTTAGTATCTCTCGAATTGGGTTAAAAAGTCACAATATTGCTTGGGCAATGTAATTAAGCTATAAAAAGTATTATATGTATATATACAATGCACGAGCTCAAACTCGTCGAAGCTATAAATATATAAATACATATATATTATATGAAGTTACGATGGCGTTGGACCCGGTCGCCGTTATTACCTCATTGCTATTGTGACGAGCGTTTTACCGCACAGCATGTTTTTCTCGCTGCGCTCGTTGCGCTGGACGCGCTGAAACTTCGCGGTTGGTATATAGAGTGAACGGGCTATTCTATCGCGGAGTTCGCGTACTCTCTCACGATGCGACAACGAGAAAAAAAGAGTGAGAGAGGTTATATAGATAGATGAAGAGTTTGCGGGGAAGAGTGAGAGAGGGTGTAGGCTCGGAAATAGATACCACGAGAGCGCAGAGAAAGTGACTCGGTGACACAGTATTCTTCCGGAATTATACCGCTTCTATTCCTGGATTTACTCTCTCTCTCTCTTTCTCATTGTATTTCTCTCTCTTTCTGATGATCCCTGCGCTTTTCGTACAAGCACGATCCGGACATGAACGCTCAGACACTTTTGGCGTTGAGAGAAACTAATAATTTCGACCGATCTAAAAAGACTAGTGTTTCCTTCTTGGCACTCTTCGTTGTTTATCAAATTTTCACGATGATAATACATTTTTCGAAAAATAAGAAGAACAAAAAGTGAACTCAAATCGTTTTACCCCGGATGCTGTGACCACAATTTGTACAAAAATGATTTCTGACCGAGGGTATGATATTTAAGAAGCGTCACAATGTACACTAGTTTAGAATTGAAAAAAATTAACTTTCTAAACATTTCATTCAAAGGCATTTTGTTAATTATTCGAGACTCACATTTCAACAATTATTTCATCCATAAAAATATTTCATTCGTAATTAATTCTGGTTAATTATCGAATTGAGTAATTCGATTTAATTAAAAACATTAACGAAAGACTTACGAAACGACATTTAAGAACGCTGTGTTTGTCGCAACGCTGTTTTAGAAATCGAGCAGAAAATCTGTTTTTTTCATTGCTAATTAATTGATGTGATAATTTTAAATGATGCAATTACGAATTTAATTACGATTAACAAAATACTGTTTCTAAATAGAGCGAAAGGATTAAAGCGGTTTCGAGATGCAAAATAAATGTGCTAAGATATAGTAATGAATGAATAGACGAAGGATTAACTTTTGCATTGGGACAATTCCGAATGTACTGGAGGGAAAATAATGTTAAACTCGCGAAAGCAGCTGAGGGATATAAAGAGAGAGAACGAGAAAAATAGCGAAGCACATCTCGTTATTCTCCATAAGCAGGGAGTTTCGCGAAGCATGGGCTGACGTCATCGTTAGAACACGTGGCTCGTATCCTCCTGCAGGGGTTCTCAAAAACACAATTCAACGGGGCTAAAGGGTTAACTTTCTTTAACAACAAAGTATATACGATATTTAGGGTGAGGCTTTTTTTTTTCGTTAGTTGTTTTGCGAGAGAACGCAATGTGAGTTGGGGACCCTCTTAAATTCATTTGCCATTATCGTCACACTCAGGAACGCTGTTGACTGCCCACGCAGGGTCAAATAATTTGATATCCTCGTGTTCTTCTTCTAGAGGTTCTCAAATGGGAATTTATCGACCAACAAAAATAGTCATTAGAGTTTATTATTAACGCTTTAACAATTCTACTGATAGGATCTGTGTTTTTTTTGTATACCTACCAGTTTTAATGAGCCTTTCAACACGACTCATGTGCTGTGCTTCGACTTTAAATTTCCATAATCTCAATCACACTTATATGAAAACTGGCAAAGTAGAAAAAAAATTGATAAGAAAAATAAGCAAATAAATTACATACAGAATCCACCCATGCTGATTTTTTTACTCAGCAGTGGCAGGAGGGGCGTTTAAGGATTTGTTTAAACTAACATTTTATTGATATACAATAATGTCAAAAAGATATTAATAAAGCAGGTTAAAATGTTTACAAATTTTTGTTTTAATAACGATTTTTTAACTTTCAATTGTTGGAAAATCGAAAGGCTGTATTTTTTAAACTGATTAGTTCCCTTTAAATTTTGCATACGTGATCAAGAGCCTCTCTGTACACGGAAATTTACGAAAAATTAACGATTTTCTGTCGTTAATTATAAAAGATAATTATCGCAATTAAACGATTTATGATCGCGAATTTGAAAAAAAAAAATTAATTGATATTTGCATTGTACATTAAAGTTTTACACCTATAACAATCATTTGATTCATTTTTTCAATCGTTATTCCTTCTTACAAAGAACATTGAGATTCTTAGGAACGATCGTGAACAATGGGGCTACCATATTCTCGGTTACATCCCATCTGCTCGCGGGGTTGAATAATTCAGGGGTTTTTTTTTCTCGTATCGCCTATCGCACTCTTCCGCTCCAATAGAACGTAATTTATGTACCGTTACACATATATACATAGAGTGCTGTACCAACGGGAGTCAGGTGGTGAAATACTGACTTAAGAGAACGAACATTGTATTATATAGTGTGTATAGTCGTCGGTAATGGCATTAAGGGTATACTATGGTTTCTGAGCCGCCTAGATACCGACCGATGACTCAAATAGATCGAAACCGTCGCGCAAGACTCTTTCGAACCCCCCGGGCCCTTCGCTAACCAGAAGTTTCAATAAACATACATGATATAGATGGAAAATTTCACGCAAAAACGACCTACGTCTGACTGTATCCCTCTGAAATGTAATCTATAATTAAAAAAAAATTATCAGCAAAGCTTTGCAAATATCGGATTAATTTGTGTTCATTATCAATGGATAATTAACACAAATTAATCCATAATTAACACAACAAATTATACACAAATTAATCCACAATTAATCCGATATTTGCAACGCCTTGTTAATAATTTAAAAAAATCATAGACTAAATTTCAGAGGGAAAGAGTGAAACGTGGGTCGTTGTGCGGAATCTTGAAAATAGGGAATTGTTATTTTGTTAAAAAAAAAACAAAAAAAAAACGATATAAATCGTGAATAAATTGAAAATGTCAAACAAAAGTGCCAAATCGTTACTCGGGATAAAAAAAAATTATTTTCATCGTTAATGTAAACGAAAGAAATTAGAATAAATTGAGAATTTGTCACAATTTTTTAAATCAGCCTCTCGAGCAAAAATGAGATGTGCAAATGTCAGGGCGGGGCCGAGAGTAAAGATGAGACGTGTATAAATCGTTTATATGTATATCGTCTTATAAAGCATTATTGCGACGCAGAAATCATGCTTGCCGATGGTGTCCTGCGCCGAATCCATCGCGGCCATATGGCCTCTCCGCGTCGTCACCGCAGCAGCCCCGCCGCGGCACACAGCCTCAAAAAATACACGAGCAACGACAATCTCGAGTCTCTGAGAGACGCGGACGGTTAAAGGGGCTTTTCGAAACCTTCGGACGCATGAGTTCGGTGGATATAAACAAAAAAAAAAAAAATCCGTCGGTGATCCTCACGGAATACAAATACGAATAAATGAGATATGTACATAGGTGTATTCATGTATATATATATATATATATGCATACGTGAGCAAATACACGTACATTAAGAGGTTACAAGCAAAAGGGCGTAATCTACAATACTTAACATTCAAAGTTAAGTGTTTTACGCCTTATTGCTTTCTAACAATCTCCGATCGGTCGGCCTAGACGCGTGTATCCGTGTAAATATGTAAATAACCATGAATATATGTACAACGATACATAGGAACACACTCACCCACGTCATGTATGGTTGGTAAAAAGGTATTTTGGCGTACCTGGACTTCTACCGGATCTGATACTGGTCCTTTGGAAGGATGAGAGGATTCCCTATATACATGGGTTTGCATACCTACCTATATAAGTAGAAAAGCCATCTTAGGACTCTTGTGACCGTCCATTTATATCGACCGCTGGAAAAAAAGTCTTAACCGACGTAACTTTACGTGTAAAATCTTGTGGATTACGCCATTTTACTTGCCAGCAAAACATATCGATGACTGAGTATATATATTTGCCAAACGTACTCGTACTGGTATATATATATATATATATATATATATATATATATATATATATATATATACAATATATATATATATATATATATATATATATATATACAATATATATATGTGCGAAGAACGAAGGGGAAACCTTAAGCTCGACCCAGCTCAACCTTATCGAAGGAGTGGCGATGGCCCGGGGCTCTACACTTTCTTGTCCTGCGCCCGAGAGATTAGAGTCTCCCGCAAAGACTCTTCTCTTGATCTATCTATACCCGATGGTCCCTCATATACACGATGAATATTTGCGAGGAAACAATAGTGATTGAAGAAAGTCATTTTCTTTTTCTTTGTCACGGTACAAAAAATTTTGATTCTCAACAATATTTTCTCCTCGCAATTCCGAGATGAATTTCACCGAACCTGCCAACGCATCGTTGTTTTTTGTTCTTTAGACATTTAAGGTAGTAGTTTGGTAACTTGAGCCGATTTTCATGTCTTTTTTGGAGGGCGTTTTTTTGTAGGAAAATGAAAATGAATCGTTTTGGATATTTAGGATGTTTTTATTTACATATTGAAGATACAAAAAAAAATTAGTTTGAAAAAATTTAATAGTTTATTATTGTTATTATTATTGATCAAATTTGGCACCTCGAAAAAAAAGCGCGTGGGTGGCCCCGCTGATTTTGGCTTTTGATGTTATCTGAAATCAAAAATTCTTGATAATTCTTAATCTATAGACATGTCATTCTGGTCGGAACTACTGAAGTTAAATTTCATGGATAAATCACAAAATGGCAGACTTTGGAAAAAAAGTCTTTTTATTTTAGCAAATAAATTTTGTTATTTATCCATGAAATGTAACTTCAGTAGTTCCGACCAGAATGACATGTCTGTAAATTAAGAATTATTACGAATTTTTGATTTCAGACAACATCAAGAGCCAAAATCACCGGGGCCACCCACGCGCTTTTTTTTCGAGGTGCCAACTTCGGTCAATAATAATAATAATAAACTATTGAATTTTTTCAAAACATTTTTTTTTGTATCTTTAATATGTAAATAAAAACATCCTAAATATCAAAAACGATTCATTTTTATTTTCCTACAAAAAAACGCCCTCCAAAAAAGGCATGAAAATCGGCTTAAGTTACCAGACAACTACCTTAAAAGCATGTTTGTGAAAGTTTTTCTCGAGTGATTTTTTTCACGACAGAAAAATAAGAATTTTGTATATTGACTTGTTCGAATTTCAATTTGAAATCTACGAAATGGATTTGCAGTCTGAAGCATGTTATTAAAGTGTCTGAGATTGCGCTCGAAAATGAGGATTTTTTGATTGCCAGGAATATGATTTAATAGCGATTTTCCGAAATTATATTTCACCAAACGGAGAAATATTTTCGACACATTTCGGAGTAAAATTGGGGGAAAAAAATTATCAGCCCATTATCGGAGTTATCGGCGTTGACTCCGATATTAGTTTTATATTTGATCCATTAAGAGTTTCGGGTATTTCGCAATTTATTTTTTTCACATCCGGTTAATCGATTTATCCGGTTAGGCGACAAGAATAGAGGCAAAGTGTCACGAGGGCCGGGGATTTCGGTTGGAGTAGGAAAAAAAATAGAGAAAATTTTGTGATGCGAACCAGAAGAGTGAAGAGGAAGGATTTGAGGAGAAGGGAGAATCGAAGATATATGTAAATGTTTTTTTTCACTCTTTCTGACAAACGACGACACCCACACTCCGTGACGAAGGTTCTACCAGAAATTTTTGGCATTTATTCAAATGAAACTCTCGCACGGACACATTCACTTCTATTAATACTTATATTTGTCACTATTTATCTTTATTACTTCTATCAATCAGTATTCCGTGATTAATAGAAGCAATGGAGCTATCGTGACTATTTTCACTTATCATACTCGATCCAAGGTTAAACCCGGAAATTCGATTCTTCCTACTAAAAAATTACTATATCTCGCAAGAGATGTACGATAGTAGTTATAAAATTGGACTTTTCTCATACTACTGGCATTTTTGTTCCATTTTTAAAATCGAAAAAATTTCGTAACAAATCGATCGATAAAGAAAATCAATTCACACTTGTATTTTGTCATTAGTTTTTTAAATTACGGCAATCACGATAATCCACATTTTGAGTAAATTGATTATTTTTGCATTGAGTACAAAAAAAATGTTTGAGCATCTAGTAATTTGGGTTAAAGTGATGTGAAGATAACGAATAAGTGTCGAATTTTTTCGAATTAATCATTTTCAGACGGTTGATGTTTTGGGGAAAAAAACAAATTTAAGTTGCATCCATCCATCAGTCAGAGACGTGACCTGATTTTTCTTTCTAACGAAACGTCCACCGTCTGCTTGAAAATCATATTTTAAGAGAGTGAATTTTTTTTTTATCCTGAATTTTTTAAATGACTCGATTATTGCTAATGTCCACTGCAACGTACAAAATTCTTGTGACCGTCTACGGGGGAATATATTTTCCCAACTTTAGTTAACTTTCATCAAAAACTCGTGCGTTCTGGGAATATTTCAAAAAGTTTGAACTTCCTCTTTCGAGTTAGTATAAAAAAAAAAAAATTTTTGGCACGTTGCCCGCTTGATGAATCAGGCTAAAAATTTGTACGAACGCTCTCGCAAGTTCAGCGTAAACAAATTCTCTCACTCCGATTCGTCATATCCAACGAGATGAAAATAAAGTTGTTTTTGTTTCAAATGGAACAATTGACGAAAAAATGTATTTACCTCTTGAACAGGAATTAAGGGGGGAAATAGGGTTAGGACAGCGTTTTCTCAATGATTTTCATGAATTTTTTTATAGTATAAAAAATGAATATAATTTATTAAAACTTTGAGAATATTTTATACATATATTTAAGTATATACTATAAAATTTGTATACAAATATTTAAGTATATACTATAAAATATTAGCGACCCGATATTGCAGGTCACAATCAGACTCAGCACTTTGCGTACATTCTGGAAGCCGCAATTTTCATCTGAAATCAAACGAGGTTGGAATTTACTTTTATTATATGTGTCTCTTCTATATGAACCTAAATGCTATCAAAAAAATAGAAAATTGAATTTTTTACAGGGGTCAAAAAGGGGGCGGGGGGTTTGCCATTTTTTACAACTTTATTTGCAAAAAAAAATTATTTTAAATAATGATAATATTCCGATTTTAGGTTCATATAGAGCGCAATACCATGAAGAAAGTATCTGCCAATTTTCAAATTGATTGGTTGAAAACTTTTCAAACTAGCGTGTACGCAAGTTCAAAAAAAGTCATTTTCAGAAAAACGCGTTTGAAAAAATAGTACTAAGAAAAACAAGCAATATGGGGTCGCTATTATTTTATAGTATATACTTAAAAATATGTATAAAAATTTTATCGTATATACTTAAATATATGTACAAAATATTCTCAAAGTTTCAATAGATTATATTCATTTTTTATACTATAAAAAAATTCATGAAAATTATTGAGAAAACGCTGTCCTAATCCTATTTCCTCCCTTAATGGCCTATAAAAATAGAATGAGTCGGAATTTTCATTTAAAATTTTGGGAACATATTTTTCAATAGTTTTACTAACAATTTATGAATTTAAAAAAAAATCGATTTTTTTAACCGTCCAACCCTATTTCCCCCCTTAAATCATAATTTGTAGATATAATATTATAGAAATAAATATTTTTTGTACCGAAGGTTTTAATCTGACTCCTGCAAAAGTTATAGCCTGATCAATCAAACGGGTGATCATCAAAGATTGTTCGAAAATTTCTCCTTCTCTAGGTACCTCTAGATATCTCGGCAAATGACTCGGTAATTGCGGTAATTTAAAATTGACTCGAACAAAAAAAAAATGAAGTAAAATTTGTGTGTAATTTTGTCGACTTCAGGAAGTTCCAAATTCGTTACACTCTGCTCTTAAAACATGGCCCAATCTTTCTTTTTTATTTGTTACGTTTGTTACAGACAAAATTTGATCCCGCAGTAAATCAGAAGCGAAATCGTTAAGCACGGGACGCGGTCTATGATAAATCGGCGCTGTGTGTCGGAGTTTTACGCGAGTCAATCTGGTGTTCTCGATTAGTTAAGGAGGTTTCGAGCTACTAATCGTCTAACATATACAACAAGAGTGCCGGACACTCATAAATATAATAATCTAATAAACTATGTTTATGTCCAAGCCAGAATAGAGCTAGAAGGAAAAAAAAACAAGGCAGCTGCGTGATTTTTTTTTCTGTCAAGAGATATTTCAACTAGATCGGAATTTCACGCGGCTTTAAACGACGGTCGAGTTCATGTGTTTAGAAAAATTGTACCAAGTATCGCGGACGCGTCTCGTGAGAGAATCGAGAGAGAAAATGGATTGGGATGATGAACAAAATTTCGTGAAATAAAAAAAAAAAACTTCATACACAGCTGTCATAGATAAACACTAAATATAGACGGTGAGAAAAAAAAAGTCTGACGGACTAAATAATAATGATCGCTGATTATCACTATCATTCAATATAATGTATTATCCGCTATTGAGCAGAAATCCAAATAAATATTTACAATCCACAAGTAAACTCTCACAAGGACGACCGACAATTCTATGTTACTTTCTCAGTTTGTATCCGGGTTATTATAATTTACGATATTTGAATTTGTAATTTTGTCATTTTATGAACATTTTACCACAGATTATTATGATATTATTTTTTTAAATTAGTGTTTTCATCGTATACTTTTTCAGGTTTTTACGTTCCTGTTCCTTTGTTTCCATTTCCATCCCCCCCATCTTCTAAAGTGTCGACTGCCGCCATTGTTTCCCGATGCACTACTGTATCACGTTTGCACGAGGTCACAGGGAAACTGCAGAAAACCTGACCAATAAACCGGGCCTACATTTCACTGATTCTCAGTTGTATTACCGTCAGAAATTCAGAAAAAAATCCTTCTTGCTCAGTAAAGAACGTACAAGTCAATGCACGGCTAAGCGATCACCCATCTCAGTACTGACGGCAGCCAATACTGCTTGACATGGAAAATTGCGGAAACCGGGCATCGACCGCACGTTCACTGCCGTCAGTTAGCACAGATTATTAATTTCACGTTCTACTGTTCGGACAGCGTTAGTTATTACGTGCACATTTATCAGTTGGCCAATATTTTAACACGATATACAAATTCCATCACATTACTATTGTATCGTTCGAGATAAGTGATAACTGATAAGTGGTAACTGTATAATGAAACCCAACATAATAGCACATTTATAAAAAAAAAACAAAACATAAATTACTAGTACATTTCGCTGTGCCTCGTCCATTGTTTTCAGAATTCTTTTTATTGCGTAAAAAGCCATTGGATTATAAAGACGTGTTTTTGTTTAGGACGATGTGGTTTAACGAAATGGCAAAAATCGAGAGTACACACGGTGTACACGATTTCCTGGACGATGAAAAAAAAAAGTACACGCTTCCTCCAGGTCAAAGTACACGTCGAAAGAGTGACGGAAACCACGTGTAAAACATCACGCGGTCGTTGCCTTTGGCTACTTTACGTTGCTTGTGATAGCTTTGCGATACGATTCCACTTCGAGATAGACAACAGAGATATTTAATTTTCTCGTTCGTTTTTTTTTTTTGTTGTCGTCGCTTTGTCGTTGCTTTCGGAACTGTTGAATTTTTTTTCCCACCTAATTAAACAATTTAATTACATAAAATAAAGTACTTCGAGGAATACTCGTTTTTGTCGAACTGTGAGATTGAAAAATTTGATGAAGTGACGAGGAACAAAGAGCAAAAGAGTTGTAGAGAGAACAATGTTTCACGGAAGAGATGCAATAAAAATAGGCAAAGTGTAAAAAGTTTTTACGAAAAGTACGCAATAAAAAGCGCCTCGAGCATGACAGTAACGAGGATTGACTCTAAAAACCGTTTTAAAGTTCGTTTATAACGTATAAATTGCAAGATATAAGGAGAAAAAAATTCCGAACAAAATAATACGGCGATCAATCTCTATTACGTCTCAATTAGGTATTTTCATAGTGATGCTTATTCAATGCTCTAGGGCGCGCGGTCAGTCGTAACGCAACGAGAATACAAACTAAGTACTCATCTGATATTGCTTCGCAATGAGAAATGCGAAATCTGGAAATTTTTCTCCCGCTGGCTTTCGAGACACGAATCTCTTCTTTTATACCTCTCTCTTTGTCTCGTTGACTTTCTTATGATGTTTTATATATATATATGTACATCTCGTCTGTAGCAATATCTCCTCGAGGCGAGAATCACCGCTATAAGAGAGCTCTCGAATCACTGGCCCGATTCTCCGTAATCCATAAATCGGCTATGTTTAAGGGAGTAAATAGGGTTAGGACAGCGTTTTCTCAATGATTTTCATGAATTTTTTTATAGTATAAAGAATGATTATAATTTATTGAAAATTTGAGAATATTTTATACATATATTTAAGTATATACTGTAAAATTTTTGACGAATTTTCTTGAAAAACACCGGGGATATTAGCGACCCCATATTGCAGGTCACAATCAGAGTCAGCATTTTGCGTACATTCTGGAAGCCGCAATTTTCATCTGAAATCAAGCGAGGTTGGAATTTACTTTTATTATATGTCTCTCTTCTGTATGAACCTAAATGCTATCAAAAAAATAGAAAATTGAATTTTTTACAGGGGTCAAAACAAAAAAGCATGATTTTTTGCCATTTTTTACAACTTTATTTGCAAAAAAAAAAATTATTTTAAATAACGATAATATTCCGTTTTTAGGTTCATATAGAGCGCAATACTATGAAGAAGGTAAATGCCAATTTTCAAAACGATTGGTTGAAAAGTTTTCAAACTAGCGTGTACGCAAGTTCAAAAAAAGTCGTTTTCAGAAAAACGCGTTTGAAAAAATAGTGACCGCTCGGTTGTACACGTGGAGCGCTCGGGGCCTGAAGAAGAGCTACTCACTTTAACGGCTTATAACAATAGAACGGGTCGGAGTTTTCATTTAAAATTTTGGGAACATATTTTTCAATAGTTTTACTAACAATTTATGAAATAAAAAAAATATCGATTTTTGAACCGTCTGACCCTATTTCCACCCTTAAGGGACTCTCGTGTTTCTCGAGGGACGAGTTATATGCCGTACATTTCACGCCGACGCGAACGTACTGCTATCCACACTATTGTTTAAATTTATTTTTCCTTCAAGTTTATTATATTTCAGTTTGGCACGAATAAAAACAAATTGAGATAGAATTTTTTCAATGATTGTTGAAAAAAATTGCATGCTGATTTGCTTTTTTTCCATTTGCGTGTACTGCGAAAAATAATATTACGAGCATCACTGACATTAATAATAAAGAATGATGTTTTTTATTTATCAAGGAATTTACCGTGTACATTTAAATAAAATCGATAATCGCCCTCGTCGTCAAATTAACGGTTTAGATTCTTACGAGCGTAACAAGTTTCGGCAAAAATCTGAAAATTGGTGTGGGTAATTTTTTCGTTTCACTGTAATATACTTGAAGGGAACATTTTTTTTAAATGGTCAGGGTTACAGTCTGTTCGAGTTGGCGTGGAATATTCCATGTATAGGGAAGAAACTAGGAGAGGAGAAAAGACCGTGAAGAATGACGACAACGATCATCGTCATCATTGCCAGGGTTCTTTGGAATGTTGCGAATACCGATTCCTCGTCGGTCATTCACCGTACGAGAGAGAGCGAGAGAGAGAGAGAAAGAGTTGTGTATGTGTCAGTTCTACCGATCGAATACACATGCTCTGCAAAGATTTTTCCCCATCTCGGTTAGATCTCGACAACCAAAGTATAACGAGGAAGATAGAAACACTTTGGGACTCCACGTTTTGCTTTTGAATGGTCGAGAAATTTGTTAATGTTATTTAGACATTGGTAAATGATAAAGACTAAACAAATTCTCAATCGTATGGGTGATATAAAAAAAATTGTTCGCATGGAATGTTTATTTGCAAAAGATTGAATGTACCGAATTTTATTTCGTTCTTCTTGTATTTAACATTTTTCTCATGCCACGCTAATCGTCCAAAAAATGTATAACAATTCAGTAATATTCCACGACTCTCAGAGAGTAAATTAGATTTTTTTCCGATTTTTCCGACGACTCCTGTGGCGGGAAATAAATATAAAAGATGATCGCAAGAACACAAGGGAAGAGATATTCGAAGAGTTCTTTTTTACTGGCATCCATACATTGTATTCTCTTCACGAGTTATGCCAATTCGAATGTCTTTTATCGAGTGGTTATACGTGCACAAGTATCAACGTTAACTGAGCAATTACGCACGGTGATTTTAATCGTCAAAAGAAACACGCCTCCTCTCTTTATTCAGCATTGAATGTGCATGCGTCTGGCTCACGAATCATTTCCTCGCAGTTCATTTGTGCATCATACATACATACAGACGAGCAACAGAGGCAATGTACTCGAAGAGAGGCAATTGTTGAGATTGACGATCGTCTCGGGTCTCCCGCGACGAACGATAGTTATACGTATTACGCGATTCGCGGTACACGTCAATTATTAAACCGATCGAATTGAACCAAAATTACCCTCTTTTAATATTTAGTGGTACTTAACGTCATGCTTCAAAGAAATTGTCGTGATATTGCGAGTCTTTAATGTCTTCATTCATTACGAAATAGATTCATTGTATCCAATTTGTTGCTGCATTGTACAGAGTTGTTAATTGTCCCTGTCCGGACATTTTCCTAATTTCATTTAAATCCAACGAAATTTCATGAAAAGAAAATATTTCGATTTGTCAAAAGTCCAACAGACTTTTTCAAAATTTTCCCCCAGACATTTTCCTAATTTCATTTGAATCCAACGAAATTTCACGAAAAGAAAATATTAAGAATTGACAAAAGTTCAACGGACGTTTTCGAAATTTTCCCCTTTTTACTTTAGTCATTTATGCACATAATTTGTAAATATTTGAATCTTGCAGACTGCAAAAGACACAGCAAAATTTTTGTGTACCTTGCTCCACTGATTTAGGGGGAGAGAGGGTGAATTGACAATCCACGATTAAAAGTCAAACAAATGGTGTTTTATTTTTCTATTCTTCGAAAAAAAACATCCAGCTGGGCATATAAAAAATTGTAATAAGAATTCTTCCTATTACATTTCCAATAATTGTTCGTGTAAGATTTTCGGTACGATTTTCTTTAAGCTGAGATTTCACCGTAGCCTGTTCTTAATTATCAAGTCATATGGTATTTTATTATATTTTGCGCGATTTTATTAAAATACGAAAAATGAGAATGTGCTCAATTTTGTATACAACAGTCTGCAACTGAAAGAAAAAAATGAATTACATTTTTTGCAAATCAATTTGAGGATAGGTTGTAATTCAAATTTTAGTTATTTTTGCATCGGTGTAGACGAAGCGCTGATGAAATGTTTCGCGATTTTCTGAGACCATACTGACGAGAGAAGCCACGAAACTGCAGCTGCATCATCAGCTGCAGCAGAGGGCTGATGGCAAAATGCGCTCTTTCTCTCTCTCGCTTTGTCCCGCAACGAACGGATCTTTAATCGAGTTTTCAAATACCCAAGAATTAACAATTGCCGAAATTACTATTGAAGAAAAATCCAAATTTCTTTTTTTTTGCTTAACATTTTTAAATAAATCTCTCACACTCATAAACATATAAAATAGCTACTAGAACGAAGGGTGCTTATAAAATGTGCGTAGGCTACGATTAAAAATGACGTTACAATATGTTAATATATCCGGGACTATAAAACACATCATAAAGCAATTGAATGTAATTTCGAGTCACATAAATCATTTGAACGATCATCGGTGCTATCACATTTACCCCATGTACTCGTACATATATACACAGACCAGAGAAATGAAATTTCCGTTTACAGAGTTGATTTAAATAATGAAAATAAAATATTCAACAACTATAAAATGTTATTTTTATTTATTGTCGTCGTTCGTCGCAATGAAATTTTACGCCAAAGCATCGAGCAATTTAACGACAATTGCGAGGCTCGCGTTGAGACGTACATATATATAATTGATGTAAAATATATTGGCACAACGAAAGTTCATCGTCCGAGCAGGACACCGAAACGAGGGAGATCTTTCTCTCGTTCGTTGTTCCCTCGGAATCTCTCAATGAAATCATTGATGACGCTCTCACCCGGTCACACTCTGTGCCAGCGCAGCATCACTCGCGGACACCGAGAGTTAATAGCCAAAGTTATTTCTGAATCTTCCATTGGCATATTATATAGACATACATATTAAATATATGCATATATCTATTGTGAGAGGATATTATCAAAATGTAGATACGATTATATTGAGTGAGTTCGGATATGCATTGAAAACAAAAATTGAATGGTCAGTTAATTTGCACGGTGAAAAGCCTTTTTGGTATATTCGACTATACGAGTCGTGGGAATTTTTGTAGTTAAACAACTTTTTCCATTTCGGCGAAAACGTGATGGCCGATTGTCGAGAGCAACGCGCGGCTGTGAAATTTTGTTTCCTGTTGGGCAAAGCGGCCGCGGAAACTACTGTTATGCTTAAGACTGCTTATGAAGATGCTACCCTAAGTAAAACCAGAGTCTACGAGTGGTTTTCACGTTTTAAAAATGGAGAAATGTCAATTGAAGACCAACCCCGTTCAGGACGCCCCTCAACGTCAAGAAGTGACGAAAACGTCGACAAAATCAATGCTCTCATTCATGAAGACCGTCGCCAAACCATTGATCAACTCTGTGAGATGTCTGGGATATCATGGAGTTCAATTCAGAGGATTTTATCCAAAGATTTGCACATGAGCAGAGTTGCAGCCAAATTTGTCCCTCGCCTTCTCACAGACGAGCAAAGGGAGCGTCGACTTCAGGCATGTTTTGAACTTCAAAATCAGCTCGAAGAGGACCCTGAACCAAGGTGATTACTGGTGATGAATCGTGGTGCTATGGATACGACCCCGAAACAAAGCAGCAATCAAGCGTTTTGTCACTGTGGAGGAGGTAAAACAAAAATCGCTGGAAGGCCTAAAGAACATCCCGATATGTGAATTTAAAAAATGTTTTGGAAATTGGAAAGATCGTTTGCAGAGGTGCGTTGTGGTCAAAGGAGAATACTTTGAAGGTGATCAAAATTTGGTGTAAAAATATTAAAAAATAAAGAATTTATGACGAAATTCTCGTTTTTTTTGGGTCCCCCCTCGTATTTTTGGCAAGGGTGAACAAAAATGTCGATCGATCTACTACAGCCTTCGAAGTTTTACCCAATTGTGGTACACTGAGAAAAAAAAGAATTTTTAGTTGGTACTGTAAATATTTTGTTTGCCGTAATGATATTCCAGTCAACGGGCAAACTAATCGTCGAGGAAACTAATAATTTATTGGTACTAACTAAAAATGCATCTGAACGAGGGTGAACATCGATTTAATCAATCCAAAGACTTTTTTTTCTCAGTATAACGTAGTGGAAAATACTACTTAATTTACGCAGAACTACTTCAGCAAAATAAAATCGTATCGACAATTCCAAAATGGGCGATTGTTGCAAAACGCTTCGACGATAATGTAAATAAATATTTAGATCCAAGGCCGAAAAATCGAAGATGCATTTTCTTTATATAATGGAAATATTTAGAAAACTAAAACTCCTCGTACAATTCTTCGTACGCGGATCTAAGTATTTTTGTAGTTGATCAGAAAAGCATTTCGAACAATTTCTCGTTTCTAATTTTTTCGATATGATCTACTTCGCAGAGTAATAAAATAAAACGCCCTTCTCCAGACCTTTAAACCAAAAGCTCCCCATTTAAAGTCAATCGATCGAAACTCTTACGTCTTTTTGTCGATTACGATGACTATGAAAAAATTAATAAATAAGAAACATAAATCGCGATATAAAATCAATAAATTAATTGAAACTTTTAGACGCGCCCGTTTTTCCTTTCGTTTGATCGCATGAAAAATGAATATACAATGACTTTAATCTCCGGCCAATCTTGCTATGATAATGCACAGATTTCTCGTTCCATTATCATAGAAGCACTCTATCGTAGAGAAATATTGCAAATGTTTTATTTTTTTATGTTTTTATTTCTTTTCTTTTTTTTTTCGTTTATTTCTGGTTTGAAACTCGCTCCCCCCGGCTATATGAGATTACCGATAGGATAACGTGGACATTGGTACACGCGAGGTACGTATAGCGTATATTTGCGATATAAGCTATACCTATTTGCAGATTTATATATACGTATACATATAGCCAGAAAGCCTCGAAGACAATACTCTCGACATGCGGGCACACGATCAGAGCACTGAGCAAACCCGGACGCGAGTTCAACTCTATATCTTTCCATCCATCTCTCTCTCTCTCTCTCTCTCTCATGAGTTTCTTTAATCCTTTTTCTCTCGACTCTCCGGAGAAAAGAGAGCCCATGGGCAGAGAATGAGAGGAGGACCAGCTCTCATCGGTAAGAGCATTGAACGAGTGTATGCGGGACGAGTCGTCGGTAACCGGCTTCGAAAATATCCTCACCGTGACGATATATATGTATATTAGGGCGATTTTTTTTTTTTCGACTATTTTTTTCTCTCAGTCCCCACCTGAAATTTTGTTGGATATGTCGAAAAACAAATGAATGAAATGAAACGAAAAATGAAATGAAACGAAATGAAAGTTACAGCCCTTAATATTAATTCCTAGTACTTTCCCTTAGCGTGAAAAGATTTTCCATCTAAAACACACGTAAATCGAATTTTTTTTTTCTTCAAAATTCTATAACTCAGCCGCATTTTATGCTATCATATTGTTCTTGGTTTCGATTTACTCAGAATAAAACAATCTAGAAAAGTGCTTATTGCGGCGAAAGTGTAAATTGTACTGGTGAGTTGGTACGAGTCACTGAAGTTGATTTTTACCCAAAATTCTCGTTTTTTTGCTGTTAGCTCCGTAACAATTAACTTTGGAAAAAAAATGTGAACGAAAAATTTGTTGGAAATTTAATTTCCTATAAAAAAAGATCCTATCGACCCAATTGCTTAGATTAATATTTCTTGACATATTGAACTTTCAATTTAAAAAATTTTTTTCATTATTTAATATTTCATATTTTATAAATTTTATACTACTCATAATTTAAAGTTCGATATCTCAAGAAATATTAATCTAAGCAATTGGGTCGATAGGACCTTTTTTGTAGGAAATTAAATTTCCAACAAATTTTTCATTTACATTTTTTTTGTAAAGTTAATTGTTTCGGAGATAACAGCAGAAAACGAGAATTTTGGGTAAAAATCAATTTCAGTGACCCGTACCAACTCACCAGTACAATTTACACTTTCGCCGCAATAGGCACTTTCCTAGATTGTTTTATTCTGATTAAATCGAAACCAAGAACAATATGATAGCATAAAATGCGGCTGAGTTATAGAATTTTGAAAAAAAAAAATTCGATTTACGTGTATTTTACATGGAACATCTTTTCACGCTAAGGGAAAGTACTTAGAATTAATATTGAGGGCTGTAACTTTCGGGGAATTTGTTTTTCGACATATCCAACAAAATTTCAGATGGGGACTGAGAAAAAAAAATAGTCGAAAAAAAAGAATCGCCCTAATGTATATATATAAGTACAAACTCCTTGTACACCGGATGACTCGAAAGCAAAATTTTTTTGCCCCTTTCTTGCCACTTTAAATTTTGTATAGATCGTAACGATTTATACGTTGTATTCACGATTTTTACGACTGTTGTAATTAAAGTTCACGGTAGGACTGTCATTAACGACTGTAATTTTATTCTCCGAAGCCAAGGATGCCTTTGAGCGACAGTCTTTTTTTTTTAGTGCCCAAGCTATGTTAAATGCTCTTTTTTTTTATTTTTTAATGTTCACAATATATTAAACGCTCTTTTTCGCTAATTGCCCCATAATTAAATGGCATTTCGAGCTTCCATGATTATCATTATTGCGAATAAAACATCGAGCGTCCTTACAACCTGTAGTGAGAAAATGTGGTTCGATGCTTTTTTCAAATGTCCGATATTTAAATTTCCATGTGAATTTTTTTTGTACAATGCTTGTAAATTGGCAAATTTATTAAAGACAGCTAAATGGTCTAATAAAAAGAAGGGTTAAATGTCAAATGGCGGTTATTTTACCTATTTGACCTGCGCGATTAAGTGCCAGCTCGAGTTTCCGCGATAATTATAACAAACGAAGTTTCGAATTTCCATAGATATCGTACGGTAGGAAAGTATTTTTTGTGGCAATTTTGTAAAAGCCATTCGTTTTATTCTCCGAAAACAGAGCACTTCGAGTGACAGTTACATTTTTTTTTCTTACGTCTAAAATATTAAATGACCGCGACTTTTGCTAATTGTTCTTTAATTGAATGGCAACTTGAGCCTCGGTGATTATAAGTGTGAACGAAAAAAATTGAGTTTAGATGTCAGAGAAGCAGAAGCTCGATGTTAAGTAATTAAAAGTAAAAGTTTAATCAGACCCGATCACTTAATATTCCACTAGTGGTACCGCTTCGGAATGGGATAGATGTCCGGTGGGTACGTGAGGAGCCACTTTTGGTCACAAGATTTTGCTCTCTCGAGTTGCGAGAAGGCCGACGAGATTGCGCTCCGCACACGCGGCCGCTCTAAAACGCAAGAGATACCCGCGCATCGCTGAACCGCGGTAGTGTGTCATTCTAAAAATAGTGGTTTGAAACCGAGCGCAAGGAGAGTGCGCCACACACATGCAAATTCACGGATACAATATATAGTCTCGGTCGTGAACCCGCGGAACGTAGAGTCAGAGAGAGAGAAAGAGAGAGAGAGAGAGAGAGAGAGAGAGAGAAGGGTGGGAGAGATTAAATTAAACGGGCTGGCGCGAAAGACTTTTTGAACGCTAATCGCACACGGACTGTGAGTGCGCATATCGAGACAATGAGCACTCAACATATTATTCTTGAATCTCTTTCGTATTCAATATATTTATGTACAGATATACGAATTAATACACAAGGATTATCATCAGTCGAATGAAAAGTAATAAAAAAGTGATTCTTTTAAATCACCGGTACTTTTATAATGAAGATATATTTTTTTTAAATAATTATTGTTGGTACTAAATTTATGGGAAAATCGATGGAACTTCCGATTTCATATTTTGAATTTTTCAAAGATCATCTGCCACTCATCTAATTCAGAGAAACTTCTTGCTAACGAAAATGTCGACTTTAAAGTTAAAAAATGTAAAACGGCAACAAAAATCAAACACAGTTCAGACTTTTGAACTAAATGAAGAGGAAAAAATGTTGAAATTGAAATATGCAAGTTGCTTCCTGAATTTCTTCGATTGGATTTATGAATTGACAAAATAATGACGACAAAGCAAAATGTACGAGTTTCAATTTGTATTTTTCTTTTAACTCAATTAAATTTCGTTTTAATTTTGACATTTTCATGCGTGGGACTTTTATGTGTCAGGCAATTTTGCGTTTCCCGCCACGTTGTAAGTGCGCATATTTATTTTCGAAATAATTATAGTTGGTACTAAATTTTTGGGTAAATCGATGGAACTTCCGATTCCATATTTTGAATTTTTCAAACACTATCTGCCATTCTTCTGACTCAGGGAAACTTCGTGCTAACGAAAATGTCGACTTTAAAGTTAAATAAATGTATAATGGCATCAAAAATCAAGTAAAGCTCAGACTTATGAGCTAAATGAAGAGGGAAAAAGGTTGACATTGAAACTTGCAAGTTGATTCCTCAATTTCTCTGATTGGATTTGTGAATTGGCAAAATAATGACGCCAAAGCAAAATGTACGAGTTTTAATTTGTATTTTTCTTTTAACTCAATTCAATTTCGTTTTAATTTTGACATTTTCATGCGCGGGACTTTTATGCATCAGGCAATTTTGCGTTTCCCGTCACGCTGTAAGTGCGCATATTTATGTTCGAAATAATTATAGTTGGTACTAAATTTTTGGGAAAATCGATGGAACTTCCGATTCCATATTTTGAGGTTTTCAAACACTATCTGCCATTCTTCTGACTCAGGGAAACTCCGTGCTAACGAAAATGGCGACTTTAAAGTTAAATAAATGTATAACGGCATCAAAAATCAAGTAAAGCTCAGACTTTTGAGCTAAATGAAGAGGAAAAAAGGTTGAAATTGAAATATGCAAGTTGCTTCCTGAATTTCTTTGATTGGATTTGTGAATTGGCAAAATAATGACGACAAAGCAAAATGTACGAGTTTCAATTTGTATTTTTCTTTTAACTCAATTCAATTTCGTTTCCATTTTGACATTTTCATGCGTGGGACTTTTATGCGTCAGGCAATTTTGCGTTTCCCGCCACGATGTAAGTGCGCACGTGCGCTCGAGTCAATGTTTACAGAATCAAACGCGAAGGAGCGAAACCATGCATGCTACTCGTACATATATATATATACCTATGATAAAGAAACGCACAGACTGTGCTTTCGCTTAGAGCTCGCGAGATCGTTTGCTCTTAACGTCAAAGATCGACGATGACGGAGAATCGTAAATTGTGCGTATATATAACTATAGGCGTGTGCCGAATTGGCTCGGGAATTCGTGGAATCGTCAGACCGCGCCAAAAACGAAAGAACTCCGTGATATTCCTGCCACGATAAATTATAGAAGTGTTTACACGATAATTTATTCAAGAAAATTATAAAATATGAGGAAACTATAATTTACTGCCTTCGGATAACGCCAAAATGTCTTTTAAATAACAATCCTAATGACTATTAGTTAAAATAATAACAATAGAATTTAGTTTTTTAATTTTAGAATCATTTTTACAAATTCCCATGCGTTAATTGACGGTGATAAAAGATTTATGTTACTGCCGTATGTCACAGTAACGTGGAAAAATATTTGCAGCGATGAACTTGTAAACAGATCGAGTTTATTATCAATTTCTGATAAAGTTAATTTTTACGAATTCATGGTATAAAGTCTATACACATCTAGATCATCGTGCGCCATAAATGGACACGTGTAAGATGTGTTTATTATAGACCCGCGAATGTTTCTATGTGCATAAGTAACTATGTAGGTCCTCTCGCATAGTGAAAATATATGGTGCGTACGAGTGCATATAAGGCACAATACGTGAAAGAGATATCGAGGTGAGATCGCGAGGAAAATCATTCTTGAAAACCTTGGAGACTATTTCTTCTCTGTACTACACGAATTTGCTACACACGCAAACACACACACACACACACATATATTTAAATTTTAAAGTACTAGGTGGACGATGTAGGTATTATAACATTGGATCTAATTGTAAGTGATTCCTTAAATGGAAATACTGTGGTGGCCGCACTGTACGAGAATCGAGAGCGCATGTGATTCATTCGGTATGAATGGCCGCGTGTGCGTTTCACGCTCGCGCATATTTCATAAAATATCTTTAACCCGATACACACACACACAATCCCGGCGCTATTTCACATTCGAGTAATGAAATTAATGTGAAAATTAAAGGTCATTTTCACACCGAGAAAAACGAATTTGTTTTATTGTCCTTTTCTTTCATAACAAAATTCATCGTTTAAAATATCTCGAATTTTCGATAAAGTAATTTATTCGATTGATAATCTTCCGCCGAATGCGAATCGTGAGTTTTTTTTCCGATTTGTCCAGTTAATTCTGTCGTTAAAAAAGTTCTGTTATCGAAAGTTTCGACAATTCTCGTATGAGTGAAAAATACAATTTTTTTTTTAATGTAGGACCATCAGAATTTTAATTCCATCCGGTTACTTGAATTTAAAAAAAAGTTCCCCACAACATTTCTTTCAGCCACCTGTTTCGCTTTGTGTCTGACCTCTTCTCTCTTTACAATGCTTACCGCAGCGCTCTCCAATCACACCTGAGCGGTTAGACGACTCGGTCGTCCGAATGGAGCAGGTGTCCTGGATGGCTTTGCTTATCGTTTTTCATGATGATCGCCGGAGAGAGAACAGAGCGAGAGAGGCGAATGAAGGAAAAAGCCACGGAATGGAGAAAAAAAAAAGATTCTTCTCGTACCGGAGTTTCTGGCAACTCGAACTTTTAGTGTCTTTTTTTTTCTCAATTCGAGGCAATTATCAATTATGGATTCAGTCTACCTGTGCACGGAATTAAGATGAATTGCATTTTGTCAAAAATAAGTATAATAATTGAAAATTTATTTATGGAAATTAAATTGATACTTGTATTTCGGAAATTTACGATAGAATATGTTTGACAAAAAAAAATGTTTGAAACAATATTGCCCAAAGTTATATTTAAATTTCGAGGAGAACAAACATGTATTTTCTATATGATCCAATTTTGCTTTTGTCGAAATCTTAATGGAACTCTGAGAAATATCGTTTCGAAAATTATTTCTTTTTGCGGTTCGTTACACCGGAGAAAGAATCGTGATGAAAAATATATACTTTTAGTTCTACGTTCACTTAATCAATTCGCGAGCCAACGAAAGATACAAAAATAAATGCACGTGCGAAATGGGTATTTATTTTTTATCATTCCGCAAACTTCTGCTGAATCATACGCATATATATATATATATATATATATATATATATGTGTATATGTACGTATTATATAAAAATATGCCTTAGTGTCAAGGTATTCTGGCGGTTGTAATTTTCATTCGGGTCGAGGTATCCTCTCGGAGAAGTAATTTTCATTCAATGATACAGCAGAAGCAGAAAGAGAAGGAGAAACGCGAACTGATGCCCTAGCAGCATCACGATGAGAGGTGCAATCACGAGTAGATCTGCCCACCGCGATCTTGCACAATTTCTTCAATGTACGAAAGAGACAAACCATTCGAGTTGACGACTATGAAGTATAATCGTATCTGTCGTCAGTCTCGATTTTATACAAGACATTATTTTTACCTCGAATAAACTTTTTTAAATATTTTACGAACGGTTAGAAATGATAAGAATTGTTTGAAAGAAAAATCAGTTTTTGTTTTCCCTCGATTGCATCGAAATAAAATAGATTTCACGAACGAATAACGTTTTTGTTATTGTCGAAACCTCTCGGTTTTTAAGTATTTTTACACTGGTTGAATCATTTCGTAATGACTAATCGCGATTTATATCTAAGTACCAGAAAAGATTTTAGAAAGATGACCATGCGTGCACTTTAGTATTCACCAGCTACTTTCTCCAGAAAAACAAATATGACCATTGTTTATAAATGATTGATATTTTTTTAACTTATAAAAAAACTGCATTGCCGATTATTTATATAAAAAAGCTTGAATCGGGAAACGACGATACATTTAGACTGTGTTATCAAGCCTTTGTTACTTTTTCATGTAATTGGCTCATTGATGTAAAAAAGAAAGGTTTTTCCCATGGAAAATAGACGAAATGACCCTTTGCGAGTGATCAGCATTACCTCCAATGATTAAATCACCCTTATTTCCCCGAGCGTTGTTCTACACCCAAGAGAATACCACCAGATATCTGTCAATCTTCACATCTCCACTTAAGGTTACCCACACATAGAGATATGAACGAGAAGCACAAGATGTATACTATATAAATTTGTATATATATGCATAGAAGCGTGTAAAGCATGTAAGCGTCGACTGTTAAAAACGAACGGGAAAATCGAGTCCGAGGGACGTAAAAGGGAGGGTAGGGAGGAATAAGCGTTGTTGAGTGGCGTTTTGCAGACGCGCCAATCTCTCGAAGCTCAAGATCAGTTTGTAAGTGGTTCGCACATGGCGTAGATGATCCCGGCGTACACGGACATACTGGACGGACAGACGCGAAACGAGAGAAGGACTTTTGCGAAGAGAGTAAGAGAGAGAGAGAGAAAGAGAGAGAGAGAGAGAGCTTCCAGCATCAAAGTGATCCTCTCTCGCTCATTTCTATCCGTGTCTATACGTTGATTCGTCTTTCTTCGGCAAAGTGGCGCGAGTTTCTCGTCCATATAATACACATACGTATGTACAGCAAAAGTACATGAACTGTATGGTATATATATGTGTGTGTGTGTGTGTGTGTGTGTGTGTGTGTGTGTGTGTGTGTATGTACGTGTTATATCCTTCTCGCTGCATTCCCGTCTGCGTCTGCACTATAAAAACAAATCCAGCATCCGAGCGAGAAGAGTACCGAACAGAGGAGAATGTATAACAGAGACTTGCGTGTACGAGAAGACGTCTTTGGGTTTTTGATAAGATCTCGAGCAGACCTCTGCAACGATGTGCTGCTCTTGCACATCGACACGATTTTTTTTTCCGCGGTTTTGTTTTTTTTTATTTTTTATTTTTATAGCATGTTCCTTGGAAGGGATTTCAAAACTTTCAGACAATGGACGCTTTGATTTCGTCTGTTTTCATTGTAATCCTATCGATATAACCTTACGTCTACGTGTGGTTATGATTTCAATCGACATTTCACGTGAAAATAAATAATGAGAAAAAAAAACGAACGGGGATGTTTATATTATGGGGTAAAAATTGGAAAAACAGATTTTGTACTTGTTCAATTTGAACAAGAATTAAACTAATAATAATGTTTAAACTAATTGTTCAAATTTTCTATATATTTTATGTTTTATCGCAAGAACGTTGAAATAAAAAATCGAGTTTGCGGAATCAAGCTCGGAATTCGACCGAATAAATTGTATTTTCGTCGCGAATAACAATCTGCAATTGCAGAAATATCGAATTTTTTCATTCGCATGTCGTAAATGGACTAAAAAAAAAGAAGAATTTTCCTTTCGTTTCTGGGAGGGAATGGAGTTGAATGGGCATTGCGCGTGAAAATTAACAATGAGAAAAAAACCGAACAGGGATGTTTATATTATGGAATAAGAATTGGAAAAAAAAAAAGATTTTGTACTTATTCAATTTCAAGAAGAATTAAACTAATAATAAATTTTGAACTAATTGTTTAAATTTTCTATATATTTTATGTTTTATCACGAGAACTCTGAAACAAAAAATCGATTTCACTAATAAATCTCGAAATTCGACTGAATAAATTGTATTTTCTTCGCGAGTAACAATCTGCAATTGCAAAAATATCGAATTTTTTCATTCGCATCTCGTAAATGGACTAAAAAAAAAGAAGAATTTTCCTTTCGTTTCTGGGAGGGAATGGAGTTGAATGGACATTGCGCGTGAAAATTAACAATGAGAAAAAACCGAACAGGGATGTTTATATTATGGAGTAAGAATTGGAAAAAAAAAGAAGATTTTCTACTCATTCAATTTGAAGAAGAATTAAACTAATAATAAATTTTGAACTAATTGTTTAAATTTTCTATATATTTTATGTATTATCACGAGAACTCTGAAACAAAAAATCGATTTCGCTAATAAATCTCGAAATTCGACCGAATAAATTGTAATTTCGTCGCGCGTAACAATCTGCAATTGTAAAAATATCGAATTTTTTCATTCGCATCTCGTAAATGGACTGAAAAAAAAGAACAATTATCCTTTCGTTTCTGGGAGGGAATGGAGTTGAATGGACATTGCGCGTGAAAATTAACAATGAGAAAAAACCGAACAGGGATGTTTATATTATGGAGTAAGAATTGGAAAAAAAAAGATTTTGTACTTATTCAATTTGAAGAAGAATTAAACTAATACTAAATTTTGAACTAATTGTTTAAATTTTCTATATATTTTATGTTTTATCACGAGAACTCTGAAACAAAAAAATCGATTTCGCTAATAAATCTCGAAATTCGACCGAATAAATTGTAATTTCGTCGCGCCTAACAATCTCCAATTGCAAAAATATCGAATTTTTTCATTCGCATCTCGTAAATGAACTAAAAAAAAAGAAGGATTTTCCTTTCGTTTCTGGGTGGGAATGGAGTTGAATGGACATTGCGCGTGAAAATTAACAATGAGAAAAAAACCGAACAGGGATGTTTATATTTTGGAGCAAGAATTGGAAAAAAAAAGATTGTGTACTTATTCAATTTGAAGAAGAATTAAACTAATAATAAATTTTGAACTAATTGTTTAAATTTTCTATATATTTTATGTTTTATCACGAGAACTCTGAAACAAAAAAATCGATTTCGCTAATAAATCTCGAAATTCGACCGAATAAATTGTAATTTCGTCGCGCGTAACAATCTGCAATTGCAAAAATATCGAATTTTTTCATTCGCATCTCGTAAATGGACTGAAAAAAAAGAAGAATTTTCCTTTCGTTTCTGGGAGGGAATGGAGCGCAGTACCCGCGATTTACGTACTATACGTGGTGCACATATATATATCTAAAGACATTAACGGCTAATAATAGGAGTCTTTGGCTTGCCGGCCAACGAAACCCTCGGAGTCTTCTCGCCTCGCGTCGAGCTCACACGCAGCGGTTCTCGAGAATCCGAAAGTCCGGAGGCACCTCGGTCTCATTGCACATGTACTCATACTACTCGAGTAATCTATATACGCAATGCTCTTCGGGATTTAAATTCACTGGAGGAATTTTATTGTTAAGATAATTGTGGAATAAAGAGAAAACTCCCTAACAACTATATATGCATTATTCGTATACGTGCGTTCCTCGGTTCTGACAAAAAAAAACTAACGCTCATTCGATGCTGATCGCGTATAAAAGTGCCGCTTCTCGTACTTTTCTAACGGTTTTTCTCGAAAGAATCCCATGGAGATAGACAAAAAGTGTTTTATGCCATTAAACAAAAGTTTCACACATTAACGTTGTTAATGTTTTTTTCGATAACAATAATATACCGTGTCAATTAGATGGTATCAAAAAGCTGCGGGGTCACTTAAGGGGGGAAATAGGGTTAGACGGTTCAAAAAATCGATTTTTTTTTATTTCATAAATTGTTAGTAAAACTATTGAAAAATATGTTCCGAAAATTTTAAATGAAAATTCCGACTCGTTCTATTGTTATAAGCCATTAAGGGGGAAATAGGGTTAGGACAGCGTTTTCTCAATGATTTTCATGAATTTTTTTATAGTATAAAAAATGAATATAATGTGAGTAGCTCTCCTTCAGGCCTCGAGCGCGCCACGTGTTTCAAACGCGTTTTTCTGAAAACGACCTTTTTGAACTTGCGTACACGCTAGTTTGAAAAGTTTTCAACCAATCATTTTGAAAATTGGCAGTTACTTTATTCATAGTATTGCGCTCTATATGAACCTAAAATCGGTATATTATCATTATTTAAAATAATTTTTTTTTTTGCAAATAAAGTTGTAAAAAATGACAAAAAATCATGCTTTTTTGTTTTGACCCCTGTAAAAAATTCAATTTTCTATTTTTTTGATAGCATTTAGGTTCATATAGAAGAGAGACATATAATAAAAGTAAATTCCAACCTCGTTTGATTTCAGATGAAAATTGCGGCTTCCAGAATGTACGCAAAATGCTGAGTCTTTTTCATTTTATAGTATATACTTAAATTTTATAGTATATACTTAAATATATGTATAAAATATTCTCAAAGTTTCAATAAATTATATTCATTTTTTATACTATAAAAAAATTCATTAAAATCATTGAGAAAATGCTGTCCTAACCCTATTTCCCCCCTTAACGTAAAGTGAGAAAAACATTCAGTTGGGACCAGTTGGGATCGTTGACTGCCAAATCAATTTCCAGTTGATACAATGAAAGTTTTGCTACCTTTAACAGTTAATCGCTCAAAGGGATGGATCAAAATATGTTTGGGTTAATCAAAAATGTCATTGTATTAATTGAACATTTGTTTAACAGGACGTAATCGTCGATCTAATGGACCTCCATTGTTTTTTTCGAATCTGGGTACAATAGATCCTTGATACCAGCAATGGAGTAAATAGGATTCATAAAATTACAAATAGTAATAACGAATTGAATTAAATTACGTTTTTTTTTTCATTAAATTCGTTATTTATTTATATTTTATCGTAGATAGGGTCACTATCTGTGTGGCGTGTACCTTTAACATTCCATTTGCATAACCATAGGCAAGTGTTTCCTTTTCCTTCGCCAGAGCTCGCGCCTCAATCGTTCGAATCTCCTTGTGAGAGCGAGAGTACCGAGAGCTCTATATATATTTAAGTGTTAATTGCACGGACAAACGGCTACAAACACGATTTTTATCGAGAAAAAAAAAGATTAAAAAATAAAATAATTGACCTCACGAGAGAGACTCGAGAGTCTCTTCGCGGCGTACAATCTAAAAATTCTTATGGGAAAAAGTTTGTCGAGCGTGTCGTAAAACGGGCGAAACACACTTCGTCGAATATGGTACTGGCTTTAAGGGTATTACCATCGGGAGAACTTGCCTGTAGTGAGAAATATATACCCTTGTATTCTTTGGCTTGGATGCTAATTTTCATCAGCTAGTAATCAGGATCGAAGGAAATACGTCTTATAACATGATGCTGAAGTATATAGCATTATTATGTTGACAAGGGGACGATAGTAATTAAAAAATACAAGAACTAAGTTGGATGGATCATGCAATGAAAATCAGTGAGACAGATTAGAAATTATTGATTTATAACAAAAATATGAATTTCGGGTGTTTTTACGAAAAAAAAAAAATTCATTCAAAAAGTCGTTAGCTAATGTAAAAAGAATAAATCTGCAATTTAATGTAGTAGTCTGGTAACTTAAGCCGATTTTCATGTCTCTTTTGGAGAGCGTTTTTTTGTAGGAAAATGAAAATGAATCGTTTTGAATATTTAGGATGTTTTTATGTACATATTAAAAATACAAAAAAATTTTTTTTTTTTAAATTTAATAGTTTATTATTATTATTATTGATCGAAGTTGGCATCTCGAAAAAAAAGAGCGTGGGTGGCCCCGGTGATTTTGGCTCTTGATGTTATCTGAAATCGAAAATTCTTGATAATTCTTAATCTATAGACATGTCATTCTGGTCGGAACTACTGAAGTTAAATTTCATGAATAAATAACAAAATGGCGGAGTTTGGAAACAAAGTCCTTTTATTTTAGCAAATAAATTTTGTTATTTATCCATGAAATTTAACTTCAGTAGTTCCGACCAGAATGACATGTCTATAGATTAAGAATTATCAAGAATTTTTGATTTCAGATAACATCAAGAGCCAAAATCACCGGGGCCACCCACGCGCTTTTTTTTCGAGGTGCCAACTTCGATCAATAATAATAATAATAATAAACTATTAAATTTTTTCAAAAACATTTTTTTTTGTATCTTTAAAATGTAAATAAAAATGTCCTAAACATCTAAAACGATTCATTTTTATTTTCCTACAAAAAAACGCCCTCCAAAAAAGACATGAAAATCGGCTTAAGTTACCAGACTACTACCTTAAACAGCAGTAATCGCTACCTGTATTCAACGTGGTAGATTCAAATCATTTATTCAATATAATGAATCTAATCAAATTGAAAAACAATATAGGTAAAGATTTAACGATCTTTTAATCTTAAAGCACGAATTTTTGTGATTAAACAGGCACTACTGTAATCTTACATTTTTAAAAATCAATATATCACTGACCAACGATCATACGTACTAATTCACCCTTTATCGATATTATTTTACAGATCGGCGTAGGACCTAAAAATCCGGAGCCTCTAAAAGCGCCAAAATGGCGGAACTGATAGCCAAGAAGTCGTCAAACGTAGTAAGTAACAATAGCAACAAGAAGAATAACGATGTGTGCAGTGTACAGTCGAATAACGGTTTGATAGACTTGGATAACATAACAACGAGTAACAATCAACTAATAACATTGTGCGACGAGACCGAGGACGATGACGATCTCATTATGACGAGAAACACGAAAAACGAGCTTAGCCCCGAGGAAAAGAGTCTACAGGAGATGATTGAGAGCGAATTGGAGCTGAGAATAAATTCGGCAAACGACAATGACGATTTATTGAGCGTCGAGGACGAGGAAGATCCTATGATGAGCCAGCCAGAAGTGACGATAAAAAAAATTATAATCGAACCGAGACAGGATCCGTTGGATATAAATGCGGAATTTATCGGTGCCGAAATGGAACATTATACGATCGTACAGGATCCGTACACATATAGAAACGGACACGCGAGTCCAGGCTTCGAAGAATCGCGATCACCGGAAAGACCGGAAAACGTTAATAACGAGACGTTGCTACCGAACGAAAAATACGAACAAAATAGAGAAGAAGATTCGGCAGGTCCGCTGAGCGTCGGTGAAACGATAAACGTAACGACAACGAACAAAGGATCGATCGATGATCCATTAGCGATTTTTCAAGGAACCGGAAACGTCAGGCCGGACGATGACATTGTCGAGGATGAGATTATCGTACATTCGGAGCGAGAACCAACATGGTCAAGTTCAATGGATAATTTCATTTCCAGCAAGGTAGGTGAAAATATTACCGCTGAGCAACATTGTCCTTTTGCCGATGATCTCGACAGCGGAATAACAAAATTGGACAAACATCATCAGGAAGAAGACAACACGAGGGATTCAGGATGGTTGGAACCCGAGGAAAATATCGATGATCAATTCGTTGGAAAGGAAAAAAAAAATTTGGACTTTCCAGATGTCTGGTTGGATCCAGTTGCACCAGGCGAGACGAGTCCACAGATAGGTCAGTTCTCCGACGATTTCGAGGGTATTCCGAGCCGCGAGAAGAAACCCATGGAACCGGAGGAACCCGAGGCCGATCAGCATCGGGAATTCGAAATTACATCGACACTGGAGAAAAATATGTACGAAGAGGGAATAACTGGCATTCTCGTAGATTTTCCTGGTCTCAATGACGACTCTCCGATAAATACTAACGCAGACTCCAAGTACCAGTCGGACGTTCGTGCGAAATTGGTAGATGATTGTGAATCATTGACGGAAAACGTAGTTGATATTGATCCAATTGTCGAAGAATCTGAGAAAACTTCCGAGACTTGCGTGAGCGGCGATTCCTCGCGGATCGAAGTCTTGCCAATCGGTAAAATCGTTAATCAACAAGAAAATATGAAAAATGTTATTGAACAAAGATCCGATGATACGACACAATGTTTTATCGATACGGAATGCCGTTCTTTGCTTCGTGAGAGCGAGGAAATTATAAAACCGGAAGTGATGATATTTGAGAGGAAAATTAACGATGAAGAATGTGGGGATAATCTTGTTCAGCTTGAGAAGGACGTTCGCGTATTCACGGAAGATGTTAAATCCCACAATTTGATGGAGCATCGCGAGGAGGATGAGGAACGAGAGGAATCTTCGTGGATGACCGTGGAAGAGGCGACGAACGACCGGAATAAATTGGCCGAAACGATGAACGAACTAAACACGCTCGGTGGAACGACTAACGATATTACAGAAGAGAGCCGAACTACATGGGGCAACGTATCTTTCGAGAAAGAGCAGTCTAACGCTAATACTGGAACGTCGACGACCAAGAAAACTATCACGACAGCCAAGACGACGACGACGACAACGACGACGACGAATGGTCTCGTCGGTGCGCTCGTCGCCGAGTCGGAAATAAATTTCAACGCCGACGAAGATGAAGACGACTCGTCATCCTGTAATCCGACTAAAATCGATAGCTCGACTCTTAACGACACAACGACAAGCATTTTATTGTCGAACAACGCTATGTCGGCGCCACTAGCGACTCCCGATGACGAGAGCAGCGAATTTTCTAACGTGTGCGATGTAAGTGTTGTAATACGTTTTTTTTTCTTTTTTATCTCCTCATTTTCTACAACTAACTTTACTGTTGTGTTGCGAAATATTTAAAAAAACAACGACAAGAAAAAAAGAACGTTCTGCGAACGAATGACGCGCGTCAGGCTTCCCGCTCCCGCTGCATGTTATAGACTTGATCAGTGATCATCGTCCACGAACAGAAAATCATTTAAAATAATCTTACGACGGAATAATTGTGTCTAATTATTTCGAAGGATAGAAGTTGGGATTTAAAAAAAATTATTACGAATAGTTATTCTTTTGTGATGATTATATTTTTCGAATTTTCGAAGAGTTATTTTGAATCATTTTTCGTTCCAACGGTGCTCGTCTCTGTTAATTAATGGTATATTGTGTTTCAATGCTGTAATATTTGTAGCAATTATCAATTCGCTTGAGAATATCGTAGCTGAGAAGAAATGTTATTTAAGGTAGTAGTCTGGTAACTTAAGCCGATTTTCATGTCTTTTTTGGAGGGCGTTTTTTTGTAGGAAAATGAAAATGAATCGTTTTGGATATTTAGGATGTTTTTATTTACATATTAAAGATACGAAAAAAAATTTTTTTGAACAAATTTAATAGTTTATTATTATTATTATTGATCGAAGTTGGCACCTCGAAAAAAAAGCGCGTGGGTGGCCCCGCTGATTTTGGCTCTTGATGTTATCTGAAATAAAAAATTCTTGATAATTCTTAATCTATAGACATGTCATTCTGGTCGGAACTACTGAAGTTAAATTTCATGGATAAATAACAAAATTTATTTGCTAAAATAAAAGGACTTTTTTTTCCAAAGTCCGCCATTTTGTTATTTATCCATGAAGTTTAACTTCAGTAGTTCCGACCAGAATGACATGTCTATAGATTAAGAATTATCAAGAATTTTTTATTTCAGGTAACATCAAGAGCCAAAATCGGCGGGGCCACCCACGCGCTTTTTTTTCGAGGTGCCAATTCCGATCAATAATAATAATATTAATAAACTATTAAATTTTTTCAAACAAATTTTTTTTTGTATCTTTAATATGTAAATAAAAACATCCTAAATATCCAAAACGATTCATTTTTATTTTCCTACAAAAAAACGCCCTCCAAAAAAAAAATGAAAATCGGCTCAAGTTACCGGACTACTACCTTAAAGAAAATACTTTTTCGTAATGATAGTTTGAAAAATATAAGAAAAAGGATAGTAAAAATCACGAAAATACAAAGCGAACGAGCGTAAAAACTGATTTACGTTTGTGGCACGAACTTAAGGTGATAATCTTAACTTCGAGACGATCGTGTCTCGTTTCACTCGCGATATATAGTGCTCTCGCTCTCAGACAGAGTAAAGGAAAAAAAAAATCGTCTCGGCTTTCTTCGCGCTGCTATTGCATAGCCGACCATTGCAGAGTCTCAGATGATCCGAGTAAGCATCGGCTACCGTTTCCCCTTCGGTCACGAAGCTACTCCACATCGGTTGCGATAATTATTTTCACTTTATCTCACCAACCACTGACAGACACGCGTCTCGAAATAATAAAATGAGTGAAGCGCAGTTGTTAATTCTTGTATTCAGTACCCGGGAACCATCGAATGGGCAGGTCTGTAAAATATGCAAAAGATATTAATGCAAAAGCTGTCCGAGTGTCCATTATCATTCTTAATTTATATAGCTCCTCTACAGGTGTACGATAAACCATTTTTCAATTTTATTTCGCTGCCAATTTGTTCCTGTAATATGACGAAATATCATATTCATTTTTAATCTCGTCCAATTGTTCAATAATTCAAAAACAATCTTTCAATTCATTCTAATGAAAATTATGAGTAATAAAAAACGAAAAAAGTCTCTCAGAGTACTTCGATAAAATGGAATTTATAATTTTTTTGTATTACGACGAGTAAAATAGAAATTTTTAATCGTAAAATGGTATACTCATTGCATTGCATCTAGACAATTTTCTTCAAAAGACTTTAAGAAGTGTAATTTATTACAAAACAAAAAATGACAATAATCAGCCTTTTTCCGAGACCGTACTATGAGTCACACTAAAAAACAAAATTATTTCTGGGTCAAGATCAATTGGAAGTTATAATTACAAGAAAAAATGGCACCTTCTCTAAGTTCGCGCGAGCTAGGAGCACTCAGCTCCATTAGGGATCGGAAGTGTGTCGTTCTAGGGTAAATAGTGAGGACTCTTCTTGGAGGAAATCATCGCCGTTTATTTCGGTCGGGCCCGTTGATTTTACCGGTTTTCTTGCACCTTTTTTTTTTTGCACGCATCGCGTCTGTTTTTTTTCCATAATTGTACTTTTTATGATACAAAATCGGGTCTGAACTTTCGAATACCGGAAGGCAACCGCATACTTTTATAAAGTGATTATAACTCGAAGAACCGTTAAGCGAACTCGCAACCGGACAGATCCCAAGCGTGTACAACATATTATGTATCAAAAGAGTGTAATATTTTGTGTCTAAAGAAAAGGCGAAAAAAAAAAAACTATTTGTGCCTCGTGTCCAGCCTAATTACCGGCACGAGGTAATTTTGTGATGTATAGATACACAGCTTTTATATTCTCGATTCTGCGTGTATAATAGAGATGGATATACGTGTGGAAGCCGTGAAACGTCCAGAACGTTTGGCCACGCGAAATTCGTCTCTTCGTGACCAAATAATTAATTACGTGGGGTACGGAAGGGGAAGGAGTTCAAGTCGCAACATCCGAAAAATTAGCGAACAAATAAGCGCGACGATGAAGAAGAGAATTCTACTGAATTCTGACTTGCTCTCTATTCCCCTCTCTCTCTCTCTCTTTTTGTATGCCTGCCTCTTGTCTTTTTTAAGCCGGTGCGAGCACTTAGACGCGAGGCCGGTTTCGAGTTCTCGAGTTTGTCGACGGCTTGACCGGCTGCCGATCTCTTCTAGTCCATATCTACAGTACTTCCTAATGGACACGTAGTTGTATCTCGCGTAATTTCAATTTTTTTTTTGTCGTAGCCACGACATTTTTTGTACTTTCACAAAAGATAATTAAGGTAGTAGTCTGGTAACTTAAGCCGATTTTCATGTCTTTTTTGGAGTGCGTTTTTTTGTAGGAAAAAAAATGAATCGTTTTGGATATTTAGGATGTTTTTATTTACATATTAAAGATACAAAAAAAATTTTTTTTGAAAAAATGGAATAGTTTATTATTATTATTATTATTATTATTATTGATCGAAGTTGGCACCTCGAAAAAAAAGCGCGTGGATGGCCCCGGTGATTTTGGCTCTAGATTACTTTTTGTTCCTTGGAAGAGAAAGATCCCTGTACCAAGTAGCTGTTTTTTGTCGAATTATTTACGTAAATGTTAGAGAATATTTACATTAGCAACAATGTCGCATAGAAAGGACCAATCCCGTTGATCGTCTTGCCCCCAGAGCCACCAGGTGCGTGAAAGTAGTAGGCTGATCCTCACTCTTTTTCTCTCTCCCTCTCTCTCTCTGTCTCTGTTTCCCCTCTCTTCTGGTAGCAGGAGAAGTGGTTGTTCTTTACACATACACACACTGTTGCACACTGTGTGTACAAGATCACGTGTGAATGTGCGTATTACCAGATACAAATTCGTCCTTGAAACGAGAATTGTACAACCAATGCCGAGTCTTTGTACAGCGGAAATGGCCTATCCGGTACCGGTTGAACGCCGAGCTGAGACGGGAGTTCAATCGCTGAGAGAAAGCTTCACAGTGATTGTCATGTGAGGCATGTGGCAAAACCTGTGGGTACTGTGGATAGGAGAGTTGTTTAAATTACGCTACGACAGCAATGTCAATGATCATTCTAAACAAACTATTCATTTTTTTTAATGGATTCTCCCAATAAATATATTATTGCATGAAATTTAAATCTGTCTATTTGCACTAAATTTATCCGAGAAAACGAAAGGAAAAACAACGCGATAAATTTAGCTGAAACACAGAGAAACATGACCTAAAAGTGTCGTCAAATTACCGCCTCAATTTTTTTCGTAAATTGATTCTTTTTGAGCCTCGAAGGCCTCTCTCGAATCAGAAAATAATTCGATCGAACAGCAATCTCTTCTTCGTTAAAACAGTCGGTTTCGCGCGGACGAAAATATTGACAATCTTTTTGGCACTTGCAAAACTGTTTACGAAATTACCTTGAACCATGAAAAACCACAATTCTGCGCGTAGAGTTTGAAAAAAGTTTCTACACGACTCAATTATCAATCCACCCTGTCAACTGTCATGAAACCGGCAAAACTAAGGATTTCTGCCAAAATTTGCCCGGTTTGTGAGTAAAACTGTTTTATTGACGCTTCTCTCTATCCTGCCAGTTGTGTTACATCAACAGTTCATAGAGTGGCCAATGACTGTCGCCGGTGTCTAATAACTGGTAAATTTGCTCATACAAGCTCGTGTGCCACGGTTTGAAGAGCACACGGCGGAGTTTCCTGAACTCTCGACGACGCCGGTATACGTGGCGTGTGTGCGTGCGTTTGTGTACGCTCGTGTGTGCTTGTAGCCGTAGCCTGACCGGCTGTGGTTCTCCACTCTACCTGGGCATCGGACACCTTTAATCGCCTCAAGGCCGACTATCGCGTCGGTGGTGTGTTGCTCTCTCTATACGCTCGCGCTGCCGCTCTTCCCCGGGTCTCCTATACTGGCGGATTTTCACCTCGCTCGCGGTGTTCTCGCTCGTCGCGCATCATCGTATCCACCAGTGTCTTCTCGGGTAAACTCGGGTTTATATACACACACACATTATGCGTTAACGCGAAAAGTTTCGTTCGTAAAGTCGCGTCAGTCGCGAAATATCATGTAACCGTACTTTAGGCTTGTTACAGAAGTTTGAATCTAACGTTAAACTTATGTATATTGTCATTGTATGGTATTCATGTAGTTCGCTAGGGGATTAAAGAACGACGGAAGCCGCGGGGTTCCTCGTACCGACCTCGTTCTCCGTTAGGTGAACGTTCAACTAATACCTAGAAGTACCACACGCTATTCACCTAGTTGGCATAATAAGTTGCGGTAATTCTGGTCCAAAGAATTGTTGTTTGTTTTTGTTGCTTCTACGAGTTCAGTAATTTATTTCAATTCCGTTAAGTTGTAACTGTTGAAAAAATTGTTACGTACGTTTATTTTTTATTTTATTTTTTTCAATAAGAAAAAGTGTCATCGTGCGTATTAAGGATTGATAGTTGCTCGTTCCCCGACAAGTGAATTTCAATGGTATTTTCCGAAAATTACTCTAAATTATTATTTTCGTCACTATCGTTGTTCGGATTTGTGAACAATTTAGATGATTTTTTGCCAAACATCATTCAATCTCTTGAATAATGACTGCAATCGAGAATGCATACATTTGAGGTTTTGTTTTGTAAATTGAGAAAAATATACGAGTCGGATAAGCCATTTGTCGCGGTGAAGCTATAGTCATTAGCCGGCTTATAATTTTTGCTTTTACTCGTGCATCTCGTTCATTTGTATCATGGGTAAGTGTCAAAATTCGGGACGATCATTATTTTGGACGGCTGAAATGTGGAGTTTCAAAATAACGAACGTTCACTAGTTTGAACGTTTCATATTGAGAACGTCATTAAGGTAGTAGTCTGGTAACTTAAACCGATTTTCATGTCTTTTTCGGAGGGCGTTTTTTGGTAGGAAAATAAAAATGAATCGTTTTGGATATTTAGGATGTTTTTATTTACATATTAAAGATACAAAAAAAAAAATTTTTGAAAAAATTTAATAGTTTACTATTATTATTATTATTGATCGAAGTTGGGACCTCGAATTGGCAGCCCGGGTCCTAACTTTTTTTCTACCGAACCGATTGCTTTCAAATTTTAACAGGCTACTCTACACACTTATAGTTCTCGTCGGAACTGCCGAGAAATTTTTTCACCCCTAACTTTTTATTTTACAACCCCTTCTTTGCTAAAGTTCTTTTATTTTAGCAAAGAAGAGGTTGTGAAATAAAAAGTTAGGGGTGAAAAAATGTCTCGGTAGTTCCGACGGGAACTATAAGTGTGTAGAGTAGCCTGTTAAAATTCGAAAGCAATCGGTTCGGTAGAAAAAAAGTTAGGACCCGGGCTGCCAACTTCGATCAATAATAATAATAATAACAAACTATTAAATTTGTTCAAAAAAATTTTTTTTCGTATCTTTAATATGTAAATAAAAACATCCTAAATATCCAAAACGATTCATTTTTATTTTCCTACAAAAAAACGCCCTCCAAAAAAGACATGAAAATCGGCGTAAGTTACCAGACTACTACCTTAAATCAGAAAAGAAGTAATGAGAAGATAAAAAAAACATTGAACTATCGGTTGTGTTTTTTTGGTGTTCTCTTTTTTTTTTTTCTGATTTAATGACGTTCTTAATATGAAACGTTCAAACTATTGAACGTTCGTTATATGGAACATCTACATTTCGGCCGTCCTAAATATTGGTTGTTCTGAATTTTGACCCTCACCCTTATATCATCAGAAGTTCAGCAACTACTGACTCTTCGTTTCGTAGCACAACGATTATTGTACTTGTATATGAAGTGTTGGAGATGTTGTGAGAGGATTTTTCATTGGGAACTTTTTGGCAAGTCTTTTAAATAACGGACTGTGGCGTTAAAAAAAATCGACAATTTTCTTGAAATCATGGTTGTTAAGGCGGCATTAAAATTGTATTCTCTCTAACAAAAAAGGGGGCATATTTTAAGCGGAACACCTAAATATGTAAATGTCAATTTTGGCTTCTTTATTCTATGCTTTCGAGTACTTTGCTGTTTCATTATGGAGACACTTAAGGGACGTGTGCCGTCACCTGGCAAGCTTTCGTCGACCTCCTTCGTCGGTAAACCTCACAGATCTCTCGACAAACACACGTTACACGTAGTACAAGCTGATGGTTATAGTTACGAGATCTTGTGACCGTGAAAGTGGTGGAAACACTGAATTTCTCATGTTTGGGACGGTGAATTTTGAATTTCAAAACGGCGTAAAACGACGGAGCATAAATTTTGCAAAGTTTGTTATTTCGTGAAAAAGTATTAAAGTTACAGGAAAAAGTATTTTGAGTTGCATACGGGGGCATTACCGGTTAAAGGCTAAAAAAGTCGCCTTCGAACCTAGACCATGTTCAATTTCTCTTTTCTTTAACTAGCTAACGTTTTTAGCTAGCTAACATTTTTCATATTCATATAAATCCCGTACATTTTTTCAATTCATCGTTTTAAATTGAAGAAAATAAATAATCTTTGTCTACAAATTCCGTCTATGGATAACGAAACAAAAGTATAAAAACGTTTTATGCAAGGAATAAAAATTTTATTTTCTTCGCTTCCATGTAACATCGAGGGTCGCGTAATCTCGGAAAAACTCATAAATATAGAATATATCCTGTCGGGAGATATATCGAAACGTTCCACGCGTACATGTCATTTTCCACGAGTTCGTCTCGTTGACACACATTAATGATAACCGCGTCTATTAAATTTAAACGCAAAATCTCGATCTCTATGATATAATTAAAATAATTCCGGGGAAGTGAAGCACGAGAGTGTTTCTCGAAATATATAATCGGTCATTAAGATGTCTATTGAAATTCAAAGATTGAGAGAATGAAAGAAAAAAAAAGAAAACAAATTGATAGTTGTATCTCGAATTGTAAAGTGTCGGTGGGATTTCGTGCGTAACAGATTCTTCCTCCCCGTAATAGTTGATCGGTCCAGCGGTTGTTGTGTGGACTCGAGACCGGTCCTCTCTCTCTCGAGCTTCCCGAACTTGTCGACCACATCAAGAACACGCAACACAACACCGCATCGGACTTTATTTTTCTCTCTTTCTATCTCTCTCTCTTTTCCCTCTGTCACCGTTATACATCGTAGAATAATATTCTTTCACAGAGGCAAACATTTATCACACTGCGAGCCCGACGAGTCTATAAAGTGGACGTACGCGAGCGAAGGGGTCCACTCGCTACTACGGTGGGCGTTAGTATCTCGTTAGACGAGCAGGAGAGACGTTCTCTCTAACTACTGGCCGATTAACTCAAATTCAAGTGAAACGATAAAAAATATAAAATCATCTTTGACGCTACATTACGTCGCTTTTTTCGATAATAATCAAGAGTTACAATTGTTCTCAACGAAAATTTCACAATCTACGAAGTAAATGAAAAGCACTTGATCGACATACATTGAAAGCTCCAAAGTGTGATTGGATTGTCATTGATTTTTAAATAAATCGACCTTTTTTTCTTAGTTGATTATTTATTTTGATAGAATTTTCATTTTGTCAATTATATGACTATTTAGGATTGGATCAAAGTAATAAATTGCTATTTTTAATTGTTGCTATATTATATAAATTGCAAAATTTGATTGGATAGTCGGTGGTCGAATTTTTGTCAATCCTATCAATTTAAACGAAAAGCCACGATGAATAATTCTCCAACGGAATAATCAGGGATTCGGATAGAAAAAATATTAATAGTCATTACGGTAGAATAGTTACTCCAAATTATTCTCAATTATTTGATAAAAGGTTAGCATTTTTATGTCTTCACCGATAATAATGACTTCACGAATTAGATCATAAAAAATATTGCAGACTCAATAATTATCAATAAATATCCAATAATATCTTTGCGAGAGCAACAATAAATATAATACGCGCTTCTTCCATATTCCTCAATTAAAATAGTCTGTGAATCGAAAACTTTATGTACGAAGAAGAAAAAAAGAGAAAAAAATAAGCAACGAGCAGTCGATAATATCCGATATTATTGTCGAATAAACGAGTTCGTCTGTGAAGTCCGTGCCTTTACGGCACTAGACTACTTGCTCGGTGGATCTATAATACGCGAGTATACATATGTGTGCGTGCGTTAGTGTCTTGTAGCACAGGGTATTATCCCCTTGCGCTCAACGCTCTTTACGCTTCCACGACTCGAGAGTCTCGAGCCTGGACGCCGGATGTGTGAGACGGGTAGCGAAGCATCGAGTGCTTGTTCGGCTCCTCCGACTTATTACGAATCGCGGTACTGCCGAGCCATGGAAAGAGAACGCTCCTCTTCCAGAGTATGTATGAAAAAAAAAAAGTTCAAATTATTACATACCATTCGGACATTATTACAGCATTCGATACGATATATTTCACGAATCTTCGTTAAATTCGATTTTCAAACCCAATATACCTTATTACTGTCATATATTAATTACTAACGATAATTAATAAACTCATATGATAATTATTTATTTTTTCTGAATTTTATTATTGTAATTGGCATTTTTTTCAATGACCTTTACGTCACATGTTAAATCTTGATCGAAAATTCAGTAAAAAAAAACATATATTTGTCAAATTCCGTGATTTTTGATAACTTATTGTGTCAGGAGCTGAACCATAAATTGTTTCTCAATTTTAAATGAAAAAAAAAAATAGCACGTTTGTTAAATTGACTAAAAGATATCACAAAATTTGACAGATTTCACTTTACTGAGACAAATTTCTCATATTTTCTGAATTTATTTTTACCTTACATAGATCAAGCAAGTACTAAGTATTCAAAGATCGTGTGCACATATTTTTGAAACTGGCAAAACATGAGGGTGAGCCTCGATCAAAGAATCGTTACGTAATTCAGTAAGAATGTATCGAAAAAATAACGAAAAATAAAAATGCAATTGTCGACAATACATACAAGGTATATTTCCGCAGAGTTTACACTTCCGTATATTGATCATTATTATTTTTCAATATTTAAAATAGTAATGTTCGTTAATCTAATAAAGCATTACTAGGGTGAGATGCACCAGTAAATAGACGCCTTAAGGGGGGAAATAAGGTTAGGACAGTGTTTTCTTAATGATTTTCATGAATTTTTTTATAGTATAAAAAATGAATATAATTTATTGAAACTTTGAGAATATTTTATACATATATTTGAGTATATACTATAAAATTTTTGAAGAATTTTCTTGAAAAACACCGGGGATATTAGCGATCCCATATTGCAGGTCACAATCAGACTCAGCATTTTGCGTACATTCTGGAAGCCGCAATTTTCATCTGATATCAAACGAGGTTGAAATTTACCTTTATTATATGTCTCTCTTCTATGCGAGCCTAAATGCTATCAAAAAAATAGAAAATTGAATTTTTTACTGGGGTCAAATCAAAAAAGCATAATTTTTAGCCATTTTTTACAACTTTATTTGCAAAAAAAAATTATTTTAAATAATGATAATATTCCGATTTTAGGTTCATATAGAGCGCAATACTATGAAGAAAGTAACTGCCAATTTTCAAAACGATTGGTTGAAAACTTTTCAAACTAGCGTGTACGCAAGTTCAAAAAAAGTCGTTTTCAGAAAAACGCGTTTGAAAAAATAGTGACCGCTCGGTTATACACGTGGCGCGCTCGAGGCCTGAAGGAGAGCTACTTACTTTAATGGCGTATAACAATAGAACGAATCGGAATTTTCATTTAAAATTTTGGGGACATATTTTTCAATAGTTTTACTAACAATTTATGAAATAAAAAATAAATCGATCTTTTGAACCGTTTAACCCTATTTCCCCCCTTAAGAAACGCTACCAGTGCATGGACACCCATCTTAAAATCTATGTACAGTACATAGATATATTTTCCATGAACCGTAGGGATTGTCCAATCTTTGGTGAACTTGGCGTACCATCACTCATCTTTTTTAAAACTTCTACAAATAATTTTCAAATTGTATTCGAACGACCTGCCTTTACATACCGAAGTCTCCCTATCACGAATAAAAAAGTGCCCCTTGAAAAAAAAAAAATGGTTCATTCTCGTTTCCCATCACTCAGTCATGAGGAATCGTAAGGGTGGAACTTTTATCAGATTCGAGTCGACGATTCCCCATTCAAAGTTGGCCCTGCAAGAAGAAGAGATCGAGCGCGAGATAGAGATAGAAAGAGAGAGAGAGAGAGAAAGAGCTGGTCCTCCATTAGTACACCATCGTGCGTAACGACTTAACGACCGTCGAAGAGCATTGGCAAAAGGGGGAAAAAAAAAGATAGCGACATATGTATGTACTTATCGTATAGATGTTATACATGCTCGCTGTACCAACGTATGTCATTACCGAGAAATCTCTTTTCATTCATTTCCTTATTGTTCCCTGCGATCTAAACGGGATTTTTATCGCAAGACCTACCGCCACGTCTTGTCAAATATTTTCGGCTTCGATCGAAGAAGCGCCCGAGAATCGCTTCTACTAAAAAAAAGTCACAAAGCGCGAGAATTTCATTGATAGTAACTTTTAGATTTTTCTTAAATCCCAAACATTTCATTGAGAATAATTCTTCATTATGGGAATACATTTTTTTTTTCTTATCGTGATAATTGCAGCTTTAATTCGTCTTGCCTCTCCGAATTCTTCCTTTTCTACGCGATTCTTTTAATGAGAAGTCACAGCATCGGATAAAATTATTTTAACAACGGCAATTTTTTATTTGTTAAAACAAAATCAGCTACATTTTTTGCCGGTACGTGATGCAGTTAAATTTGAAAATTGAAAATCCGTAATACCTGTTGGTTCACGATGTGAGAGAAAACAGTACGCGAAAAGAATCTTGCAAAAATAAATACGTTTGATCAAAAGATCGTGATTTTTTCAAGCCAGTTTAACTCAGGTAGAATAAAATGTTATCGAAAAGAGAAACTTCACATATGTACCGATATAACGGAATATGACGCAGTGGAAAATTCATTTTTTTTTTAAATAAACAATACGAAAACTTTCTAAAATTATATTCAATCGATGAAAGTTGTGTTTTTTTTTAAATCATCGCATAAAATAATCATCTCATAGAGTTTGTGTATACGGAAGTGAAAGATTGAGGGGTAAAAGTGCACGGTAATGAGGCACGCAAAAGCATCTCTCGGAAATGTTCGTATATCGATGGCCTAAAGTCAGAAGGGCTTAAAGTTTCATGTTCATAGACATTCGACACGTTTTTCTGACATTGAACCATCGAAATTGGCACATAAACCGTACTATAATGGTAGTTAATGTTGGAAATGGGGAGGGGGGGAGACAATTATACGATTCAGCGAATCATCAAGTTCGAATTTATATTGCACGCAGAAAGAGAGCCGGGAGGAGGTGATAACGAGCAGCAACGTCGTGGTGACCTCGACAACGTCGGCAAAGATCTCGACGAAGACGAAAAAGAAGAAGATCGAGGGTGTCGCCGGTAACGATGCATCGCCGACCCTCACGCCACGCACAAAGAAGACCAAGAAAAGCAAGAAGAACGATCTCGAGAAGGAGAACATATCCGTGGTAAGTGAAATTTTATCGAGTGAATACCCAAACAATTTGTTATTTTATTTTTTATTTTTATTTATACTTAAAGAGATCTTTTACGTTCAAAACTCTCATCTGCGCTCGATCGAGTTAATAAAAATGTCTGCAAAACAAACAAACAAAAATATCGCGCCTAACTCACGTCCGTCCTTCTAACGCATCGCTGTTACACGTTATGGCACTTGCATTCGTAATCGTTTTGTTCTTTGAATAATTTCTTCGATGTTTCACATACGCTCGGCTAATAAATCGCATTTTTTTGTTGTTGTGTTTGACGACGAATATGACTTTTTAAATGCGTAAACATTGAGCATCCTCTTCACCGGGACATTGACGATTTTTCTTAACTCGCGAAATGTTTGAAATCAATTGTTAAAGACAAAAAAAACATTGTTTTCAATAATAATGCCTCACACAATTGATTTTTGATTATCAAATTGCTTGCTCACGTTTTTACGGTTAGATCGTTCGTGATTGTAACGACTGGATTTGTTTTTTTGTACTTTTTTTTCTTTAGTCACTGCATACTCCACTTTGGCGATGTGAAGAAAACATTACAATCAAAGATTTTCATTCATTTTTCGGAAACGAATGTGGGATTTCAAATAAATATTACCGAGAACTCATTTCCACACGATGTTATCTTCTTAACGTCAAACTCGATTTGTGAGGAAAAAAAAAAAGAAAAGAAAGACGAAATAAACGACGAAACGATACACTACTTGGAGCTCTTGTGTAGCATGAGTACGTGTTGCTGTGTGTGTGTGTGTCTGTCTGTGCGTATCTGTGTCCTGAATTTATTTGTGTGTGTGTGTATGCGTAGAACATTAACGCCGAAGACCCGAGCATGCACACGGGTAGCCGTCAAATGTCCCAGGAAGTGGACGATATCTCCGACGAGGACGATCTGTCTAACGTCAACGTCAAGTCGTTGGTAAGTCGGGCACGCGGGGGCACATTGTACTCTCACAGCAGTGAGAGACCCTCTACCGGGGATATAAACGATAAATGGTAAATGAATTTGACACGTTAATGCCGAGGTCACGAGTTGCGAAAGATTTTCACACACACACACACACTTACACAACACGTGTCAATATTCCATTGTATTCGTAGATTGGTCAACAATTGGATTGGAACGACTAAAAAAATCGATCGGGAAATTGATTAAATGCGAAGTGTACAGAAATTCGAAAATTTGTTGGCAATTTAAAAAAATTAAGGTTTCGTGGATATATGAATTGATTATGATACTAGGATCATTGACTAGGATCATGAATTTCCTGGTAAAATCAGTGTTAAATATTTGAAAAAAAAAACATTTTTGATAATTTTCAACGCTCCATCAGCTGTCGATCTGATTAACGCTGTACTTTGTTTCATTAGTTTTTTTTAACATTAAAATAATGAAAAGTACAAATAATTGTAAAGTTCATGACAATCTACTCCAATCGTAAAAACGTGTCCAGGAAATTAGATTACGATGCATTATTTTTGCAGTAGATAAATTCGTAAAACAAACCACAATTTACATGAATTTATTTAAATGTGGCTATGAATTTCCTAGTCAAATTAATGCTGAACTAAAACAAAAGGATTTTTGATAACTTTTTAAATCCGATCAACATTATTAAAAAATTCAAATAATCGAAAGTACAATTAATTGTAAAGTTCATGACAATTTAGTCCAATCGTAAAAACGTGTCCCGGAAATTAAATTACGATGTATTATTTTTGCAGTAGATAAATTCGTAAAACAAACACAATTTAAATGAATTTATTTAAATATGGCTATGAATTTCCTAGTCAAATGAATGCTGAACTAAAACAAAAGAATTTTCGATAATTTTTTAAATCCGATCAACATTATTAAAAAATTCAAATAATCGAAAGTACAAATAATTGTAAAGTTCATGACAATTCAGTCCAATCGTAAACACGTGTCTAGGAAATTAGATTACGATGCATTATTTTTGCAGTAGATCAATTCGTAAAACACCCACAGTTTACATGAATTTATTTAAATATGGCTGTAAATTTCCTAGTCAAATTAATGCTGAACTAAAAAAAAGAATTTTCGATCATTTTTGAAATTCGATGATATTATTAAAAAATTCAAATAATCGAAAGTACAAATAATTGTAAAGTTCATGACAATTTAGTACAATCGTAAACACGTGTCCAAGAAATTACATTACGATGCATTATTTTTGCAGTACATGGATTCATAAAACACCCACAATTTACATGAATTTATTTAAATATACCTATGAATTTCCTGGTCAAATTAATGTTGAATTGAAATAAAGAATTTTTGATAATTTTTTAAAATCCGATCAACATTATTAACATTGCTTTTATTTTATAACGAGTTCTTTCGATCACTTGAACAATTAAAAGTTATAAACTTGTTACAATTTACTGTGAAATCAGCGGAATTTTTTTTTCCCAAAAAAGGTATATTACGTTGTATATTCTTTTTGTCAAAATTCAGAAACAACACTTTTCTGATTTATAAAATGATTGAAACTACCCTTTAATCATTTTCCCCCTTGGGAAATTTGAAACTTTGCATTATTTGTATGTTGAGGAAAAGTTATTTAATGAGAGTACAGTATTAATAACTTGAATGAACTGTTTAACATTGATTTAACTGGGAAGGAGTCATACTTCATTGAGAAATTTGTTGCCTAGCAAAATCGGCTCGAAGTCGATTAAACTGATTTTTTTCTTTTTCATCATTATTAATTGAAATAATGTTAAATTTTCTTGCGTTTTCTTGCGTACTATTGCAATAAAAAATATTATGAAACGGAAAAGATAAGTAATTTCGTAAAAGTGGAAATTCTTCGGAATAAATGAAGAACGCGAGAGTATATATAATAATATTCCGGGCAAGAGCATTATGACGTTGTAAAAGAATAATAAAAATCTCGTACCGAGACTAATTTAATCGGTGCTCACGCGCCGATATATAACTTATCGAATTGCACGGTATATAGGTATACTAATAAATACGCACACACGCACACAAACATACACACCTATAACATCATCATACCGTGCTTCACGACCGTGCACGACTAATTGAGCGAGACCCGACTTTAACCTGATAAGATTACATTCGCAATTCTTTCGACTAGCTTTTTTTTCTTCTCTTTCACCCCCTCCAACTCCGCGTGTGAGTAATCCCAATCATGAAATAAATGTATAGTCGTTCGTCTGTGTTTGGCTCGAAAGCATCTACGGGATAAAAGAAAAACACTGGTGTCAAACGTAAAAAGGAAAAAAACGCGAAAAGAAAAATTTTGTTTAAATCAATATTTTCATAATTAATGAAAAATCCATTGATCCGTTGCATCCTGTGTTAAAATGTAATTTTGTTCTTGCGCACAATTCATGAAATATAAAACTTGAATTGGAAATAAAAATTAATTACGATTATCAATCGTTTTGAATATGAAAAAAAATTGCAATTACGATTTGCTTTCTCGCGAGTGTCTCGTATATACGCGTTTTTAATTACCGAATAGTGAATGTATAGCGTCACACGGAGATAATAACGAGAGAGCGTCCCACGCCCACGCGTGACAATGTTTCTCGCGATTCAACTGATAGCATGGCCGAGAGCGCTGTTTACCAAACATGTAATTTAAGTCAAGAACCTATTACGCATGCGATAACCCAGTTATATCCAGAGGGCTGTCATTTTTTAATTATTTCTTTCTCTTCCTGAGCATAATGCGGTGTGCCAGGCTCGCGGTATTCACGAAATACGAGAATAGTCCTGTTACCGTAAATGTAACCAACAGTATGACACATTATATCGATACTGCTGCATTACTGAGTACCATTCGAGTCAGTGATGATTTTTTTCTTTGTAAATCTCGAGAATACTGTGACTCCTGTTCTCCTATTTCGCTAATTTTTTTCGTGTTCACGATATCTCGTCGACGGAATCGATGATAACACGGGTTGAGAAAAAAATTTAATTGAGATCAATTGCAGACAAATTTTCGGTATTGCTCAATAAAATACAGCATGAGTTTATTTATTAATTGTTCGGCTACTTAATAAACAATATCAATTATAATTTATAACCGCATTAAATGCCATTGGAATCAGTGATTTAATTAAAAAATGTCCAATACTCGAGAAAATTGCGCCTCATTCTTCTATTTCACAGTTTCGATGTTACGGCATTTTTTTTTTCAAAATCCTCGATATCATCAAATTAATAAATAAATTTTTCAAAATAAATTTTTCAAAATAAATTTTTTAAAATAAATTTTGTAAAATAAATTTCTAAAAATAAATTTTTTAAAATAAATTTATTAAAATAAATTTTTTAAAATAAAATTTTTAACATAAATTTTTTTAAATAAATTTTTTAAATAAATTTTTTCAAATAAATTTTTTTAAATAAATTTTTTTAAATAAATTTTTTTAAATAAATTTTTTTAAATACATTTTTTCAAATAAATTATTATAAATAAATTTTTTTAAATACAATTCTTCGATTGGATTGAAGATTTCAGAATGATAGATTAAATGAAATTTGAATTTACTCATCAATTCGTCGGCTAATTAATAATTTATTGAATAAACTCATTAATTGATTAGTTAATTAGCGTATTTATTTGTGGAATCGTTATAAATTATTGCAAATAATTGAAAAATTGATTATCCATCAATGAATTAACAGCGTAATAACGTCTTTGGTATATAATCCGTTGATCTGGCACATCTCTCATTAATATCCGCTATTCTTAAACACTCGGCTGATTCAATCCCTACTATTAGTAAGACATCTGTTCTGAAAACCTAAAAACAAAAAAATAACAAACAAAAGTTCATCGAACGCTCGGCAGTTGCATGTTGACACTGATTATCCAATATGTTGTGTGTTTTATTACCCGCATGAACAGACACAGAGTTATGTGTCGGAAACGAGTCGTGGCGAGCAAGAGAAGTCGAACAAGGAAGTAATCGAGACCGGAGTGTCTATCAAACAGTTGGTAAGTGAGGGTATGGATTACCCGTTGCATTGACGAATCGTATTGGATATTATTTTATACATTGCATGATAATTTATAAATACGATTATTCACGCTTTAATGATATTCCGCTTTTTTTTTTGTTTCTTTCGTCGCAATTAATTCATGGCTTGTTTGCGATTGTTAACGAATAATAGAAATGTCATTTTTTATCGTAAATGAAAAATGATTGACGACGTTACGATTAAGCACGAACGAAAAAACCAAGGACGTGCATTTTGAAAATAAACTTATCAAAGTCAACCTATATTCTATATATCGTATTATACGGGATCTTCGAGGATCGACTTGGCCGTGATGTTCATCATTGTTTAATTTTTATTTTTAATGCGTTGTGCGACGCCATCATTAAAAATAATCGATAATTTCCAGACTTTTTCGAAAATTAATTTTGCCATTGTGATCAAAAGTGTTAAATTAATACTGTTTGACTTTTTTTTATATTTCTGACACTTTTTAAGATGGTCGGACGGAAAATAATTTAGGATGTGAATCGTGAGCATTGTACAAGTAAAGAATCTTTAAAAAATAATATTCCAACATAATAATTACTCTTTTGTAAATATTAATAGTTTTCGTTACTAAATAATTTTATTGTTTTTACATCCTCAATTCCGTTTCGTTCCTGAACTCATTTTTAATTTTAATCGAATAACGAAAGTGTAGAAAACGTTAGGAAAAAAGTCAATCATTCTAAGGAACTTATATTAGAACTAAATTTAACGAGGTATCACAAAATAATCGTTTTTAACTAAAAATATATTATAAAATTGTCATAAAAAATTGATAATGGCGAATTTTTGAAAAAAAAATCTATACAAATTGGCTTTCAATCACGAACATCACGGTCTTATCGATTTGGCCTGGTATACCACATATATAATATAGTGAGGATAAACAGAAAAAGGCCCTTGCTTGGCTCGATAGCTCGCTTCGCACCCACGCATTCTGCATAAACTCGAAATTTAATTAAATTTAATCCGAACCAGGGTATAAACTCGACGAGCATGGGGAAGGTCCGAGAGAAAATTGATAAATAGACCGGTCAGACCAGTTATATGTAGCGTGAAAGCTCTAAATCGTCGATTGAACTTGAAAAATACATAATAATACTCAATAAATTATATACGTACATTACGTACGTAATTTATTGAGTATAATGTACCGATCGATTGTTAAAAGTCAAAAGAACGTATGGCACGTAATTTAACGTGTAAAATAACGCTGTATACGACCTTTTGAATATTAATCATCGAAATATAATATTCATATGCCTATCATACACGTATACGTTATGATAAGATTGTAAATCATCATTTTAATCGACTAACTCGCTTCGTCAAAGTCACATCTGTCAGCTGTGTTTTTTTTCTTTTTTTCTTTCATTACTAACAGTGCCGCAGCTTTGGCGACATATCGAACATGACAGACGTCGATCAATCGGCCTTCGGAATTTCGGAACATACTTCGGAAACTCAGGAGGTTCGTATAACATACTACCAAAATCTAAAAAAATAAAAACTTTTCACATACTCGCTATAAAGAGAATTTAATAAGAAAAAATAAGATGGCGACGAAATTATCTTTCTCGTATCGATAAAACGTGAGGATAAGCCTAATCGATAACCGTATGTGCTTCCACTTTTGCTGTTCTTTTATTTTACGGTTTTTTTTTTTCTTGTTGTTACTGTTCTTTTTTTCAATAATTAATTATCATTAACCTCGATAACTCGCGTACAATTTGTTTAATATCCGCTATTCCCTAATACTCGTTATTTATAACATCTAACTATCGGGCGTTTTACAACGGGTGTGTGTGTGTGTGTTACGCGCGCGCGCGCGCGCTTAATCGTAGAAGGCAAAGTCTATGGACGACCTGAGACTATGCCAGAGGGATTGTTCGAAGCTCGCCAAAGAAGCAACCGTATTCGTCGGTGTGTCCGTCAAAGCCCTCGTAAGTACGTCCCTGCATGATACGGACGTGGCGTTCGAGGCTCGGGGAATGTTCTTTTTTCTCTTTATTTTGTTATTTTTTTTATTGTCATTTTTTTTATACGTTAACTTTGGTTCTTTTTTAAGTCGACGATTAAACTTTCTTTTTTCGAAATTGTTCATTTCTCCTTTTGTTCATCATTCGCTTGTAATCGATCCTGATTCACAGAAATCGATAGCAACGATGCTACAATAAAATAAGATGGAAAAACAATACTCCTCGTAGTCCCCGACCGCCCCCATCTCGTTCGCGAACGAAACGGTTGGTGGGATGAATTTTTGTTTTTTGATGATCGACAAAAAAATGTGAAACCTTATTTATTATAGCCTCGTTAACGTGAAATTTGTTAATTATGACCTTCGGTGTAATTGTTTTCGAAATCACAAAAGTTTGTCAGTAATGACACAGTAATTGCAGCGGAAAATAAAAATTGATGAATAATTTCGTTAAATTAATTATTTCTGTTGTTAAATTGAAAATTTGAGCGTAACGTACAAAAGTGATTTTACAAAATTACGATACTGTAAAGTGAAGATGTTAATGATGATTTTTTTTTCGTTTAGAAAAAAAAATTCATTTTCAGGATATGTTAATAATTATTTATTTTTATTCGTTATTTCTTAATTTAATATTGTTTCCCTCGTCAACCGTCGCGTTCTCGTTTAACGGCAAGCATGGCGTCATAAAACTCCGTTTTGCTTTTAATTATCATTTTTTTTTCATATGAAAACTAACACGCATATCATTTTTTCTATCTTTTGTTTAATTCCATGGGATCCGTGCATGAAAAAAAAAAAAAAAAAAACAATAAAACAAAAATGTTAACCGTGTCGACAAAATAATTCTCCCGATAACGACAATCGGGCGGGGGACGAAAACGGACAGAGGGCTTCCTACTGTAGTTTGGCAAATTTAACAAGAGGCCTTGATGAGGAAATTGAGGATCGATCGCATGAAAATCGACTAAAGTTCGAGGTAAGGCGCGGAGAGCGGGATATTCATTACGAAAACGTTGTTATTAGACGTATTGGTGAATATCTTCTTTTTTTTTTTTATATACCCAAGGACGAGATATGTTGTTCGTCCTTAAACGTCAAGATTAATCAATGATTTATGAGAGAATCAAATAGTTTGGAGTAGGAAAAAAAAAAATTAGATGAGAAACTTTGCGATACCAATAACCTTGACGATTAGAGACATTTTCATATCTCTTTTTGCTTTATTCGCCCACACACGTTGGCATTATGGTCTCGATCGACGATTCATCATTACAAAAAATGCAGCAGTCACGTTTATCGATTGGTCAATATTGAAAAATTGTTCAAGTTATTGTATTTCCGAGCAAAAAAAACAAAACCAAACAAATAGCGTCAATCTCGAGTTATAAATAAATTTGTATTAAAGAGGAAAAACAATTTTTTTATGAATATTTATGAATTTTTTAAACGTTCAACTGTATATTTATCATACTCATATAAAACTTACATATATGAGCAATACGGCGATCTATTTGAATCCTCGTTGCAGCAACGTATGTACGAGAAATGTGAAACGGATTTTGTCTGTCAATTGCAGAAATCGAGCTTCAACAAATTCGACGCCCTAAGCAAGAAATCGGTGCTTCATGTACGCTCGTCAGATCCGGCTAAGGTTCAACAGCAATTAAATTCCGTAAGTATTTTTTTTTTTCTGCACTTCAACGCACGTTTAGAAATTATGCGATTTTTTACCGTAAACGACAAAATTAGATCGATTGGATGTTTGGATTTGGGATTTTATCGTATAACAGAAAAATTATTTTCATACGCTTTGCCATTCTGATGTAGAGAACATGAAAAAAAATATACCTATTTAGCCGTGTTTTGTATGTCACGAAAGAAAAATATGTAGAATTTCACAGTGAAACAGTGAGGGGTCAGGTATTTTGTACCAGGTGTGACGTAACGTACGCAGTCTGGAAAAAAAAATATGGGTCACCAAGACGCGAGCCAAAAATATTTATCTATTTCGTGCCAGCGGGTGGGGCTCAACACACCGGCTGCTGTCTTGGCCTCAGAATTTTTATTTATATACCAACTGCACTACTTCCGTCAACTACGGACATATTTTCACTGGTTACAACCCCGCATACAGTATATCGTATGTAAAATACGATGTACTTATGTACATGTATTGAAAAAATCTATAGATTTATTTTTTGCGGATTTATTTATGCAAAAATATTACATTTACAAAGTAAGACATGTAAATGTATCGTACATTTATATAACAGGATATTTTTAAGATACTAGAATAAAAAATGGAGTTGTAACCGTTTTAAAGATGTTTAGGTAGTTTTCCAACATTGCAAATGTAGTTTCTGTGAATGTGCAGCAAATTCAATTTATGGGGGGAAATAGGGTTAGGACAGCGTTTTATCAATGATTTTCATGAATTTTATTATAGTATAAAAAATAAATATAATTTATTGAAACTTTGAGAATATTTTATACATATATTTAAGTATATACTATAAAATTTTTGAAGAATTTTCTTGAAAAACACCGGGGATATTAGCGACCCCATATTGCAGGTCACAATCAGACTTAGCATTTTGCGTACATTCTGGAAGCCGCAATTTTCATCTGAAATCAAACGAGGTTGGAATTTACTTTTATCATATGTCTCTCTCCTATATGAATCTAAATGCTATCAAAAAAATAGAAAATTGAATTTTTTACAGGGCTCAAAACAAAAAAGCATGATTTTTGCCATTTTTTACAACTTTATTTGCGAAAAAAAAAAATTTTAAATAGTGATAATATTCCGATTTTAGGTTCATATAGAGCGCAATACTATGAAGAAAGTAACTGCCAATTTTCAAAACGATTGGTCGAAAACTTTTCAAACTAGCGTGTACGCAAGTTAAAAAAAAGTCGTTTTCAGAGGAAACGCGCTTGAAAAAATAGTGAACGCTCGGTTATACACGTGGCGCGCTCGGGGCCTGAAGGAGAGCTACTCACTCTAATCGCTTATAACAATAGAACGACTCGGAATTTTCATTTAAAATTTTGAGAACATATTTTTCAATAGTTTTACTAACAATTTATGATATAAAAAAAAATTGATTCTTTGAACCGTCTAACCCTATTTCCCCCCCTAACCATCAATGACATTCCTGGGCCTAGTACTTTTTTGTGGGGGTGGTATATAAAAGCTTTGAACCTTCCCCAAAAAGGAATGAACGTTCTTTTTTCGAGAAAAAGAAAGGCAGGAGGAAAGGGTGGAGAAAGTGATGGAAGGGGTGAATTGTATTTTTTTTTAACGAATTATTTCAACGTATTTTTTTATTAGGCTATAGAATGGATTCGAGAGAATTTATGTAATGTCTCAAATTTGATTTGATCCTTGCTCAGGACAATTGATCCTGAATTCCCTAAGAATTGATAGGGTCAAAATACTACTCTGGTGCCTAAAATACACTTATCGGAATATCAGGAATTCCGATTTGGAAATGCCAAAAATAACGATAATATTGAAGAAAAATACGTATTGTCTGCATTCCTAGTTGGTATTATATATTTCTTTGTTATCCACGTTAACTAATGCTAGTTTCGTGAATTTCCAGGTTGGCCAAAATGGCGACGCGAATCCGAACTGTCGCAGCTGCGGCAAGGTCGTTTTCCAAATGGAACAGACGAAGGCCGAGGGTTTGGTCTGGCACAAAAATTGCTTCCGATGCGTTCAATGTAGCAAGCAGCTGAACGTCGACAATTATCAGAGTCACGAGAGTACGCTATACTGCAAGGCCCATTTCAAGGAACTGTTTCAACCGAAACCGGTCGAGGAGTCGGATCAGCCTGGTAAGCTATCGTCATGTGACAACGAGTGCACTTGAGTACTAGATTTTAGCTCATGTATATTGTATTTAGGAAAAAAATCGTTTTGTTAGGAAAACCATTTTTTTTGTATATGCGTAATTTTTCACACGAAAGAAAGAATTGCTTTACCGAATGGATATTAAATAATTCAATTTTAAAATCGAATGTAGGAGTAAAGAGATTTTTACTAAATAGAAATATTTTTACAAAAGCCGAAAAAAACGATTTCTCAGCGATCCAAATTTGCCTCGGGCATTTGAAGTTTCTAATAACTTAACAGAGATTTTTACAATGTTATTCAAATTTCCGAAATTAATGCGAGAATAAAATGTTGACACAGACGGCAAACCTCCCTCTCTCGAATCCGTTAAATTTTGTAAATCCTTCTTAGTGCGACCTCGAAAGCCGGAGATGATCATTCGGGAGAACCAGCCGAAAGAATTGCCACCTGACGTGGTCAGAGGTAAAATCGATGTTTTTTGCGACGTGAAGCAAAAGCAAAAAAATAAAAGAACCTTGTCTCTGTTCGAGAGTAATTTTTAACAAAATTAAACATTAAATAAAAAAGGATTTAACGTTGTTTTGTGAGGTGGCTTTAACAGGAACGGTTTTATTTATTTTTGTTATCAGCAGACTAAAAACAATTAATCAAAAGCGGATGAGATCCTCGTGATGCAGGGCAATCCGTGTATTTAAATAATCATTAGATAAATAATCATGATTACTACAAATAGAAGAAAAAAAAAACATTAATAAATTATACCGATTTACTCGCTTCGCGTGCATCGTCTAACACAATCCGTATTCTAACAGGCTTTTTTTTTTATTAGTCCCTGCCGAAAAAACGAATGTAATATTTTCAGCGATGAATTACGTGTCAAAAATAAATAAATTTCTCAATCACGATAATATTGATACAATGAAAATTTTAATACGATTTCGCAGCATCCGACAAACCCGATCTCGGGCTCGAGGAGCTATCGGCACTTAACGTCAAGTCGCGATTCCAAGTATTCGAGAAAACGACCAACGACACGAACAACGAGATCGAGAGATCGCCGTCACAGGTTGTCAAGCGATCACCGAGTATACTCAGCAAACTCGCAAAGTGAGTAATGATTGAAAAATATCAACGACAATTTTTCAACAAAATTAATAATGACAAAACTATCGACAATTATTAAGAAAAAAACGTGCGAGTCGAGATAAAAAAAATATTGTACATTTTTTTAATATTCTAAATAATATTTCAACCCTTAATGCCTATTTTTTTTAAACTGATTTTCATATTTCGAATATAGCCAATGGTGAAATTCAACTATCCTATATCGTGACGAAAAATAAATAAATAAATGTAAAACGTGAAATTGGCAAAAATGTATACTCGATACTTTCGTAAAATTAGCAATTCCAATGTCTCGAGTTTCGAAAAGTTCACGCGTCAGCAAATTTTTCCTCGTTGCTTCGGACGCATAAAAGTGTATGCGGCGAATGTAGAACTTTGTGAATAACTCTTAGCTCCGGGCGAGAACTCGAAGAAATTTCATAATTTTTTTGTCAAATTAAATGTTCAAAAAATTAGATGTTATTAAATGAAATTCCTGTTTTAACATAAGTTTAATAAATATTTTTATTTCCCGTGATAAGAAGTGATAATTTGGACTATGGAAAATGATCAGAGACTAATTTCGTGTACGGAATTGGTAACGTCTAGAGTCCAAATTTTTTTTTATTTACCTTTCAAGCGCGTAGGAATTTTCGTAAACTTATTTAACGTTGTCTCAAAGGTTTCAGGCAAAAGGTATGGACATTGGTGTGGCTGACGATTCGCTCAATGGCATACCGTTCGAGGAATCGAGTGAAAGTGAGGAAGACGAGGAAATCGAGGACTCCGAAGGTATGTTACAGCAAATAATTGATTAAATCAATTAACAACAAAAATATGAGTAAAAAAATGTATTGAATTGTTGGTTTTTTTTTCTTCTTATGCTTCAGATTTGGACAACGAGATTATAAAGGCAAAACGTACGACCCGCGAGAGACCGATAAGCTTCACCAAGATGGATGATATTAAAAATCGTTGGGAATGCACGAGCCAGCAGGGAAGACGCGAATCACAGCGCGAAGCGCGCAAAGAAGAAATAGCCGGTATACGCTCGAGACTCTTTATGGTAATTTGCCTAATAATCGTTTATCTTTAACTCCAACTAATAGTTAAAAAATTTGAATTTTTGAATAATGATAAAAAAATTAAAAAATATATATTTCTCATCGGTACTTTGCTCCATCGAATTATATAAACATTTGAGATTTTCTACAATAAAACAAATGGACATTTCTAATAATTGACCTGGTGCAAGAGATCCTGTTTTAATTCGAGCCTTTGACATTTCATACTGGTTGTGCATGGTCAAGCCCGTAAATCGAAACTTCACATTTTGCAGTATTTTACTTTAACACTCAACTTAAATATTCGTAGTATGGAAAATTAAATTGGACGACAATTGAAAATAGTGAACTCAATATGTCCGACTAGGAAACAAAAAATTATACTATTTTTATGAAAATTTGTATTTAGGAACTACTGCGATCGCTGATTTTGAATTAAAAGTCAAAATGTCAAAATTCAAAATAGCACAGCATGAATAATTAATAATTCAAAAAATTATGCTTGTTCGATGCAATTTTGTACCTGTGAGTTATTAAGATCGTTGATTCGTGATTTAAAGTAAAAATTAAAAAACTCGAAATATCAGAGTCAATATGACGGTCCAAAAACCAACAAAAGGCTTGATTTCAATAATAACTGGTATCAAAGGTTTTTCCAGGTCGTCCAGAATTGCAATAGCAAACATTTCGAGATATGAAACCGTAAGATTTAATTGAGATCCCCAAACTACCAGTTATTTTGTTCCAGAAAAAGATTTAAAGATTTTGATTATTCTAAAATGATGAAAATAAAAAAATTTCCTGTCAGTTTCGTTTTAATGTTTTTTTCCGACGTAGAAGTGAGATTAAATTTTTTGTGAAAACAATGTGTTTTGTCCATTATCAGGGAAAACAGGGAAAAATGAAGGAGATGTACCAGCAAGCGGTTGCGGAAAGCGAACGAGTAACAAAGACAAATCCGACCGAGGAAATTCAGCACTCGACTCACGCACGTTCGATCAAAGAAAGGTTCGAAAGGGGCGAGCCAATAGCCACGTCGGATGGTGAAAACGAGGCTAAACCCAAACAGGAAAAACCGGACGAGGAAGTTATCGCTGCCGGTATGATCGATTCGTATAATCATTTGTATACTATTAATTCGATCAATTGAATCGAACACTCGTACTTTTTCCATGGTATCAAGAATAATCGGTGATTGAAATTGAAGGAAAAGCTATTGAAAATACTCTTTTCATAAAATAATCAGCAATGATAATTTAAAGAAAACCGTTCATAATCATTATAAACGAATAATTATTCGAAATTATTCGTAATTTTCAAACTTTTGCAAGTTGTTCCGTTATAAAATAATTTTTAAAGTTTTTTTGTTTCTTCAGAGAAGAAGCTTTGTCTTTTTTTTCCCCCAATTTGAATGATTGAATTGAGAGGAGACCGTCTCCTGTCACAGAGCTCGTTAAAAAGCCTTTACGAGACTTTGAGGACGTAATTCAGTAGTTTAAAATGAGAGAAACAGAGATTTTAGAATAGGAGATATGTGGCTCAAACTCTCTGCCAAGAAAGAATAAATTTATATATAAAGTGTGAATATATACCGTATATATAAGTAGTGTCTATATAAACATATATTTTCGTGACGTGACTAGCACGATGTTACTAATTCAAGTTATCCCGTTTCGTTTCCTCAGGTATAAGCAGAAAATCGCGATCTCTATTTTTGGAATTGGACGCTTCGGCGGCCAAGACGGGAAGGCCCGTAACGCCCGTCAACCCGAAGACACCTACCGATGTATCCAGACGCGCGAGAGATGTAAGTTTATGCTTGTTACGTTAATTTACATCATATACTTCGCGTTAGTCAAAACTCATTCGAAAGAGGGTATAGTGACGAATGAGGTCAAATACGAAAACACACAGTTGGATGAAAAAGACGCGCGAAAATAAATGTATTCCTAATTAATTTCAAGAATCCATTATGGAGAATTCCTAATTTTACGAGTTTTGACAATTGGTATTCAATTGGAAATTCGATTGGAAATTCGAGTAAAAATTGAGTAATTCAATAATATATCAAGAATTGGTTTTTTTTTTCGTAAGCACAAAAATGTTTGGCTAATTTTCGTAATTATTCTTTTAATTAAAATTTTTTTCGCTTATATTTGTTTTTTTTTGTTGATAATCTTTTTATTTATTTTATTTCCACTTTAATAGTGTAATCTTATAAATTTCACCATAATTTGCGTCACGATAAAGAGAAAATTAAATCCGTAATACGGACGAACGCTTGTAATAATTGCAAAAATTTGAGCAAACATTTATAAGCAAATTTATTGTTTTTGAAACAGTTTTTCTGGAATTCTTTTTAACAGCACGAAAATTACGAGATTTTTCGAACAAATTACACCAATTACCAAAAAAAAGCTCGAAGCAATTTAACTAGGAAATATTATATCGATAATTTGTTCGCTCGTCACAAAACTATGTGTCGCAAGACAATTAACGATACTTAGGAGGTTGAAAAATTAAATCACATGAGAAAATGAGGTTCAATGGAAATTTTGGTGTATTGCAATAAAATTAAAAATTGTGAAAAATCGATGATATTGACTGTTACGAAGGAAAATGAGTCCGAGCGTTAGTAATGCTAAAAATATATTAATAAAGTGTTAAAAAAAAAATCGTTGACCAAGTATTCAGGATTTTCGTTGCTTTTCTTTCAATTCAAATTGCAATCAGTGATTTTTCTTCAGACACCATTATTCTAAATAAATTATTGAGCTGATTTTTTTTATATTTTCAATCGTTATACAATTAAAAATCTTCAATATACGAAACTGATTACTCAAATATCCTTGAAACCTTGCAATCGTAATACAGAGAAACTCTACGATAATTGCACTGAGGGAACGACTTGGTACAATCAACTAAATTATAGTTTGCGAGTAGATAATAAAATATTAAGTTGATTGAACGAAATGGTTGACCGAAAGAATAATCAATTCCGGAAGAAAAATTCGCTCAATAACCTAATTATTATGTTTTATCAACTAAATATTTCATTAACTATACGCAATCACAATGTAGTTGATGTTAAAGTAGAGAGACTAATCAGTATTATTTTTCGCCTTTTACCAAAAAATGTATATAGCTATATATCAAAATGGCCTATCGTAATCGTAATACAGAGAAAATCTACGGTACTTGCACTAAGGGCACTTGATACAATCAACTAAATTACAGTTTGTGAGTAGATAATAAAATATTAAGTTGATTGAACGAAATGGTTGTCGGACTACCGAAAGAATAATCAATTCCAGAAGAAAAATTCGTTCAATGACCTGATTATTGTGTTTCATCAACTAAATATTTCTTTAACTATACGCAATCGCAATGTAATTGATGATAAAGTAGAGGCACTAATCACCATTATTTTTAAACTTTTACCAAAAAATGTATATAGCCAAATATATATTAAAATAGCCTATATAGCAACTGGTTCGTGTCTCATGATTGGTACTCGTACCTCACGAGCTTTTTTTTCTTTGTGCGAAAAAAAAAAACGCAAGTTTCTTTTCATTTTCATTGAATCCTACTTTTCAATGTGGTTCAACGTTGTTTAGCGTAAACAAATAATTAACGTTGAATCGTTAATACAAAATGCGTAAGAAAAAATGTTTAATAATATGTCCGCTACCGGCAAACTCTCAATTGGAATAATTTACCCGTTGCTAAAAGACAACGATGATTTTACGACGTAATTACGTCGTTTATCGAACTGACGATATTGTCCGATTTGGGATGTGGGTTTGAAAAAAAAAAGGCGTTTATGGGACGTCAGGTATCCGAAGACGTGGTACGTAGTACCGACACTACTGAGGAGGTACAGGTCGAAACATCCGACATCACGAACAAATTCAAGTTCTTCGAGACTTACCAGGAGCCCGCTAAGGAACGAAAGAAATTTCGGATAACTCCGCCGCGCGACGATCAAGTCAAGGTTCGCACAAAATAACGTGAGACCGGTCGGTGTTGGTGTTTGAAAGAATGGAAAGAAAAAAAACATCTTAAAATTAACCGACGGTGTGGCCAGAGTTAATCGAGAAATTTGAATTAGCGCGATTGCTTAATCGACTACTCGATTCTCGTTAATCTCGTATCGCGAATGAGAAACACAAAATACACGTTTTGCTTTATAACGATGCATGAAACGCACGAGGCTTTTGATTCCGTTTCGACTAACCAGAGAGACTTCGAGGGATTGGGAAAAAAAAAAGAAGAAATGCAAGGCGGGGGAGGGGGGAGAATCCTCCGTAATTATAATTTCACAATGACGTTCTTTGTGAGAAAAACCGTGAGCGTTTATAAATTCAGCCTGTATGTGAACGTCCTATATTTATTTCATGGGAAATTCGAGAACCCCTGCGAGATCTGTGAGGGAAGTGAAGAGAGAGAGTGAGGGCAAACTGTGGTGTGCTCTTAAGAACGATCGCAAAGATCCTCCATGGCGATCTCTCGAATTGAGAATCACTGAGACACAAAGGGGGAACTCTGCCGAAGGCCGTTTCGCGGTTTTTTTTTCGCGTGAATAACGTCCACAAATTAATTTCACTTTTTATGCTCGCAAGTTAGCAACGACGAATATTCCCGGAATTGAAAAAAACATTTTTTTTTATTCATACATTTTATTTGTACTCGTAACGAATTACTTTATTTACAATGAATCATTCGATTAGCGACGATTTCACGGTAATAAAATTTTTTGAAAAATATCTTGATTATGGAATTTTTGGGTCATTTGTAGATTTCTTTTTAAATGGCCGTCAGAATAAGATAAAAATGGAAAATAATCAATGAAAGCTTGATCTTTTTGGGAATTTGAACTTTTCTATAAAATATCATAAAGTCAATTCGTTAAATTTGTAACAACAAAAATATACGGGAATTTCGTTATAAATATAGAAAATTAAATTTTCCAAAATTAATGGGGAGAAAAATGCTGCAATGGAAAAGAAAAAAACGTAAAATTATTCGTAAAATCGATTTCAGTTGTAAATCAACATTTACAAATTCGCAACAACGAAAATTGACGGAATTTTTGTTTGATGATATTTAAAATGAAATTTTCCTACGTAGATTCATCGAGAAATGCTCGAATTTTATTCTGAAGTATTTTTCCACCAAAAAAAAAAAAAAAAAATATGTCGGTAGGGATATTATCGACGTTATGTTCATTTTTATATAATTCGGTTCTTCATCGGGAAAATGCCAAGTGCTCGTTCATGTAAAACAGCTTGACGATTATCTCGGGTCTAAGGACTTTTTCCGAGTTTATCCGAGGACTATAATTTTCGCGATTGGATATATGTATATGGGCGAGTAGTATATATATGCGAGAAGAGAGAGAAACGATGACGACCATAAATGAGGGGTACGGTGGCACTTGATTTCTCGACTGCCCTTGAACCCCGCATGGTCAGCTATAGCTTTACCGTTATTATTCCTACATCCTTCCATTCGTGAAGAGTGGAGGATCGAGAAAGAGTGAGAAAAGGAGAAAGAGAGAGAGAGAGAGAGAGAGAGAGAGAGAGAGAAAAAAAGAGAGACTCCGAGGCTCAACCACCGGCCACCCAGTAACGCACGCTCGCGTCGCACAGTGCACTCGCATACTCGGTGAAACGAAGAAGCATTCGTTAAGAACGACGCCGGTAGTGAATAAAAAAAAAAAAATTTCAGTGCAATTTGACCGAAATTGAACAAAAAAAATTGTTTTAAATACAACAAAGTGATACTATAATTAGCTATTTTTTATACAATCGAAAAACAAAAACCCGACTAAGAAATTCAATTTAAATCTAGCTCCGAAATTTCGACGGAAGTGTGAAGTGACTTTTGTGCCTTCGAAAAATATGACCGAGGTAAAGAAAACGGAATTTTCGAACCTTTTTGTTTTTCGTTCATAATATTTTTCTCCTATATCGCGTTTGAAATTTGTTTTTTTTTTCCATTTCACAAAATTTGGAGTAAGTATTTGACGTGTTAGAAAGGATCGAATTTATCTCGTCGCTCGCGTTACCATTATCGTTTAAAATTCATTGTTTTGCGAAAATCGCGTAGTCACGAATACGACGTCTTTTTTTTAAATTCGCAAATTTGTTCCCTTGCATTTAAACTTTCTCGATTTTTTTTTTTTGTAAATTCTTTTCGGTACTCTTTTGGAGCAGAATTTCGCAGATTTGAATAAACGCCATTATACTCATCGCTCGCGCGAGCATTGTCGTAACAGAAATTCGTCGTTTCGCGAAATTAACGAAGTAAACAAAGCTCATTTTTCTTCAACTTTTTTTTTTCTTTAATTCACAGCATTATTTTTTTTTCTTGTGTTGCATTTAAACTCCGTTTGGTAAAAATCTTTTTCGGTTGTCATTTGGAGCAGTGTTTGAGACGTTAGAAAATTTAGTATTTCATCAATTGTGCGAGTATTATTGTATCGAAATTCAAGATTTTTGGAAATTAGCGAGGTAAAAACAATCGATTTTTTAAACCTTTTTTTTTTGTAATTTGCAAAATTGTCTGGTTTCCTTTGTTGAGTTCGAGCTTTCTCGTTAAATAATTTCTTTTCTTTTGTATTAATTTGTAGGACACGCGAGTATTGTCGTACAAATTCATTGTTTTGCGAATTTCTTGTTTTTTTTTAATTCCTTTTGGTACTAATTTTAAGCAGTATTTGACATATTTGAATAGTTGAAATCTCTGCCTCTCGTCACTCGAGTGAACATTATCGCAGAAATTCTTCGTTCGCTCGCGAGAAACCAGAAAGCGAGAAAAAGAGAGAGAGAGAGAGAGGGAGAAAGATTATGTACGTCCCACGTATGAGCGGGTTTCCTGTAGCCATTTGTGCCAACGACTCGCTTATAAATCCCACCCGAGAAGCACACACGAGAGAGATCTTCTCCGGAATGAAGCAGCGCTCCATCTCTTTCTCTCTTTCTCTTGGTGAAGATTATTTTTTTATTCGTACGAGAATACATTTTTTTTCTCTCGCTTCTTTTTTCTTTTCGAAAGTTTGCACGACACATTTTTATGGCCTCCTGTACGGGAATTGCGATAACGGTACGGGGGGATACATAACGAGAGCCCTGTCATTAAACTGAATCATAACGCGTGAAGGAAGCGAGACATCGGGCCTTAAATAATAACAGAGAAAGAGATCGAGGAAAAAAAAAACGTTCTATTTTAATCAAGAATATGCGAGAGCCCGTTTTGAACATTGGAATTTTATGGAATTATAAAAACATACGACCTAAATTTAAGTATATATGTCGAAATAAATATTCAAGCAGATTCACAAATTGCCGGTCAATTTAAAAAAACATCAATTATTACCGCAGGAAATTATCGAAATAATTTCAGTAAAATATCAATTATCGAATTATCGAGAATAAGACTTTTGAGTTGTTCCTTTATAGAAATAGTCATATCCAATATTTATGTATTGATTCAAGAATTTAAAGAAATAAAAAACATCAATTTGCTTTGACTTTTCGTTCAACAAAGAAAATTCGTAAAAATTTATTGAAATCTGAGTATGTTGAAAATGGCACACTTCTCATCTGTCAAATAAAATCCTTTGTTTATCGTTGTATTATAAAAATAAATAAAAACAATTTTATTCGAATGAAATTCATTTAAATCAGGCACAACGATTTTTCACAATCGGATGTAAAATAAGTTTGATATTTCATTGGAATATGAACGTGTATTTGTAACTCCAAATTCCATGACGTCCGGGGTGACGTCATAAGTCGTTTGAGAGGCTTGAGTGGATTCTATATGTTATACCTATATGCGCTTTATGCGGCGAGCTCGAAAAGCCACCGGGACAGACGAGAGAGTCACAAAAGGGTTCGAAGGGAGAGACGGTGGATTCCGGTTCGAGAGACCGGGGAGTGAACGATACAGAGAGAAAGAAAGAGAATCCATATAGCCATACCACCCTATAATCCTTCGGTCTCATGCGTCCGTGTGTTTGTCTGTGTCTCTGTGTGTGTGTGTGTGTGTGTGTGTGTGTGTGTGTGTGTGTGTGTGTGTGTGTGTGTGTGTGTGTGTGTGTGGAAAGTTTCACAGCTTGATACTTTTGTCAGACAGATTATTTCCAAAGCTAATGGAAAAAAAGTATACGATTCCCAGTGTGTAAGATATATACCGTTCGTATATATGTATATGTAACTTTTAAATCCCTTTTGATTTTCGTTTCGTTTTAAACGTTCTGCAGGCTTGCATTAACTCGGTTTCTTGACGTTTTTCTTTCTGTTGTCGTTTATATTTTATACACGGACGATGGGACCCAACGTTGAACTAGTTAAATTAATGTTATATTTTATTTCAATTAAGCTAAAAATAATAATGACAAATGATAATCACGAATGCTCATTTTTTAAAGTAATGAACATTTTTTTGTCTTCTTGAATAATTTGGATTAATCGTTTTTTTTAATAACGCATTTCAATGTTATTCAGAATAATTTTTATAATTTTTTCATCGAAATAACACTAACGTTTGTCATTTTTATTCGTTGATTTTATTTTATTCGATGCACGATGAAGTTGTTGAGTTAATTTGTTTTTATGTTGAATTAAAAATACTGAAAGTTATTCAAGAACTTGAAATTATGAGAATCAATTAATACCCTTGTTTGTATCAATCTTTTTTTTTACAAAAATTTTTCGCAATTATTTTGTTAAAAAGTTTACTGACGAATTGAGTTTTCATTTTACGAGGAATTTTTGTATTTTTTTTTGCATCGTCGCGATTTTTTTTCTTCCCAGTTTCGTAAAACATATTTTTTTTATATTATCGAAAGCAGATGAGCTCGCCGGATCGCGAGATCTATCGGGACCCGGATGTCGTAAGAGCTGAGGACAGAGTCGACGAGGTCGTACACACGGACACGGCCCGCAAGATGCTCTCAATCTTCAGGCAAATGGAGGAAAACGCGACCAAGGAGGACATACCGGATGGACCTAAACCATTGAAACGCTTCACTCCACCGCCCGAGGACAAATTTGCCAAGGCAACGGCTTCCGAGTCCGAGGATGAAGAGGACGAGGAGGGCGAGGAGTCCGAGGAGGAAGAGAGCGGCGAGGAGAGAGATCCAAATTACGTCAGGGCTTCCGATAAGGTGAGAATTTGAATATTACGAAAAAAAAGAACTAAACGTTCCACCGTATGTTTAATGATTTGTGTGAATTGTTAATTTATCCATGTGAACAATTATTAAATCCTGTTAAAATTTTGAAAAACGCACGACACAGTTAAGTTACTTTTTTTCGCAAAAATGAATAATAGAAATTTACAAAAATATTTTTACGATTAATAATTCGATCGCTGTATGTAGAAAAAATGGTGCAAATTGAAATTTCTAATTGCTTCCTCATTTTTGAGAAATACTTAATATTAATTCATTTTTATAGAAATAACTAATTGTTTGTTGATTTTGTGAATTCAGGTAGAGGATGAATTTTTGAAGCAAGCACAAAATGCCGCACGAGCAAAGACTCTGCGAGCGAAATTCGAACAGTGGGAAACGACCGACGGTAAAGTGACGAGTCATCACGTCGCCGAGATGGACATGGCACAGGGTAACGGTGATCAGGCGAGCATAGAATCGGCGAGTAGCCTCAGAGCTCGCTTCGAATCGCTCGGTTCACAACCCTCGGATGCACCACGAGCCCCGAAAGTCAAAGTCAATAGATTTGTGGTAAGTTTCACGTAAATTGCAATGTTTTTTTTTTCAGCAAAAATTGATATTCATGTCGTCTTGCATTAAAAAAACCAAAACGAAATACACGAATTTCACAAAAATTCTTCTTGTTGATGTCAAAAACACTGTGAAATCATTTCATTATCGTTGCACGATTTTTCTTTCACTCAAATCATAATAATAATGCTCTAACTTACAAGAATATTTGAGGAAAAAAAATGTTATTCGGACAAACAAAACAATTAATTAGATTTAAATAAAATTTTATAATTTAAAATTAATTTAAAAAATTTCAAGTCATTGTAATATACTTTATTTTATTTTTTTCGAATAAAATTGATTCAAATTAAATACATCCATTGGTTATATCAATATTGCATTTTCATATGATATTATATTTTTTCTATAACAATTTATGAACGTATGTCGTAGTGCACTCAAAAAGTAGAGTAATTTCCAAAAAAAATATCTGAAAATTCAATTCAACTTTTATTATGAAATAATGTATAATCGTTGCATGATTTTTCATTTTCTTTCTCATGTAGTTAACATTAAGCCTTTGACTCACGTACAAAAACTTCTGCATACCAAACGCATATACTTTGATTCACGCGAATTCCATTTCCGTACGATATTTATTGTAAATAAACTAAAAAAATGTGTAATCAGCAAAATCTCTCAGTCGAATGAAAATTTTTAATTCAAATGGATTTCCATTTTAATGTATTGCATCAGAAAAAAAATGCTTTCATGGTTACTTTAATTCCAATAAAATGGATCGCAATTGCTTTTTTCCATCAAATAAAATAAAAAAAATAACAATTAATCGTATCACGCGGAAAGAATTTGTGAGCCAAATTTTTAATGACACACACACACACAGCTTTTCCTCTTTTAATCCCACAATAATTTATGTAAGGCTGAAAATTAATCACTATGTTGTGCCAATGCGTTTGACCGTTCAATGTTGTTATATCACACGACCCATTTGTCTTCCGAGTGTATATGTGTGTGCGTGGGGGTCTTTTTTTTCGTTACGTGGTCGTTCCTAATCGTTCATTAATAAAAATTGCTGGAATGACGATTTGTTTATTATATATTTATACACGCGAATCTCGTATGCGATAAACGAGTGTGTCTGTACGGAGCATATAACATGACGCGATTTAGCGAGCTTTATTTCGTTTCGTTTTAGTCGTTAATTAGTCAGAAATTAAGTTCTCGAGTTAGCGAGCTTTTTTTTAAATCTATTGCGATTGGCATGTTATGCGTGATTTTTAATTATTTCTCATTAAGGTAATCGAGTGATTGAAATTAAAACCGTTACAATTTTGTTGCCACGAAGTTTTCATTATTGACTAGTAAGCTACGTTGTTCGCAGCCGAAGAAAGAACGTTTTGCTTGCTGGCAGAGTCCTGTAACTCCTATTATTGTCTTGTAAGAGCAGGTTGAATTTTTGTTTGTCCGTTAATTCCGTTTACGATTGGGAATAAACTGTTTACCAGATAAATGTCTGTGAAGTCTCTAAATCTTTGTTAAAACCTCCCCTATGGGGTAAGCACGGCAGATTAAAAATAAAACCAAAATTGTAAGCGCTACATTGTTAGAAACATTTTACCGAGAAAAAAAATAGTGTTTTCTAAAGTTGGCCAATATGTCTGGGATCGGGGGGAAAACAAAATAATCTGCCATGCTTATCACGTAGGAGGAGTTCAAACAAATGATGTTGAAGTTTGCATCGTTGGAATGCAACGAAAATATATTTTTTTATACCATTCATCCCGCTTAAATTTGAATTTTCGTGAACAACAATCGTTAAAATATTCTCTTGGGGTCTTCTTTAAGGACCTGGACCCAAATGAGCAAGAGAAGCGAGGGCAATACCGAGAATGAAAATTTGAAAAACTTACTTTCGTTGCGTTCCAACGACGCAAACTTCAACAACATTCAAACAAAGAGTTTAAAACTTTATGGACATTGATCTATCCAGTAGTTTATTCCCAATCGTGCGTAGAATTTACAGAAAAGCAAAAAAACAAATTCAAAATATTCTTACAAGACGAATATAGGAGTTACAGAACTTTGTCAGGAAAAAAAACGTTCTTTTTGTCGTTCGCAAACAAAATACCTTACTAGACATTCGTTTAAACCTTGTGGCAACAAAATGATAGCGGTTTTCATTTTTTTGATACATTTTCGTGTCCCGACTTCCTTAATAACGTCACAGAGTTGTGACGCATAGCAATTTTTGTATTATTCATTAAAATGCACTTTAAGACGACAAAGTCTCCTTGGTACTGAGAAAAATCGATTTATCGTGTTAAAATAGACTTTATCACAACTCACAAAAAATGTATTTCAATTGAAAACGGTCAAGTTGCGCAAATTTTTATGACTCATCGATATTTCGCTCATTGAAAAATACTTTTATCGATTCGAAACGAAAAAGTTTATTCAAACGAACCGATATTTCTCGGTACAACGTTTTCTAGTTTATGCAAATGTTTGTCCTTTTTTTTTTTGACGTTTTGCTTCGAGTGGTATAAAAGAACAAAAAAAAACAAAAAGAATGAAATAAAATTAGTTAATAAATATGAAAATTCTCGGGAGCAGTAAGACTCGGAAGACTGTGAAGATTCGCCGGTGCGATTGACGGAAGAGGAACGGAATCAGCGAGGAACGGGGGTGGTTGGGTATGGGTCGCGAGGGATGCAGGTCTCGAAGAATTAGGAAAAATAAACAAAAAACAAAAAAGAAAATGTCAAGGCCATCGCCGAAACGAGTCCCGAACGAGTTTTCGTCATCGAGTGTCGCAGAAGTGTTATTATTAATTATTAATTATTATTATTATTACTACTATTATTATTATTATTATTATTATTAATATTGACATAAAGTCTTTACGTTTTAGAAATGATTTTAATTCGCGTTGTTTCGGTAAGATTGAATTTTAGTATGACGTGTAATTTGCTATGAAAAAAAAAAAGAACAAAAAACGCGTACGATGTGTCTCGTAATTATACACAAATGTGCAATATATTATTTAACGAGAAAAGGAGATCCACGATTTCCGGTTTGAGAAACATTCGTTACACTTTTATTTTTTCCGGCATACGCTTAGGCTGGAGATCGTTTAAAAGAAGAAAAAATAATAATAATAAAACATAATTCGAGATATATATTCGTTGCAAATGAACCGAACGGTCTTCCAACAACGTCTTTTCAAATATTTCCGGCATCTTATCAACGTCTTCGTTGTCCATACTCGAGTGCCAATTAACATACCAAAGACGACGAGAGAACGAGCAATTACAAAGACTGAGGGTTCAATGTTTTATGTGGAAAAGCAGGACTCTCGTGAGTCATTGAGAATTTTTATTTTTTTTTTCGAACCACATCTCAAGTTCGAAGCTCCCATGACTTTGCCGGGTAAAAACAATGTTGTCCAACGAAACTTTTTGTTTTTTTTAAAGACCCTCATTCGTGTTTCACGATTTTAAAAAATATCGATATACGAAACTTAACGCGCCATTACTCGAGCATCAGCATTCGTCTCAGACTTGGCAAATTATTTCCGGGGAAAAAAAACGCAGAAAGAAAGAAAAAAAATGCAAATTAATTTTTGTCCAATTCGTTCGATTGTGTAAAATAATAATTTGAGAGGAGGGCGAGGGGAGGGGAAGGAGTATGAGCCATTGCATGCATTTCATATCACATATATTTTTCATAGACTATATTCACTTATTAAATAGATGCAAACATAGCTGAAACAAGGGTACAAAGTAAGGATAAAAAAATTGAAAAAGAAAAAAAAAAAAATTCGATATAAGAATCGACAATGGAAGAAAAAAACAAGCAAACATTGCGGTTGAATTGTGCAACGAAACTCTCGTTATTCGAACGATAAATATCGAAGATAAGAGTACCACAATAGCAAGGTCTAAAATTTAGAGGAAAAAGTTTTTCTGTTTTCTTTCGAGACGAATATTTTGACAAATATATTTGATAATTTCCGTCGAATTTTCTTTTTCACTTTTTTGTGCTGTTTTTTTTTTCGTTTTCAATTTCGAAGATTTTGAGAAGAATGCTCACAGCCCGAATAACGGTGGAATAATGAGCCGAAATAACAAAAAAAAAAAAAAACTCCAGAACATTAGATTTATAGAGAGCGTCAAGCTTTTTCGATCGCTTTACATAGTTTTGAAATTTTTTTACCAATCAATTTTCGAAATACCGAGAACCGGAAAGAAGCGGTCAGCGTTTATAAGAGAGTGTCTGAGTGTTGGGAAGAAAGCGCATCAAGAGATTTTACTCTGATCGGTACGAACGATTTGAAAAATACAAATAAAAATAAAAATTGAAAAAAAAAGAAACCCAGGAATTTTAGTCATAATATATATATATATATATATATAGCGTTTCGGATTAAGCGGACCGACTCGAGCCGAACGGAATTGCGGGCAACAATTATCGTGCTGTAGTCGTCGAAAGAGTTGAAATAAAATAAAAGACAAAAAAGCTACAAACAATAATGAATTTCAAATATCAAAATATTTGAAAGCGCGGCAAATAGCTTCTCAAGCTCAATTTAGACGCAACTTTGTGTCAAAGCCTTATACAGTTTTATGAAAAAAAAAAAAAAAAAAAAAACATTTAACCAATTTCTATCGTGTTTTATTCTTCAATTAATTTTTTTCATCAAGTTCAATCGTCTGTGTGCGCACAGCGTGTAACTCTCAAAAATAGGCCATTATTTTTCGACGACTAGTTAATCGTGTGTAGCTCTCTGTCATATCCATGTAATTCGACACGTCGGCCCAATTATATATTTAACTAAAAAAAAAAATGAAATAAAATAAAATAACAATGATGATATCGCAGCTTCCATAAATAAGATTCTTCGAGAAACAAAACATACAAATTAACAACGATACAAAGCAAATTTCAACGTTCAATTTTTTCGTCATAGTCAATAATTCAAATAAATCGATTCCCTTTTCTCTCTCTATATATATCTCTCTCTCTCTCTACGTTTCCTTGTACAACTCCCGCTACTACTTCGTACTATATGACACAACGTTTATAACAGTCTAAGATTTTTTTGTCTCCCCTTTGCGACGTTAAACCTGTATGTTTATTTACAGAACAAAAAAAAAAAAACAAATGTTGACGATTGTTTTGTGGAATAAAACGTGGAATCAGTCTTGTCGAAGAGTTGAAATTATTGTTACCAAAATAAATAAATAAATAAATAAAAATTGTCCCCTGGGTCATAACAACGGTCAAATGCACAAAATAAAAAATAAAACACATTAGCCTACGTTCGTCTCTTCTACACATTATCATTGAATGAAATCTTTGACGCTGCTCAGGGGGGTGAGAAGAGACTTCCTTCTTCTTCGTTTCTTTTAATTCAATATTTAACATTTGAATGGGAATGAAAAATAGGAAATTCAGACGATCTGTATGGACGTGTGCGAGAGCTGTCAGAAGAAGGTCTATCCTTTGGAAAAAGTCGAGACGAACAACAAGATATTTCACAAACAGTGCTTCCGATGCCTACAGTGCAACTGCGTTTTGAGGTAAAAATTTAATTCTCCTAAACGTTCGAAATGCAAGAAAAAAAAAAACGATAATTTGTCATCGCTAAAAAAAATCATTTTGGTATAATTTTTTTTCTTAAACAAAACTGACGGATGCGGTTCTTTTCAATTTGCGAAGAAAAAAATCTTAACGAAAATCCGAAACGAGCGATTGTTGGAAATGTTTCTGCGATCGTGCGAATAAATATTCAGATTCGAATCTAAAAAATTATAGGAGTAAATTATTTTTTCGAAATAAAACGAATAATAAAAAAATAAAATTCCTCTTATAATTTTTTATATACCGATCTGAACTTTTTTTTATATGACCACAAAATCATCTAAGACAATCTCTCGTTTGGGATTTTTTTATACGATTTATTTTTCAAAAATGATAAAGTAAAGAACGTTTTTTGTTGCCGAGTTAGCGGACAATTAAATTTTATTGAATCGTCCATAATTTGATTGATTTTTCAAATATCTCAAAAAATGTTTTTTTTTCTATTCTTTAATTTTAATAGGATGGACACCTTTACCCTGAACAACGGAAAGCTGTATTGTATTCCCCACTTCAAGCAGCTATTTATCGCTCGAGGGAATTACGACGAGGGCTTTGGCGTTGATCCGCACAAGAACAAATGGTCAACGAGCAATACGAATACAAACTCAGCACCGGCGACAGCTCCGATCGCGGTATCGAACGGTCGAGCAACCTCAGTCGCCAATCGAGTCTGATCCCCCTCCCCCTCCCGCTATTTCCCGCAAAATCTCGTTATTAACATAAACAACAACAAAAATCAGAAACAAAATACGAAAAAAAGCACGCTTAAAAATTGGGTGAGCTCGATCCGGAGGATTTAACGACACAAGTTTATGATTCTCCCATCGACACGACGTGAGACACGATTGAACAACGATGTGATAAGAGAACAAGGCGTAATGAAAAGAAATGAAAACAAAAAAAAACAATTTTCCAAGATTAGCGAAATTGCTCAATACGAAACTCTTTTTCTCGCTGGCGTTTCAATCAACTCGCGATGAGAATAGACGCGGATGTCGAGCGAATGTGGTTTCGTGCAATTTGAATTATTGTTAATTACCCCCCCCCCCTCCGGCTGTGCTAAACTCAGTGCGTTTCACGAACAAATATGCTTTTCATCGCCCCCGAGGGAAACGAGTCCCTTGATCATTATTATTATTATTATTATTATTATTATCAAAATATCTGTCGCAGGATTTTTTTAAGAGAATCAAAAAGAGCCTTTGAGATTAACTATATATGAATTGACTGGATGTTCGATTGTGAAACGACATGAAATTTTAGAACACGTTATTATGTGCACAGCAGAGCGTCAATAAAGGATATTATATTGTAAATGTAGAGGCGTGTCGAATATTTTTTTTTGTTTTTTCTTTTTCATTCAATTTGAAACAAATACAATTTTAGGATTTTTAAAACGTTTTCCCTTCTTGAGAAATTGTTAAATTTTTGAAATCCCTAAAATTGTAAGAATCGCAAGGGGAGATAGAGACGCGCTAATAATAAACTCGAAAACAAGGCGATAAAGTCTCATTAATTTATGATTTATAAATATATGATATTTTGAGCGTTGAGAGGCGATAAAATAGGTGAAACATTTTCCCTCATTTGGAAATTCGACGTTTTTCCAAACGCCTCGAAACTCGCATAGTATACGTTTCTAACGTGCGCTTTTATTCGAAGCCTCTCGTCGCAATGTTAATTGTTATTAGTAAAAATTGAATATCAAAATTTTGCGCAATCACGCTTTTGAGCAGTTTACACGTGAAAGATTGAGCGAAAAGACAATGATGGTTGAGGAAAAAAAAAAACGTGGATCGAATGAATTATGACGATGAAAACTGACGAGACACTTATTGATAAAATAAAATAAACATCGTCGCCGTATACATTGTTATTTTATAATAATTCTCGTATCGTACTCGGTATTATTATTTTTCTTTTCTTTTTTAATTTTATTATATCCATTGTACTATACATATTTTGCTCTGAAGCGTTTTCATCTTCGTCACGTAATAATACTATAAACTCCAATTTTTTTTTTTCCCCAGACTCCCAACCGTGTAAGAGCCACTTCTCTATTTGTCAATATACATATTTAATTCTTGTAAACCTAAGATGTTTATTTTAAAAAAAAAAACCCCATCACGGAAACTTGAGGTTCGTTATCATTGAGATTTCTTTTTCGTTCACAGGAAAACAATTTTTTTTCCAAACAAGATTTGCTTTTAGCAAAAATGCAATGGATTCTTGTTGATTTCACAGGATTTGAAATCAATGTCGTTTTTTCTTAATTTTCTGGAATTTACAGGACCATAAGCCATTTCGGCATTTCGGCTCCGTTTGTTTGTCGCGTGAACCGATTTTCATGAAATAACGCATGGTGTTACTTTAATCCACAACTTAAGGACGTGGACCAAGAAAAAATAGATAGAGCGACAATTCAAAATGGCGGAATCAGTATGACAAAGTCTACAAAAATGATTCGTTTTTAACGAAAATGACTAACTCTAGATTATTTAGTCCGATGCTTTCGAATCCAAAGTAAACATTTCTAAATTCAACATGGGTCGATAAAAATGGCTAACTAAAGATTAAAATTTTATTTGATTTGAAGAAAAATCGGTTTCGAAGAATTTTTGAGTCTTTTCATTTGCCCTCAAGTGTATAAAAATTTGCAAAACAATTAGTATATTGGTAAGTGTAATCCTCAATTATTTGTTTCATTTTTTTTGTCAATAATTTATCAATATGCTTATTTTTGTGCAAAATCCGTTTTAATTTTAATATTAATGTGCAATAAAATCGTATTTTTCATATTTTTAAATCCAAAAGGAGGACCGAAAGTTATTATTTCATGGTAAAGCGGAAAAATTTAATTATCAGTTCTACTCTTATCCACCGCGAAACCATGCTCTTACTGTTACTGAAAACATCGTGACGATGTCGCTACATGCGCGTATTTAAAGTTCGATACCTATTGATTCGTGAGAGTTTCGTTGGTGAATATACGTACATTGCAATCAACATATATACAGAGACAAATTCTGGCGCCAGAACAGCTGACAACGCGACGGTTTCGCATATGCTCCGACGAAAAATACGAAATTCAAGTCAGCCACGTGGCGACTGAGCGAAATTCTTTTTCCTAAACAATATATATATATATCTATACATATATACAAATTGCCATACACACCGGTGCGAGAAAACAGCTATGCAGGTAAAAAAACGCTTTCTTCAAGATTCTTATTGTCACTCTACACAGACAGCACATTCGCCATCTTCATTCACGCACAAAAGAGATAATGCACGAAGAAAAACCCATGCAAATATTTTATTTTACTGCGAGCAGATGGAAATTTGCATCGACTCGATAGAATCAGCAAAAAACGCTATAGCAGGTGGTGCCAATCGTCTGGAAGTGTGTTCGTCATTGTCAGAGGGTGGATTAACGCCAACATCGGGTTTAATAAAATTCATCAAGGAACACAACAAGACGACAATAATATACGCGATGATACGTATAAGATCGGGAAATTTCGTTTACAGCCGTGACGAAATGGACGCGATGCTTCACGATCTTCGGATATTAAAGAGCGAGAGCGTCGATGGTTTTGTTTTTGGTGCATTGAGACAAGATGCTAGCGTCGATTCGGATTATTGTCGTGAAATTTTAACGGCAGCATCGCCAAAGCCCGTAACATTTCATCGTGCCTTCGACGAAGTGATTTATCCACTAAAATCTCTCGAGACGATAATCGATCTTGGCTTCGAGAGAATACTCACATCGGGACAAAGGGACAAGGCTATCGAGGGTGTTGAACTCATAAAAAGACTCATCGATAGGGCTGACAAACGCATCGTTATTATGCCGGGAAGTGGAATAAATGCAACTAATATCGAGAGCATTAAGTGTCAAACTGGCGCCGTCGAGTTTCACGCCTCAGCAAGAAAACGCGTCGTGATGACTGGTGGCGCCACTGGTGTTAAAATTGGCGCCAATGACGATTTTAATGGGCACTACGTTATGATTGCGAGCGATGAAATGGTCAGACAAATGGTCGATATCATAAAAAATCCTTGACAATAAAAGACGAATCGATTTACGTGTTTTCAAGTTTTTTTTTCACCTGTAAACCTTGTAGCTTTATGTTCGAATATTTTTGTTCTAAGAATGCGGAGAATGTATCGTTTTATGGCCACTGGATCGTCCGTAGTCATTTTCACTGTTCATAGATTTATTAACGTTATTTTTCTATATTTTTATCAAGATACTTCGATTGTATTCATAAGAAAGGTGCAAATTGAAAGTTGCAAATCGCTTCCTCCTTTTTTTCGATAATTTACAAAACTCATATTACGATGAAGTGGCTTTCTTCGTTTTTGTATTCTCACAGAGGAATCTGTGTGAATATTCGACAAACGAGCAGGAAGCAATGAGCAGGTAGCAATGAGCAGGTTTCTGTTTGTGCTTTTTCCCCGTCCTCTTTAGGGCGTGTGGCTTGAGTTTTAGCTCGGAATTATTTTTCGGAATATTCAAATTTTCATAACATTTTAATCGTTCTGTCGAATCTGAACGCAATTTGTCATCGAACATTCCATAACGTCAACTCATTTGTGCAAAAATATTACACACTGATGACTCGTAGTTCATTCGAGTTAAATGTTTAACGGACATTAATCGAAAAATTTTAAATTTCATTAAGGTAGTAGTCTGGTAACTTAAGTCGATTTTCATGTCTTTTTTGGGGGGCGTTTTTTTTGTAGGAAAATAAAAATGAATCGTTTTGGATATTTAGGATGTTTTTATTAACATATTGAAGATACAAAAAAAAATTTGTTTGAAAACATTTAATAGTTTATTATTATTATTATTATTATCGACCGAAGTTGGCACCTCGAAGTTGGCAGCCCGGGTCCTAACTTTTTTTCTACCGAACCGATTGCTTTCAAATTTTAACAGGCTATTCTACACACTTATAGCTCTCGTCGGAACTACCGAGACATTTTTTCGCCCCTAACTTTTTATTTTACAACCCCTTCTTTGCTAAAGTCCTTTTATTTTAGCAAAGAAGGGGTTGTAAAATAAAAAGTTAGGGGTGAAAAAATTTCTCGGTGGTTCCGACGAGAACTATAAGTGTGTAGAGTAGCCTGTGAAAATTTGAAAGCAATCGGTTCGGTAGGAAAAAAGTTAGGACCCGGGCTGTCAACTTCGAGGTGCCAACTTCGATCAATAATAATAATAATAAACTATTAAATTTTTTCAAACTAATTTTTTTTTGTATCTTCAATATGTAAATAAAAACATCCTAAATATCTAAAATTTGGCAAGAAATCCATAAAATCCTAAATATCCATTTTAAATATCCAAAATTCTAAATATCCAAAACGATTCATTTTTATTTTCCTACAAAAAAACGCCCTCCAAAAAAGACATGAAAATCGGCTTAAGTTACCAGACTACTACCTTAAATCTAAACCCCTCTATCGATTACTGTCCAAATAACAAAAATCATTGAGGAGGATGTTTATTATTAAATTATGTACAATCTTAAACTTTTGTAATACGAATGAAAATTGCAGAAAATAAAGGGGGCTGGCTACTTGTACGACAAATTTGAGTGCGATTGCCGAGGTCAGTGGTGAGATATGCAAAAAGTTCTCGAAGCATCGATAAAAGTTGATCGCGTGAGCAACGTGTGACAATCATGCGTAATATCGCGGAGGAACCAGAGATTAGATTGGGTACCATCGACAGAAACACGCTTTTGAGATTTTCAAGATTACCCCAGATAATAAATCGGATTTGACTCAGAGCTCAGTATTATCGAGTACCGTCCTTGTTAATACCAACAATGAGAAAGAGAGAGAGAGAGATAGAGCGAAAGAGAGAATTTATTTTTATTCATTTATCACACTTTAAGTAATTGCACCCAATCTGCGAATTGTCCTCCCTAGAAATGGCACCTACAAGTACGCTCGCCATTTTTTCACCTATTGAACAAAAACTTTTTTACCCAAATGACCAATCACTAAGCACCGTTTGCTATTAATTTTGAAGAATGAAAAAAACCTGAACAAAACAGGAACTTGCATGCGACTTCCTCATTACTTTATCTCATTCGTAAAAGGTCATCGAGGAAGCTCTCTGAACGAGATAAAATAATGAGGAAATGAGATTTCTGATATCCACGCTTTTTATTTTATCAATTATATTTAAAAACATAAATATCAACAAAACATATATATTTTTTTCGCCCATCACAATATGTGTATTCGTGGTACACACTTTTTTGCACATTCGCAAATGTTTTATCTTTTCGATTTATTCCCAAGAAAAAAAATGAACGTTGACGCGTGGAAACGTTCACCCTGTAATGTGAAAGATAAAGAACATTAATCTTCGTGTATTACGCTTGACTTTTCCACTGCCACTAACGCTACTTCACGATATTTGAATTGAGCAAGGGGCGGCCAATGACTCGATAACCGCTCGCAATCAGGCACAATGGAAAGATGCATTCCACACCATATTATGCATACACGTATATATATATATATATATATATATATATATATATATATAATGGTTTATCTAGCACTTCTCAAGTCGTTCAGGCGTGCATAGGCTTTTTCCATTCATTCGCCCCACTGCTTTCTCCGCTAAACGTACTTTACACCCGTCGAGATAAGCCCGCGAAATACGGAATATGAATGCAAGCGATATGAGCTGAAAATAATGCCCGTTCTACGGACATTTTTATATTTTATCATCGACAGAAGTTGAACAGTCTTTCACGAACTACGACCTCGAGAAGTTGCCAATAGAGCAAGAAAGTTACGAGAAAAATGAGCAATTTTAACAGTAACGAGACGTTTAAGTTTCTGGATCTCAACGAACTTGCGTCCGCCGATGTAAGAGCCGAGATAATAAATTTTTTAACATAAATTACATAACGAAAAAAAAACTCTGCGCGATATAAACGGTTCGTACGCTGTTTTATTTGCGCGATGAAAAATAAGAGCAACTAGAATTTGTAATAACACCGACGATTATTGTCCATACTATTCGAATGAAAACGTGATTATTGTTTGTAGTGCAAATTGTCCGATTAAGCGGAAGCGTGCGAGGAATAATTGCCGTGATTTTTTTTTTTTTTAACCACCAAGAATGAACAAAAATATAACTTTTAACTTATGGCAAGAGATGAGTTATAAGTGAATGTATTAATTATAAAAATCATCGATGTACAAATTCTTAAAGTTCTACGTAGTGTTTGTTACAAATTATTGTGCTCAAGACAATATATCAAAGATTATGGTAGGAAACAACGAAAAATCAATGAGATGGATAAAAAAAAAAGGAATTTTTGTGAATATATTATTTCAATGAAAAAAAAGAAGTTTTCTGAAAATTTGCCAACTCTTTGAGTCTCTACTGCTTCGTTAAAGCATCGTGTCTCTTAAACGGCTTAACAAAACCTCAAACGTGGGAGGATTTGTAAGTCTGTGTGAGACCTTTTACAACCCCTCGTCCAAGGTTTGGCAACTGAATTTTATTACTTTGACAAGGCGTTGATACAGTAACATCGTGCTTCAAAGGGATAAACAAACTTTTTTTGTCACTGCTTTATTATCTCTTCGACATAAAAATTATTTTCAAAATCAATGTTCTTTAAGAGCTTGTATCATAAAGTTGATTGAGTCAATGGTGTTGAAGATTTTATGGAATTTTCAATTTGTACTGATCGCGATTAATGGGAGATCGCCGAAGCCATACACCGTCCGCGCGTCCATTGCTGTCGGTGATCCGCGTACAATTTTTCTTTCCATAGACGCGCGGGTTTTATTAAACGTGGCAAAAGGACGTCACAATTTTTTTTCCAACTATTACACGCACGGAGTGCACCGATCCGCGCGATCCTAAGTATTTGTACCATAGCATTTGCGTGATTTCACCAAAGAGAAATGCCTCGCGTCTTCCCACTCGCCTTAAACACACATCGCATGAACGAACGTGGCTTGTGTCTCAATATGTTTTTATTTTAATTATCCATATTTTCGCGCCGCGCACACCAAAGAAAGATAGAAAGAAAAAAGAAAAAAACAGGTCGAGAAAAAATTTCGAGGACGATGATAAAAAATGACGATGGGAAAATGAATTGTTAAACTAACGACTGGGTACGATTGTTGTCGGTAAATGGTAGTTTAAGCTCATTTATTTATTTGAGGTAAAAAAAAAAATGAGTCCCAGACGAATTTTTGTTACGGGGATGATCTCGAAAAATTCGCTGTTTGAAATACCGCGGAGCGTTCAACTTATATCTACATAAATAGATACAGTTACTTGATCTAATCACTTTGATGAGCGAAGCTAAAACGCTTCGGACAAATGAAGATTGAAGACTCACTTCAAACGAAATATACTCGAACGATATCCAAATTTTTATTTTTTCGCGTTAGCCAGGAATAAAAAAATCATCGACACTTCATTATCGTTTTGTTTTTTCAACCCTTTTGCTTCCTTATCGACAAAACTTTGTGACGGTGGAAGAAAAAAGAAAAGCAACTTCAACCTTAAGTCATTTGCACAAAAAGTTTTAGCGTAGGTTAAACAATTTTTTTTTGAAACGTTCCAAAATAGCAACCGACAATCCTAATCCAATTTTTAAGTGAGGGCAATGGAAAGAATGAATTAAAATATATTGGTTTATAAAATTTTGTTTTGTCTTTTTAATCAAAAGAGGTCAGGGTCAAACGTTCACCGACTTAGTCAGGAATATCTCTTATGTACGTGTGTTTACGATCTGCAAAAAAAAAACCAAAGATCTGTAACTTTAGTATGGCTTTACCAATCGAGTTTCGGAAAGCTATCGCCATCCAGTTTTTCATACAAATTTCGTTGAGATTCAACGATTGGTTTGAATTTTAAGGAAATTTTGATTCCGAAAATATTCGCTATGAATAATTTTCCGGTTTATACGATATAGTATAATTTCCGGTTAAAAACAATGTTTGTTAGCGAGTTCAAAGAAAATCGCCCGAAATGCTGAGATTTGATAAATTTTTGAATTTTATTTCGAAAATTCCCGTGTTTGTTAAAACGCTCTAGCGCTCATAAATTTCAAGCAACTGAACTACAACTATTTGCACAAATTAACAATTATGTAACAAGGGTTGACTGTTCGCTATTGAGTTTCGTTAAAAATGTATATTTAACAATTTTTTTTCCATTACGAAAAATCACTTTCAACACTCCAAATTTGCTCATTACATATTATTTCGTTAAGAAAGCTTCCCATATGAGGGAAAGCGGAAACTGAAAAAATCCAGGTACACAACGGTCGAGATATTGTAACCGACATAAAATAATGAGGAAACAATGTGCAAATTTCCGATTTGAACAGGATTTTCTTAACGGCTTGATAAAAAAAATGGAGTATGAACGGGGAAAAAATAAAATAAATAAATGCTGATACGTGAGAAATATCTAATGTGATAATCTACGGACGACAGAATGGCGGTAGGATACTTTTTGCCACCGATGACTTCTTCGCGGTCGCTGAAAATCTTCTCAAGGTGACGAATCTACCTTTTTAATTTTTAGATTTTTATTTCGAGTTATAATTTTTAGATTTTTTTTCTGACATTTTTACGTTCTTATCGATTGTTATTTTCGATCAGGACGAGGAACCGATATGGAAAGAGGGTCTCTTCACCGAGCACGGAAAGTGGATGGACGGTTGGGAGACGAGAAGGAAGAGACGAGCCGGACACGATTGGGCGATAATAGCTCTCGGTCAACGATCAATTGTCGAAGGATTTTGCGTCGATACAGCATACTTCACCGGAAATTATGCGCCGAGATTTTCCATACAAGGAGCACGCTTGAATGAAACAGGTACAACCGCTTCACGATAACAATGACGAGTTCGTGGCGAAAGCTTTTCTTATTTTCCTTCATTACGAGAAATTGATTTTACGACATGGTAGACAGCGCACGATTTGTCAGGTGTTTTATTGAGATTTAACTTTTCCGGAACTTTTTCAACAGACGAGAAAATGTTTCCGACGAGACAGAGTAAAATGGGAAGCTCAGCGTCGGAAGAACAACTGAGAAATATGGTCGCCCTCAAAACTGAGGTAGGATTATCTGATAATAGCGATGAAACATTTTATATCGCTTGATTACGTTTCTGAGTCGACAGAGAGTTTTTTTTTAATCCTCCGTTAGCACTGGGGGTCAGTCTGATCCCAATTTTAACCTCTCTGCGATTTTAAAAACATGCCTAACGAATAAGACTTGAGCCGATCTTTGTTGAAGATTTGAAATTCCCTCTTTCGAGAATCCCGTAAGGGTGGAACCCTTAAGATTAATACCTTTTTTGGAACACCCACTGTAGAGCTATATTTCCACAAAGTGGCCATAACTCATGAGTATGACCTGTCAATTTTATTTACAAAATTCGAAAAATTGAACAGTTCTGATTTTTTTGTATGATAAAGTTAATTTTTTGAATTTACGATTTTATTTCGAACATGTTATCATTGGATTTCTTACGTAAACGGGGTTGTTACATATTCTACAATGTTCAAAGTGTGTTCCATAATTTTTTTGGGGCCCAATTGAATCGACACTTCGTACGACAAGGATTGCAATAGACCTGGGGTCTTTTTCACCTCGTGCGACCAGTGCGGGTCTGAAGAGAAATGTGCCCACGGAGCGTTAAGGTAGTAGTCTGGTAACTTAAGCCGATTTTCATATCTTTTTTTGGAGCGCGTTTTTTTGTAGGAAAATAAAAATGAATCGTTTTGGATATTTAGGATGTTTTTATTTACATATTAAAGATACAAAAAAAAATCTTTTTGAAAAAATTTAATAGTTTATTATTATTATTATTGATCGAAGTTGGCACCTCGAAAAAAAAGCGCGTGGGTGGCCCCGGTGATTTTGGCTCTTGATGTTATCTGAAATAAAAAATTCTTCATAATTCTTAATCTCCATGTCCTTCCATGTCTCCATGTCATCTACATGTCCTTCTGGTCGGAACTACTGAAGTTAAATTTCATGGATAAATAACAAAATGGCGGACTTTGGAAAAAAAGTCCTTTTGTTTTAGCAAAGAAGGGGTTGTAAAATAAAAAGTTAGGGGTGGAAAAATTTCTCGGTAGTTCCGACGAGAACTATAAGTGTGTAGAGTAGCCTGTTAAAATTTGAAAGTAATCGGTTCAGTAGAAAAAAAGTTAGGACCCGGGCTGACCAGAAAAACACTGTTTTGAGAAAAACTTTGAGGCGCTCTCGAAAACTCATTATAACTCCGGAAGTATTTCGAATTTCGGTCTGAAATTTTCACAGTATATTCTCAAGACATTGTACTTTCAAATTAAGCAAAAAAAAAATTTTCGATTTTTTGAAACCAAGTTACCAGACTACTACCTTAAACATCATATTGAATTTCATCATAATAATATCAATGTTTCCCGTTGATGACTATATGAATTCAAATAAATGATTAAATATTTAATAATTCATAAGAATTTACCAATTGTAAGATTTACGTGAATGATTAGTTTTCGTATTACGTCTGAAATAATTAATAAAAAGTGAACGAAATTTTGGACTAATTTTACAAAAAAAACAGGGAAAATTTCTTTTAGGAGTTGGAAACTCTAGTTAACAACTCGGTTAAGATAATTTTGTTGTTGTTATTTTCATAAACATCTGATATTTGTTATAAATGTTCGATCTCAAGAATTGGGAAACTATGATACCAATGTCCAACTTGAAACCGGGTTATCCCGAGACACGAAAATCGTATTTTCCGATGAAATCAAACAAGGGTTGGACGCATCTACGACTGAACGTTTATCCGGACGGTGGGATCGCGAGATTGCGAGTTTACGGTTTCGTCTCGCTGGATTGGAATAACCGGACGCTGAGAACAACGATCGATCTGATAGCGAGGGAAAATGGTGGTATATGCGAAAATTACAGCAACGCGCATTACGGACATCCGCGAAACTTGATAAAAGGAGGAACTGCCCGAAATATGGCAGACGGATGGGAGACCGCTCGAAGACTCGACAGGCCGCCTGTTATAAGAACCGATGATTCGGGAATTATTCAGGTTGTTTGATTGATTCAACCATTTTTATTTTTATTAAAAAAGTGTTTTGGTAAAATTAATGAAATTTTGTCATATCCTCGCCGAATCATGATGGTAGATGTTTGTTATTTGGTTTTAAATTTGGTACGTACGAGCAGACATGGGCAGCTCTTGTTAATTTGGAAAAAGCATTTTGTTTATTTTATTTTTTTAAATCTTCTTTATCGTTAATTATTTTACAAAAGTGACAGTAGCAATGCAAAAAAATAACGATGTGCAATTACAAATACGTTAGGTCATTTTGGAAAAATAATTTATAATAAATTATAGGAAAATTAAACAAAGAATACTTTTTCGAAAATAACACGACAGGTCCCCAGTTCTGTACACAAGCGATTTTTTGGTAGAGGATTTTTTAACAACGCTCGTGACAATGCTCTCTCCAAAATTGACTTACTGAGAACTCTCTTTTTTATATTATGACAAATTCGAGACATTTTTTTACTCGGCTACTAAGGAATAAAGATTGTGAGTTGAAGCGATAGTGAAAACTTTGATTTTAGAGAAAACGAAGAACTTTTTGAGGAAAAATACGTTTTCATTTTTAAACATGCGAAATGCTATGTTCTTGTTCAAAATGTATCGAGCCACTGATGCGTTGGTAAATTGTAGTTTTCAAGCATAAAATCACCCTCCCCAACGTCCCAAGTACTGGGAAAATTTCACAGTTTTGGTGAACTTCAGAACAGCATTCGTTGCGTCGGTAGCTGTACTCCAATTTTCTAAAAGTTCTTGTCGAAGTTGAATAACTTGTTTGATAATCAATTTCGTTAATCATTTTAGTTGTATAATAGTTAAATATTTTTGAATTAATTAAAATATTATTTCATCAAACGTTGTCACAACTTCCATGTTCAAAAGAACCATAGGAAGCGCAAAGCAATCTAGCTCTCTATCGCTCATATCAAAATGTGTTGTAAAAATTTTCTTCATGAAAACGACCAGAAAGTAAGACTTTAGTAATATCATAAAGAATAACAATGAATCGAATAATAAAAAAAATTCATTAATCCACTCACAATTGTCAACGACTGTAATTCTTTACAATTTGTTTGCCTCCGTGTATAACTGATGATCATCAAACAGGTGTCTGGTGAAGAGTGGGCAATCTTCAGGCTCGGCCACACAGGCAGTATCGAGACTATCGTAGTAGACACTACTCATTTCAAGGGAAATTTTCCTGACAGCGTCAAGATCACAGGTGTTCTCAAATCCGCAAAAAATCGAAACGTATCTCAGGAAAAGTGGATCACAATATTGCCATCGACAAAAGCAAGTTTTTTTCTTTTACACTTTATGTGGTCTATTCAATGTTTGCCTCAACGTGCGAAATCAAAATGATTTTTCTTTTCAACCTTTTTGCAGCTGTCACCCAACAAAATTCACACTTACACGTGCAACTATCTGCACTGGCAAGGTCCATTGAGTCATGTGAAAATTATCATGGCACCGGATGGCGGATTTTCTCGATTTAAGGTTTTCGGTTGGATCAAAAAATCTTTATAATTCTTCTCTTATTCCTGGAAATGTTATGTTTTGAAGGAATATACTGAATGTTTAACGTTACCAGCCCAGAAATATAAATAGTAAGTAAATTTCAATGTATTATTTATCGTTTGATTAAAATGGAAATTTCTGCAAGATCAAAAGCTACAATACTCATTGAGATGACTATAGGAACTAAGGTGAAATTAAAAAAAAATCATTCAGCACGCTGCCGCTTGGTTGCCAATCATGTTATAACTATCAGAGTGCTCAGATTAAACTATTATCTATAATCCTTATTAGATTAAACTATTACCTATAATCCTTATTAGAAGTTTTCAAATATTAAATCTGAAAATTACCCTTTCAATCTCTCTGACACAAGAAATTTCTTTTCGCAAAGAAATAACCAGGACCGGAGACTTTTGTACTTTGTTGAATAGGAAGAATGCATTGATAAAATTTCTTCACATTGAGTTTACGAGCAAGTGTACAAAATTTCAGCCTCATTCATTCAATAGGATAACACTAGAGAGTTTCTTAATATTTTAACCAAAGTTAAAATGATTTGAAGATGCAAAAAATTTCTACGTGTTACATTTGGTCATATTCCAAAGAAAGTATTGAAATATGTCTACGGAGACAGCGCGAATTCTGTGGATTGCATTCAACCGCGTATAATACTACAAACAAGTTATTTGACACTAACGAAAAATATGGAAAGCTTCGAATATCAAGAAATTCACTTAGTCTTCCCTTAACCTCTTATTCTACAAAAATATCCACACATACATAATACACATCGTGTATTATCGTCCTCTGGATAAATGGAAGGCTAAAAAGTTTTATCCTTCATTCGTATATACGATCGAAAAGCCACGTAGTTTTTTTGGCCGACGATGAATGACAAGTATAGAAAATTGGTCCAGAAGGAAAGTAAAAACGTGAGAGTGTACATCGTACGGCGAACATTGCTTCGCGAGGAACAAGAAGGAGTTTTTCTTCAGAGCCGATGTTACTAGAAAAAAAAACAGGATCACGAGACTCGCGAGTAAAATGTTATCATTTCATTGCGATGCGAGATGAAAAGAGGCGTGAGGAATGACCGTGCAGTTCAGCGGCAGAGAATAGAAAATTGCTTCCACGATAGAAACGCATGATTTTCGGAACACACGCGCGCCCATTTTGTACAAATTCGTTTGTACAAGTTAAAACGGCTGATCGCATATTCGGGGAGAAAAAAATCGGGGTATCTTCGAGTTTGACATTTCTGAACGTTTATTAATGAAATGAGCGAAAATGTTCATAAATGGATATTTACTTAATGGCCATTTACTTGATACGTAGACTTTTCTGCGTTGTGGGATGTTGAGAGCCGCTTTTGAAGGGGAGAACCACAAACCGCGAAGCAACGCGAAGCGAACGAGTCCCATTTTCGTACGAAAGTGACGCCATGTCGGCGATCTTAAAACTTGCGGCGGGGCTAAGAATTTTGTTCCTATTTTGACTCCGTCCAGTGTTTGACTTCCCGTTGTTGATTTCTTACGACTGCAATACACGATAACTCGGTGAACATAATCCAACAATCTTTTTGTAATGCAAAAAGTTTGAATATCATAATTATTGCAGACGTTTCTTGAAAATATTACTTTTAATTACTCGGCGTCCAGTATCCAACAGCAGTGGGCGCGTCGTCGGCGCGCGGCTTCGGCGATCTCCCATGTTGAGCAGTATTGACCACGGTCAGTATTGAGATGGGCGACCGCTTAGCCCTGCAATGGCACACGCCGACTACTGAGCGAGAGGAAGTTTTTCCGGAGTTTCTGATGGTAAGACAGCTGAAAGTCAATTAAAAAAAATAAAACCCGTCTGTATCGGCACGGGTTTTAAGCAGTATCTCCGTGCCCATTGTGAAGGCTTTTTAGCTACACTGTGTCGGCAGTGTAGCTAAAAAGCAGCTGCGAATGCTACGGAAGTTAGGTTAACTTAGTATAATTCGGATAGGGGGGAAATTAGGATGGGTCACATGTAAAAACCCGCAAGGGCATACGTTGGAACACAGAATAATAAAACATAAAAAAAATTAAGAAATAAAATACTGGGCGTCAAGACGCTGCCGTGTCTCTTGATAGCTTAAAATAGTATAATTAAAATGACGCTGCAAATGTTATCGAGTTTCGATATCATCGTCACAACACAAACCATAACTACAAATAGGTAAGTTTTGAATTCATAACCTTTCTGATATTTACTGTGGTAGAATTGAGGTAACGTTGACCTTCGCGTCTCGGTAGTGCGCTCGTGTAAGTCGAACGTATATCAGGAGAAGTAGCAACATACTATTATTGTTTCGAGTATAGCAAAGGTTGGAGGAAGAAATAAGAGATGAGCGGGCATCTAGAAACTTCCAGGAGGATTATACTATTTTATATAAATTCATTTAATATATGCATCTGTGTATGTATTAGGGCGATTTTTTTTTCCGACTATTTTTTTTCCAGTCCCCACTCGAAATTTTGTTGGATATGTCGAAAAAGAAATTCCCTGAAAGTTACAGGCCTTAATATTAATTCTAAGTACTTTCCCAAAGCGTGAGAAGATTTTCCATCTAAAATACGCGTAAATCGAATTTTTTTTTTTTCAAATTTTTTTAACTCAGCCTCATTTTATACTATCATATTGTTCTTGGTTTCGATTTACTCAGATTAAAGCAATCTAAAAAAGTGCCTTTTGCGGTGAAAGTGTAAATTGTACTGGTGAGTTGGTACGAGTCACTGAAGTTGATTTTTACTCAAAATTCTCGTTTTTTTGCTGTTATCTCCGAAACAATTAACTTTACGAAAAAAATGTAAATGAATTTCCTACAAAAAAGGTCCTATCGACCCAATTGCTTAGATTAATATTTCTTGAGATATTGAACTTTAACTTATGAGTAGTATAAAATTTATAAAATATGAAATATTAAATAATAAAAAAAATAAAAAATAAAAAAGGTTCAATATCTCAAGAGATATTAATCTCAGCAATCGGTTCGATAGGACCTTTTCTATAGGAAATTAAATTTCCAACAAATTTTTCGTTTACATTTTTTTCGTAAAGTTAATTGGTTCGGAGATAACAGCAAAAAAACAAGAATTTTGGGTAAAAATCAATTTTAGTGACCCGTACCAACTCACCAGTACAATTTACACTTTCGCCCCAAAAGGCACTTTTTTAGATTGTTTTATTCTGAGTAAATCGAAACCAAGAACAATATGATAGCATAAAATGCGGCTGAGTTATAGAAATTTGAAGAAAAAAAAAAATTCGATTTACGTGTATTTTAGATGGAAACTCTTCTCACACTTTGGGAGAGTACTTAGGATTAATATTAAGGGCTGCAACTTTCAGGGAATTTCTTTTTCGACATATCCAACAAAATTTCGAGTGGGGACTGAAAAAAAAAAATTCAAAAAAAAAATCGCCCTAGTATGTATATATTTATAAGTAAAGAGTTCCTCTCGATGGGCTGGTGAACGCGCCGGTGCGCTTCTTGCGCCGCTCCGTCGAGCGGTTGCTACACGAAACACACGCAGACGCACACTACACTCAGAGAGAGAGAGAGAGAGAGAGACCGCGCGCTCTCCGAGAGTCTGTACGCGCACGCATTTTTGTATACTCTATTGCTCAACAATCTTCGTCTGTCCTCTCAGTGCCGGAATCACTTTCAGACTGTTCGGGCGGTCAGTTTCCATTACTCCCGGGACTCTTTTTTTTTATATTCTAACTCTTTGACACTTTATACAGTAATATAGTACGCGCGCTTCGACGTCTCGGACACTGTGCAACGCATATAAAAACACGTGAACGCGCGCATCTCGTTGTCTCATTTTATTGTGCAATAGCCTTTAAATCCTCATTTTTTTTTCGCGCATCACTGTGTTTATGCGGACACTCCAAATGTCTACAATAGGAAAGTACTTTTCGGGTAATTGACCGCTGGTAAAATTGTATGTGATACATTTTTTTTTTCATTTCATACGGTGCGAATCGGTCAATGAATGAAACGTTTATTTTGAATGATTTTTGAGCATTTTATAAAGTCCTACAACAGGGGAAAAACAAGTATTTTCGCAATTTTCCTGTTGCAATGGTGAATATATGGAGAATGCTTTGTTTTGGAGTAATTACAAAGTATTTTCGCAAAACCCAACACGAGAAAAAAAGTATTTTCGCTATTTTCCTGTTGCAATCGTGAATATATGGAAAATGCTTTGTTTTGGAGTAATTACAGAGTATTTTCGCAAAAGCCAACACGAGAAAAAAAGTATTTTCGCTATTTTCCTGTTGGAATGGTGAATATATGGAAAATGCTTTGTTTTGGAGTAATTACAAAGCATTTTCGCAAAAACCAACACGCGAAAAAAAGTATTTTCGCTATTTTCCTGTTGTTGTGGTGAATATATCGAAAATGCTTTGTTTTGGAGTAATTACAAAGTATTTTCGCAAAACCCAACACGGGAAAGAAAGTATTTTCGCTATTTTCTTGTTGCAATTGTGAATATATGGAAAATGCTTTGTTTTGGAGTAATTACAAAGTATTTTCGCAAAAGCCAACATGAGAAAAAAGTATTTTCGCTATTTTCCTGTTGCAATGGTGAATATATGGAAAATGCTTTGTTTTGGAGTAATTACAAAGTATTTTCGCAAAACCCAACACGGGAAAAAAAGTATTTTTGCTATTTTCCTGTTGCAATGGTGAATATATGGAAAATGCTTTGTTTTGGAGTAATTACAAAGTATTTTCGCAAAAGCCAACACGAGAAAAAAGTATTGTCGCTATTTTCCTGTTGCAATGGTGAATATATGGAAAATGCTTTGTTTTGGAGTAATTACAAAGTATTTTCGCAAAAGCCAACACAAGCCAAAAAGTATTTTCGCTATTTTCCTGTTGCAATTGTGAATATATGGAAAATGCTTTGTTTTGGAGTAATTACAAAGTATTGTCGCAAAAGCCAACACGAGAAAAAAAGTATTTTCGCTATTTTCCTGTTGGAATGGTGAATATATGGAAAATGCTTTGTTTGGGAGTAATTACAAAGCATTTTCGCAAAAACCAACACGCGAAAAAAAGTTTTTTCGCTATTTTCCTGTTGTTGTGGTGAATATATGGAGAATGCTTTGTTTTGGAGTAATTACAAAGTATTTTCGCAAAACCCAACACGGGAAAGAAAGTATTTTCGCTATTTTCTTGTTGCAATTGTGAATATATGGAAAATGCTTTGTTTTGGAGTAACTACAAAGTATTTTCGCAAAAGCCAACACGAGAAAAAAGTATTTTCGCTATTTTCCTGTTGCAATGGTGAATATATGGAAAATGCTTTGTTTTGGAGTAATTACAAAGTATTTTCGCAAAACCCAACACGGGAAAAAAAGTATTTTTGCTATTTTCCTGTTGCAATGGTGAATATATGGAAAATGCTTTGTTTTAAAGTAATTACAAAGTATTTTCGCAAAAGCCAACATGAGAAAAAAGTATTGTCGCTATTTTCCTGTTGCAATGGTGAATATATGGAAAATGCTTTGTTTTGGAGTAATTACAAAGTATTTTCGCAAAAGCCAACACAAGACAAAAAGTATTTTCGCTATTTTCCTGTTGCAATTGTGAATATATGGAAAATGCTTTGTTTTGGAGTAATTACAAAGTATTGTCGCAAAAGCCAACACGAGAAAAAAAGTATTTTCGCTATTTTCCTGCTGCAATGGTGAATATATGGAAGGTGCTTTGTTTTGGAGTAATTTTTACATTTGTGCTGATAAATTTTACTCCAATTATAAAAATTATTACAAAAAATAGCACTGTCTGTGTATTAATCAGTACAATACTGATTTTTTGTTCTTAAAATCTTAATAATGAAGCTTAATGAAGCTTTTAATAGTGCAGCATACATAAATTTCCGTTTCGAGCTATTAGAAAGTGAACATATAAGAAATTTGTGATTTCATTCATTTGTAGATGTTCATTCACCAGGTTGGTTTACCCAATTTTGATCGAGGTTTGAGAACTCCATCCTCTACTGACTTTATTGTAAAATTACAAAATTCATTTTTCATTTATGTTTTTCCTCATCGCCATCTTGTTTTCCGAAAAGATCATCTTTCTTGACCATTGATTGTACCGATGAAATTCTATGTTAAAATTTCGATTTTCCACACAAATTTCATTAAAACATTCGAAGGGAGGGAAGAGCAATTACTACGAATTATACGTGTAAGGAAAACGAGTTGTTGAGATTGTTTCCAAACGTTTGTTGACCTCACGAGAGACTCGTTATCGATGACTCGATCTGTGTTTATACTATATACGAAAGTCAACTTTGCCGCGAATCAAGAGACGCTGCAGCGTCTTAATAGCCAAGTATAATTGAAAGAAATGTTTTAAGAGCTCCCGACACGGCACGAGTTTCATGGTGGTAATTTTTAACGCGAAGAGACGGAAAAAACTAGTTCTTCCAGTGTTGAACATTTAATTTTCGGTATAACTAAAGTTTGAATATGTTAAGAAATTTGTGTACTTCGAGCGACGTACATCTTTTATGAATCGTGCTATGGAAAAAATTCCTTTATTTTACGCACAATTAATATATTCAATTGGTTCCTGCTTTATCGATTGAGAAAAGTTGTTCATTTTTAATTACTAATCATTATTTTTAAATCTTAAAATTCATTAAAATTAATTTTCCAACACGTTAACGTTTCTTCGTTTTGTTCGTAAATCTTTGATTACGAAATCCTGACGATAGAGGACAAACGAGAATATTTTGAAAATATGATTAAAAAAAAAACGGTAAAATATCTTGACATCGTTTGGTCGTGCGAAAAGTAGGTCCCTATCTCGTCAAACGAGGTGGCAGTCAGTTGTTCGAACGTTTCTTGTCGTCGTTTTCGCATCCGTACTGTGCGCTGTTGTTGATATCGTGATCGTTTGTGACTCTTGTAGTGTCGTCGTGGATTTAGTCTTACATGTACAATATATATATCTATATATATATTCATACACACACGCACGCTCGTTTATTAAATATGTAACTTTCACAAAAAGCACCAAAGTCCTTTCTCCACGGTATGGCAACGAGATCCTTCAAGACGGCCCGAGGAGTTTCGACATACCGATGAAAATTAATCTGTTAATATATCCACTTCGAAATTTCAATTACGATCCATCAGTCGATTGATTCGAATAAAATAGAAATTATTCATCAATATACGAGCTCTGTTAAAAAAGTATCGCGAATTTTGAATTTCCGCGGGCTACGTATATTCGATTTTCGATTTTTTTGTGGCGTTAGGTTGGTACTCATGTCCCTCACTTATGCTGAAAAAATCGGCCATTTTTAATGTTTAGTTGATTGTTGACAGCTGTTTTGGTTACACGTGTTTTGGCTTGTCTTCGATTTTTGCCTATTCCAAAAAATGGATCAAAGAATCTGTATCAAATTTTGCGTGAAAAACAAAATTAAGCGTGCGGACGCATTCCGAATGTTGACTGTGGGATATGGTGAAGCTACCTTGGACCAAAGCAACGTTTATCGGTGGTACAAAATGTTCTCAGAGGGCCGAGAAGATGCGAACAACGAAATGCGTTCCGGACGCCCGAGCACATCAACAACAGACAAAAACATTGATGAGGGGAAGAAAATAATATTGGCCAATCGTCGAATCACCGTTAGAGAAGTTGCTCAGGAACTAAACATATCGATTGGCTCGTGCTATTCGATTTTTACCAATGATTTTACCAAAATTGCTCAATTTCGAACAAAAACAGTGTCGCGTTAACATTGCTAAGGAACTGTTGGACTCGGTCCGCGACGACCCAAATTTGCTCCAGAGGTCCATAACTGGTTACGAATCATGGGTTTATGGTTATGACGTGGAAACCAAAGCTCAATCATCGCAATGGACGCTGCTTTTTTGGATCGGGCAAAAATCGAAGACAAGCCAAAATACGTCTAACCAAAACAGCTGTCAACAATTAAATAAACATTCAAAATGGCCGATTTTTTCAGCATAAGTGAGGGACACGAGGACCAACCTAACGCCACAAAAAAATCGAAAATCGAATATACGTAACCCGCGGAAATTCAAAATTCGTGATACTTTTTGAACAGACCTCGTATACGCTTGGCGCACAGTTTGGCGGTTTCTCAATTTCAGCTGCAATTCGCCCGGTCCAGTATTTCGATGGGTAATCGTTTAGCCTGGTGATGGCTTACACATTTTTTCTGGAGATTATAATTCCCTTTAGGAACGGCCTCAGAAGCTGTTCCATAACAGCAGCAACTACTATTTATCCTTTTTCATTGGCCGTAGCATTTTCAATTTTTTAAATGAATTTTGTCATTTTCATTTCAATTTAACAATTGTACATTTATCATATACCGTAATTTTTGCACTTAATATCTCACGAAGACGTCGTTCCTTTCGTCGTGCGGTAAAATTCGACCCGTTAAAGTGTACATAATTATTTTTTTCGTTGATTTTATTATAATCGTCGAAATATTCAGATATTTATAATAAAACTAACTTCTTTCGCCTCGTGACAATTTGAAAAAGAAGTAAAGTAATCTGAAAGCCCCGAAGAAAATGATCCCGAAGCGCCGGAGAGAATTTTCTTTGCTGCCTGTACCGCTATTTACCTACACCGAGTTGGAGATCCTAATTTTCGCTCAGTGAATAACTCGAGATGCGAGTATGCGGTTGTGGATAATCGCTAACGAGCACATACGCACATATATCGGGTACTTCATGCCGAATCAATCAGTCCCCGATCTTGACCCCCTTGGATTTTGTTCATCATTTTGTATACCATTGTGAAGTGGTTAAAAGGCAATCTCAAATTTTTGTACATTTTTTCACGACCAACCTCGATTTTCTTCATTATTTTTCCAAATCAAAATAAAAACATTGAACTGTAATTGAAAAAAAATTCTCAAAAATTCGTTATTTTATCGAAAAATTGTTGAGCCATCATTCAGAGTGGATTTTTCGTTTAATGGAAGTTGAAGTGACGAGTTAAAATTTTGGCTTATCCGTCCGAACGATATTTCTGAGCCTAGAGTAGAATTTTTGAAAATTGCGAAAAATATAAAAAATACATTACTTATGTTAAAAAAAAATCATTTTTACAATAATTAAAGGGAATAGGCTCGGACGGTGGTAAAGATGGAATGCCCCATATACATATATATACATAAACACCAAGAAATTGAACAAAGCGCATGTATGTACATGCGTATTTACTTGTGCCGACGAAGATCAGCGGACCATCGACTGATGCAACGTTGCACTCGTCCTCGCTTGGTAGTCCATTAATGCATGTGCATCTTGCTGAGAAAACATAAAATCCTCGAGACGAAATTGCGACTCGCACGTACTAACAATTATTGTCAACGTTCGTCGACCATGAGTTTTTACGAAACGTAAAAAAACAATTACATATATGGACACCATATAAATATGCGGTATTCGTTGAAACGACAATTTAACTATTTTCAGGAGAAAATCAAGGATCTATGATTCATGAGCTAAAAAATAAAAAGAGAACTCTGAATTTTTTATATATTTTTATGTAAAGTGCAGAAATTGCGTTCCTAAAATTGCACGGTCATTGACTGAACAGTTTCATAGATTAATGAAAGATGTAAAAAGGTACCAAAAAAGTCACAACGTTTCGGATTTTTTATATAATTTATTTGTTTTTTTTTTTTTTCATCAATTTGAAAAATTTCGTGTACCCCATTAAGGGGGGAAATAGGGTTAGGACAGCGTTTTCTCAATGATTTTCATGAATTTTTTATAGTATAAAAAATGAATGTAATTTATTGAAACTCTGAGAATATTTTATACATATATTTAAGTATATACTATAAAATTTTTGAAGAATTTCCTTGAAAAACACCGAAGATATTAGCGACCCCATATCGCAGGTCACAATCAGACTCAGCATTTTGCGTACATTCTGGAAGCCGCAATTTTCATCTGAAATCAAACGAGGTTGGAATTTACTCTTATTATATGTCTCTCTTCTATATGAACCTAAATGCTATGCAAAAAATAGAAAATTGAATTTTCTACAGGGATCAAAACAAAAAGCATGATTTTTTGCCATTTTTTACAACTTTATTTGCAAAAAAAAAATTCTTTTAAATAATGATAATATTCCGATTTTAGGTTCACATAGAGCGCGATACTATGAAGAAAGTAACTGCCAATTTTCGAAACGATTGGTTGAAAATTTTTCAAACTAGCGTGTACGGAAGTTCAAAAAAAGTCGTTTTCGGAAAAACGCGTTTGAAAAATGGGTACCTGAGTGACCGCTCGGTTATACACGTGGCGCGCTCGGGGCCTGAAGGAGAGCTACTTATTTTAAGGGCTTATAACAATAGAACGAGTCGGAATTTTCATTTAAAATTTTGGGAACATATTTTTCAGTAGTTTTACTAACGATTTATGAAATAAAAAAAAAATCGATTTTTTGAACCGTCTAACCTCATTTCCCCCCTTAATCATCTATTATTGTAGACATTCGTCTCAGTGCGACTATGGTTCAATGGACAATAATGGACATAGGTACATTTATGAAGATATCCATAGAAAACGTACGTGCATACAATTGGCACGGTTCAACAAACTCGTCGCTACTGCACTTGTTGCTCTGAGTGACGTGTGTAGAAAAGTTACGCGGTAAATGAAGAAAGAGAGAGTGTGTGTGTGTGTGCATGTAGAGTATGCACTGTGAATAAATGGTGGTCGTGGTGTATATGAATGTACGGTTGTCGCGAGTAAACCAAACACACTTTCTAATAACGTTTGCTCTCGGTATTGGCGAATCTCCCTGAAACGAACGATGCACGACGAAGAAGCGGGACATGTGCTAAAACAAAGACCTCTTGTGGATTTTGATGAATCGAGAATTTTTGGAAGGATCCAATAGCGGTCGGCTATGATTGTGATCTTGCAGATTGCTTGCTCATAATTTTTTTGCGCATCCACAAACTTTTCTCAATGATCAAGAGACCTTTTCAAATTTTCTCTGCGAATACAGGAAGCTTTGTTTATGTGCAAAAATTACTAGGAAGTTTGCAAGTTTTTATTTACATGTGTCTGTCCCTTAAATTGATAGTGCTTGAGTTCGGATGGATTTTTTCGAAAAATCGAAAATATTCATAGGTATAGAATACTTTTATCGATTTTCTCGAAATTCAATAGCAACGTCCCGACGTCTTTACACATTTTTTAACACCTATGGGCATTGAAAACTGGAAGAAAAATGTTTTTAACGAAAACAAAGTAAAATAAATGCTTTCTTATCACCAATTCAACTTTGATGGAGATAAAAATAAAGATTTTATTAGATGTACTGAGAATAAGGTTACGTAGTTAGAAATCCTGATTTCGAATTGATCGAAAACTCGTAAAGTATTATACTAAAATTGTACAATTGAAAAAGTAAAAGATAATTTATTTAACGTGTTTCGTTCGGTGTGATTTTTTCTTTGCAGCCTCGAAGTAAGTCCACAGCCCAAAGAAAGCGAATGAATTCTCTGCCAAAATCCGCCTCAAGACTGCCCGGTTAACATCGACGAATCTGTAAGGATTAACGAATGAAGAAGTTAAATCTCCTTGGAATAATGTGCAATCGTTGAATCGACGAGTGAATCAATCGAGGATCCATCGATTCGATTAATTTTTTTTAAATATAATATAATTTTTTAACGAGTGTATAACGAGTTGGAGAACGGAAGTGACACGGAACGAGAAACGGACGGATTTACAGCTAGACTAGACGAAAATGACGAGTATGAAGGACGATCCACAAGCGGAGAGGATTAGAAAAATGTTTAGTTGGAGCAGCGGTCTTACAAGGTACGATTTTATTCTTTTTATATTCAAGATTCTAATAGACGTTGTAAAATTGAATGTTAAATAGCATCTAAATTGTTTTCATAATGTTGACAATTTTCGAATCAATTCATCGAGTTGATTTGGATGAAAATTGTCAATTTCCATGAAAAAAACTTAACAATTTTTTCGACTACACGTTACCGGTCGAAAAAATGAAATTAATCTGTCGATCGAGTATAAAATGTATTCAATAAGCTGCGTTATAAAATCAGAGAAAAAGGGCAAAGTAAAAATGTTTGAATTTCCGTTCTGTCCTCGAGGCGTACAACTATCGTACAAAAAATGTTGCAATCATAAATCCTAATGCATTATCTTAGGGTCTGCATACGTGTATGTGTTTCAAGATTGACGAAGTAGCCACTCGTCGCTAATTAATTGAAATGAAAAGATTTTAACGTATGACCACGAACGCGTTAAATCGTAAAAATCCCTCTTATTCGTAATTATCACCCTTTCGATCGATCTCACGTTTATTTATATCGCAACCGTGAAAACCTTGGAACATATATATTAAATTTATTGAACGACAAACTTGGACTTGTCGGTTACGAGATTCACATGAAACTGGTATACACAGCTGAAGTAGCACAGTGATTGGCCATCGCTCACGTTGCTTTACTAAGTTACGGAGGTACGACTATCGCGATAAACTTGTAGCTCAGATTTATGGCAATAGGTTCTTTATTTATTGTTCCTACAGTTTGTATATTATTAAGTATAAAAGTGTTTTACAGTATGAGTAACTGCATACGTTACATTTGCATTCCATAATTTTCGTTTACGTTCTAGTGCATTGCATGAAAAAAAAAAAACAAAAAATAAATATGAGTAGCGATCGTTTTCTTCGTTACAATTGTTTTTAAAGACTTTTGATTCATGCAATCAACAGAAAAATAATCATCTACATTGCAGTGCAAAGAATAAACACATGAAGTTCACTTCATGTTGGTCACTTTTACATAATACTTGATAAATTAATGAATAACAGAAAAATTAAACAAACAAGGTTTTTTTTAGCGCAACGAGGTATGTCCATCTCTGAACATGATGACTAACAGGGACTTTTATCACAATCGCGATGAAATTTATTGTTAACATTAGCATTATAGGAGAGGGAAGTGACAGCTTATTAACATGGTGAATTTTCAAAGAATCCAAACATTCGAGACTATTGAAAAATTATTTTTGAGTAAATTATGAATCAATGTTGCTTCTCAAATTGACTTTGGCCATTCGCTTAAGATTTCACGTATTGAAGACGTTTATTAGACGTCTTGAATCACATGATTTTGTCTGCGGTGCCAATCACCGTACGGTTTATCGCATGCCGTTGGAATTTTTGCAGTTGTGTCGTGTGCTTGGCCTTTTAAAGGTCTCGATGTATATAATCGTTTTTTATACTCCCATATGTCGACATTAAAGTTGCTCTTACTATTATATTAGTAATCGCACTGTTCTAATAGCGTGCGTGTGCCACGCTCTATAATCGTAATGATTCCAACGTATCGCTTCCGCGATTCGACCATTCAAGCTTACATGGCGTATGAACACGCCCAGGGCTTTCACCCGGGATATAAGAGATATATATATATACCCATGTGTGAATATATCGTATATACATATATATACATTGTCATCGCAACGATCATGGGGAAATCGAGGGGAAGGAGGGGATTTCGACGTCCTCGTTCCACCATAGCCGTGAACGTGTAGCACACACGCCAGATTCTGTTTTATATATAGGACACGGTGTTTTTTTTTATTTTTTCAACGAGATTTCTAAAAATAATAAATAAATATGTTGCGAGAATTCCGAAAAATAGAAAGCTCCCATACTTATAGAATCCGTTTCGGAATGTTTATTTCTTCACTTCGAACTCTCACAATTAGCCCTCGTGGCTAACATTGAGACATTTTCGTCTCGAACATTCCTGATTACGAATTTTTGAATATTTTAGTTCTTTTACTTCCGCTTAGAGTGAGAGAGAGAGAGAGAGAGAGAGCGCTTCGCTTTCTGTTTTTTCTGAGCTATTTTTACCAGAGTGTTGGAAATATTCCAAACTCCTTGTAGTTGTTATAAATTCAATAACAATGATCTTCAGTAGATAAACCATTGATGTCTATCTTGATTTTCGTCAAAAAATCGTCATTGACAATTAATTACTTCTTGCTCGTCTCGACCGGTTTTTAAAATTGTCCGTCGATGATCAAAGATCGAAGATGCGCCTCACTTGCCACGCGGAGACTCATCGTCTGCTGTTCTTCATCTTTTGCCTCGTGCACCATATTATATCTTCACAATATCTCTTATACACAACGACGTCCGAGAGTTCCCTCTGGAAATCTCGTAGTGAAAGGCAATGACGAGTAGCCAATACAGCTTTTGTCTGTATACACACGTAACACGCTACGTGTATTGGTATGAACCCGTAGTCGGATGATTGTCCGGAGGAAAGAAAACCAGTCTCGGCAACGCTCAATGAGAGCGAGTCGTCGGGAGCGTGGTTAATGTTCGGGGCATGGTATGGAAGCGAGATAAGACTCGTCCAAGCTCTTCGATGCACTTACTAGGTAGTAAGACGAAAAAAAAGGGAACATTTGTCTCGTAAGAATTTCTGACATTAGAGAAACATTTTTTTACACCCCTTTTTACTGTACTCTTACTTTTTTGCGCTTAGAAATAAGTTGTAAAGTTTATAAAAAAAAACACTTATACAAATTCTCATATACTTTTGATAATTTTTCAATAAATTAATTAACGTACAATTTTCGCGCCCTAACAAAACCACTTCTATGAGAAAGGCAAAATTGAGAAATTCATATAAATGTATAGGAACAATCGTAAATAAGGAGGAACTATATTCTCGTAGAGGAAAATTAGTGAGTAAGCAAAAATGATCAGGAAGTAATGTTCAAACTTTAACTTTTAACGTTCGAACGAAATAGACATTTGGCTCATTGTATAAAAAATGGTTCTTATGTTAAATCATGACGATGAAGTTTGCATCGTTGGAATGCAACGAAAATAGATTTTTACATTATTATCCTCCTCCATCATTAATCCTCCTTAAGATTGAGAAACGTTTTATTGGAGTGTCCTTCAAGGATCTGGGCCTAAATGAGCACGAGAAGCGAAGAGCAATAGTGAAAATAAAAGTTTTAAAACGTACTTGCGTTCCAACGATGCAAACTTCAACATCATATTAAATCGGCATAAAAACTGAAATATTACAATCACTCTGTGACAAATTTTTCGGAGTATTTTAAGGGTCGTAAAGTAGTTTTTACTGGTAGACTTTATTTATATCATTAAACGTTGTAAATAAAAGTATAAGATAACCAATAACTTTTTGCGTGATTAAAACGAATCGTGGCGAACAAAATTTCATGGTAGCTCTCTAATTATATCGAGCTTTTCAGACTGGTAGCGCTTTAATACGATTATACATTCGGCCTTGAAATACGAGGACGTTGCAGAATAAGTTCCCGTATATAACTATGCTGTACATATAACAAGTATATATACATGAAGATATGAGGCGTATAGAAAAAATATATTAACGCACGAGCCATAAGTTTTATTACGCCATAACTTCGTAACGAGAATAACGCATACAGGTCTTCTTGTTGTGAGGCGATTGACTTTTACGCGGATGGAATATCCATTACAGGACTCCAAATTCGGACCTGAGTTAGCGTTCGTCCACAACTTCACTGGTGATTATTATATATAAATTTAATGTAATACCCATTATACGTCACGATACCCATTAATAGTCAGACTCATTGTTTATTTGATTGATTATTCATTTGTTTATTTCATAGTGCAGTCGCATTGTGGAGAAAAATTATCAGATCGATTTTCATCAAGTTTAATTAGTGATTATTATTTAAAAAGAAATCATTTTGACATTCATGACTTACTACAACCTGTGAGAACAGTAAATCTCTTCTCGAGAGTCATTGAAAATTTTTGCAATTCGAGCTGCTCGATTTTTTGGAAATATCATTGTTGGCTTGAGCCGAAAACGTAGAAATCGATCTTCATATCGATTCCTCCTTAATTATTCATTTATATGCTTTTGAGACTTGTTGTTAGTTATTGTTCATTTTCGTTTCATTAAAATTAATACCATATACATTTTATTTGTTTAAGAAAAACAAAATGCTAGCCAGAGTAAACGATTTCTTGTTTGACGTTTGTGGCGAGATCGAAGAAAAATCGATCGTACCGACTACTAACACTGTTAACTCTCTCGGTCACGACTTTACCGATCTCCGAAGAATCGATCGCCGCGAGATGGCGGCACGGAAGCTGCGATCGAATTAAATTCGAAGCGCGAAGATGAAAGAAAAAACTACGCAAAGTGATCGTAAACAAATTTATTATCAACCAAAAGCCTTGAGCTGTGAACCTGCTAGACTTGTCGTTCAGTGAACGACAAGTCTAGCAGGTTGTCGTTATCATCGAGAAAATCGTCTAGAATGAATATTTCGTTATTTATTGGTTTTCAATAATGTGCCCTTTTTTTCGTTGTCACTTGACGTATAATATAAACGTTCGAAAAATCTCTTTATTATGGACTCGTTAATAATCGAATGTTTGATGAAACTTGATGAAATATTTTTCAAGGATTTTCCTTAATCATAAAAAAAATTATGGAGATACTTTTGGACTTTTTGGACAGAATAATTTAGTGTTTCGATTAGGTATAACTTGACATCCTGAAAAACCAGACTTACTCTATAAGCAATCAAACATTTAAATATTGTATTAGACAAATCGTTTTTTGAGGGGCCAACAAAACGTAAAAATGAATGAGACTCGTTTCCTATTACGTCTGTGGAATCCACAAGGTCGATATTATAATTTTTTCATTTGTTTTTATATATGTAAATATTATTTATTTGACGTATACGAGCAATGATAGGGAACCTCGAAGTGTCGCGAGTCTTTTGTGAGCTTAGCCTTCCGAGGAATAAATGGCCGAACGGTTGAAGATGCGTGACGTGGGTCGAAGTGACGCTCCTTTTGAACTTTTTTTTTCCTCATCCAGTGACGACTGCAGGTATTCCTCAAGACCTCCGGGGTTTCATTCGAGAATTCCCGAACGACTCATCGTAATTTTACGATGAGATTTATTTCTCTTCAAACATATTGAACGTTATTTATCCTTCAATATATTTAAAGAGAAATAAATCAGTTTTTTCTCAACTCTTTCAAGTAGGGCAACATTTTCTTTCTCACTCTAAGTACTTAAAAAAATTCACACAAAGTGGAACTGTACTTGCTGAGCTCGTGCGCCTGAGAAGGCTTTGATTCGTCAAGTTTCGAACGTAAATATTTAATTTAAAAATGTACAGACCGGTGCGAACACTCATTTCTGCAACGTGACGCATGCATCATGATTTTCCAGATGTTTCGAATCGTATTAATTTTTTCAAATAATATTAAGATAAAAAAATTGCATTCTATGTCCTCGGAATTCTCATAAAAAGAAAAATGTCATTCAAATGCTCATGAAGTATTTGTAATACCGCAATATGCAAATTATTTTTCATTTGGAAAAAAAAATTACATTTTCAATTACTCTTTCTTACTCTCCATTGAAATTGAAAATTTGCTACCCGCGCAAACTCGATTGCTCATCGTGATCGTTAAACAAAAATCCAACAAAGTTTTCTCGTCCTATTTTTTATACCTATTATACCCACGCTCTCGCAACCGCAATAAACCAATTGTCGTCACAATACAAAGTTCACTCCGTCAATAACGTCAATATAACTCTCTTATCGTATGTTTTATTCATATACTTGCGAATTTACCTCCGTGCTCGCGACGACTAATCGCTCACGAGTGGTGAGGCTTTTTTTTTGGTTAGAAGAGCCTGATCGACTGTTCACATGTCCTGTAAAATAGTCATTCACGATTAAACTCGAATTTCTACATTTTTAATGCATTTAGACGTGCTCTAATTTTAGTTTTAGTTTTATATTTGCAACAAACATAAAAAGAGAATGGTCGATATACAATTGGAGTAAGAAAAATGGATTTATTCGATTTGAATGGGGTTAATTTTTATTCTCATTGGCCAAAATGAAAATAATCGATTTTTCATCGAAATTTCATTTTGTTTTATGAAAATAAATTTGTTTTCTTTTCAATAAAATTCATTCAAAATAAATTTATTATTTTGCGCTTTGTAATCGTAATTTTTGCTCAATCGGCTATTTTCTCTTTGACAAGAATTAACACCCGTTGTTTCTCGGCATTTTTTATTATGTATCAATTAATTGTCATCCCAAGGGCTACTTTTTCTTCTTCAAACCTTATATACATGAATGACTCATCGATATATATAAAAATCGAAGCGTAATTCCGAGCCCGACGCAGCAAATATATACATGTTTTTTTCCTTGTACTTTTATTATGTAACTCGTTGCCAACAGGGAATTACCACTTTCACGTCCATATGACGGATCTTTGTCCTCCTTTAAACGATATAGGCATGACATTTAGAAAATTTGTATGCAATTCATTAAGGTAGTAGTCTGGTAACTTAAGCCGATTTTCATGTCCTTTTTGGAGGGCGTTTTTTTGTAGGAAAATAAAAATTAATCGTTTTGGATATTTAGGATGTTTTTATTTACATATTAAGGATACAAAAAAAAAATTTGTTTAAAAAATTTAATAGTTTATTATTATTATTATTATTAATCGAAGTTGGCACCTCGAAAAAAAAGCGCGTGGGTGGCCCCGGAGATTTTGGCTCTTGATGTTATCTGAAATAAAAAATTCTTGATAATTCTTAATCTATAGATATGTCATTCTGGTCGGAACTACTGAAGTTAAATTTCATGGATAAATAACAAAATGGCGGACTTTGGAAAAAAGTTTTTCCAAAGACCAGAATGACATGTCTATAGATTAAGAATTATCAAGAATTTTTGATTTCGGATAACATCAAGAGCCAAAATCATAAATATCCAAAACGATTCACTTTTATTTTCCTACAAAAAAACGCCCTTCAAAAAAGACTTGAAAATCGGCTTAAGTAACCAGACTACTACCTTAATCAAAAGAATTCATTAGGACACTTTTATGTATAATGGGTTCAGTTGCATTTCCGAAAATATGACAAATGTTTTGCTTAAATTTAATTAAAAAAAAAAAGAAAAAGTCCGACCCAAAAGTTTTAATCAATTGAAATTTGGATATATTCGTGAAATTTTCATATGCCTCTGCCTAAATATTTATTACATGGCTTGCAAAATTTCGAGATCATTGACTGATATTTCGAAATTTGCTGGAGTTCCGAAAAAAAAAGAACCTATTTAATTCCCGAGACCAGTATATATTTCATTGAAAGAAATGTAATTTTAACATTTGTTAAACATTTTTTTCTCTCCAAAGTTACTCCAAAAATCTATGTCTATGAAAATATATTTTTCAAAATAATACCGACAACAGTGGACGCGCTATCGTTGCGCGACTCTGGCGATCACTCAAGTTAAGCAGCTTTGGTCGCGTTCACTGCTTGGATGGGTGACCGCTTAGCCGTGCATTGGCTGGCGCGCCGACTGTTGAGCGAGAGGCATTTTTTTCGAGTTTCTGCTGTAGTAAGTATAATTGAAACTCAGTCAAAACGAAGCCGTCCATGGCAAATGCGAAACCGGAGACGTCTGCGGGTGCAATGAAAGTGAGGTTAGCTTAGCTAATTGCGGGTACGGAGTGATAGGGGTGGAAAATGGAAAAAAATGGAATTGGGAAGGGTCATACGTAAAAACCTGAAAGGTGAACGTCTTAATTATTTAAAAAATCATGATATTCTATGGAAAAGAAAGTATGCACCCGGAACTCCGAATTTTTCGTCAATTTCGTGGATATATTCTGCACCTATTCGCAAAACGGTGATGCCCTCCCTGCCACCTTCAGTTTCAGCTCGCGAGTTCCGACATTCTTGGCTTCTATTTTCCGCGGGGCGTTAAAACATACACGAGCATCAACATCGCACTTGTATACGCTCACACCCATTAAACACACACGAGAAGACTTTCGCTTTTTATGTTCGTTTTCCGGTAGACCTTGCCTGGAACGGCCCGAAGCATTCGTGCTGAAGAGTCGCTGTGGTAGAGTGGGAAAAAAAAGAGAGAAGGGGAAGGAGATACACTTTTTCGCTTCGTCGAGGATGGAAGAAACATTAGCCTTGAGTTCTCTTCTTTTATGTTTCTCTTTGTCTCTCTCTTTTCATCATCTTAACTTTCGTATTTTGTTGTGTTGTCGTTACTCTTTATTGGGGAGTTCAAAGCTCGAGAGGCTCGCGACCTTGGAAATGAAATAAAGTAAAATCTTTCAGACGGGATATTTCTGTTTTCAAATTTGAACAATTAATCACGAGCGTCACGAATTTTTATTTTATTTTTTTATTTTCCATTTTAATATCGCGAGATAAGACATTCTCGTGGTGTGGGAAATAATTTATTGTCTCCTTTAACATCGTGGTTAAATTAATTCTCACATACCTGCCGATCGACAGATAACATTGGATAAACGAAAAATAAATTTGTATTATTACACATTTTTTAATGAGTGAAACGTTCAATCATCATTATTATCTTTGTTTCATGAATAAAATAATGAACATGAAGTAAATCTGTGATCGTAAAATCACAACAGCCTTTTAGGCTCGAACGTTATACTGAGATAGCGTATATTTTCTCATGATGCCCCGGGAGTGTAAGATGCAACACAATAACTTTCTCCCCGTTGATTCGAAGATTCGCGAGATCATCTTCGCGGTGAAAGACTTCGGATGAATAATTTAACCATCCACATAGCTCGTAATTGTTCTTCCGTCGAATATACATATACATATATATATTGTCCAAAGGAAGTTATTCCGTGACACCACAAGTAGGAATTGTATAATGTCATTTTTGTTATGTCAGTTCACGTTCAACGAACTATCGCTCAAAACAAGTTATTTCTATCGAAATATTCGAAATTATTTTCTTAAATGATTAACCAAATAATTTCAAACGGATTATCGTTAAACAATGAAGTATATAAATTTTTGTTTCGTACGGTTACGAATAATCTTAAATAATTATGCTTTTATGATTCTTTGTAAACATCTTTTTTACTCGTGACTATGTCTGTATATGCAAATGAAAAACGATCATACGTTTTTGCGATTACGAGTCTTGAATCGTTAAATTCGAAGACGTTAGAAAAACGCTAAAGGAAAAATGCAATTTTTATTGTCCGCACCAAACGGCATTGAACTACTGGGAACGTGCGCAGTAGTTGACGCGAGTTTGGGTCAGACGGGCGTCTAATCGCGATCGTTTTGCCTACTGCGCGATATTTTTTATTTGCTGGCTTCTATTAAATCCCGTAGAAATAATTCAGAAATGAATTATTCCATTGGGATGAAAGAAAAAAAATTACAAAAATACCCTAACGAGACAATTGTTAAAAAAAAATTAATATTAATTATAAGAAAAATCAAATTTTTTCTCTACAATTTTTCTTTTGCCTCGTTTCTCAAATAATTATAACGAATAATTTTTTTCGAATTCTAATATATCCTTGTATCGGATTATGAAATTGATTTTATGCAAACTCCGTTTTTCTCACAGGGAGGAAATAGGGTTAGGATAGCGTTTTCTCAATGATTTTCATGAATTTTTTTATAGTATAAAAAATGGATATAATTTATTGAAACTTTGAGAATATTTTAAACATATATTTAAGTATATACTATAAAAAATTAGTGACCCCATATTGCAGGTCACAATCAGACTCAGCATTTTGCGTACATTCTGGAAGCCGCAATTTTTATCTGAAATCAAACGAGGTTGGAATTTACTTTTATTATATGTCTCTCTTCTATATAAACCTAAATGCTATCAAAAAAATAGAAAATTGAATTTTTTACAGGGGTCAAAACAAAAAAGCATGATTTTTTGCCGTTTTTTACAACTTTATATGCAAAAAAAAAATATTTTAAATAATGATAATATTCCGATTTTAGGTTCATATAGAGCGCAATACTATGAAGAAAGTAACTGCCAATTTTCAAAACGATTGGTTGAAAACTTTTTAAACTAGCGTGTACGCAAGTTAAAAAAAAGTCGTTTTCAGAAAAATGCGTTTGAAAAAATAGTACCAAGAAAAACAAGTAATATGGGGTCGCTAATATTTTATAGTATATACTTAAATATACGTACAAAATATTCTCAAAGTTTCAATAAATTATATTCATTTTTTATACTATAAAAAAATTCATGAAAATTATTGAGAAAACGCTGTCCTAACCCTATTTCCCCCCTTAATGGCTTATAACAATAGAACGAGTCGGAATTTTCATTTAAAATTTTGGGAACATATTTTTCAATAGTTTTACTAACAATTTATGAAATTAAAAGAAAATCGATTTTTTGAACCGTCTAACCCTATTTCCCCCCTTAATTGTTCGAGCGAAAAGTTTTATTGAAGAAATTACGATCTTCGTGTGAAAGATCGATAGAGTTTCCAAACGAGTAGTTTTTTCGGCTAGCCAAGGAGCGACGAACTCTCGCGAGCTGCTGAATTAATTTGAGATACATTGTAAAATCTTTGTCGGAGATATCAAGGTTTTTCTTTTATACGAGATTTCTTCGAACGCGTATTTCATATCAAATCGTTGGATCGGAACGTTAGCGGGTGCGCTCCTCCTTATATATACTGTATCACGACGTAAAGATCTACTTTCCATAAATGCCTCGCTTTCATGCACGAAATGGTTTTGCATGTACTCACGGAAAGCCTCTCTGTCTACGCTTTGAAGTGTAATAAAATTGTCGATACGACCATTTCACCAATGATCTATTTCCTGTCGTTTTTTTTATCGTTTACTTTTAACAATCTATTTTCTTAACGTCAACTCCAACCAGTGTCGTTTTTATGGTATATACGAAAGAGGGATAGAAAAGGAGATAGTAAACGCTCGCAAGGATCTCCTACCTTTCCAAGATACTATATATCGTTCGCATAGTATAAAGTGGGGAGGGTGTGTTTGTAACGCCTGGAAAAAGGAGGTCGAGCAGTCTCGTGCGAATTCTACCCGTGCAAATATTTATCAACGATCCACAACTTTTATCCGGGTCTCGTTCTTTTTGTATTTTCCTCTCTGGTGAGAATATCATGTGAAAAATTCTCCGAAATCAAATACTTATAGGCTCGTGCATTCACACAGAAACGTATTGTCGAGATTTCGGTCGATGAAACAAACGAACTGCCTCGATCGGTATAATTGTTTGAAAATTCTATCTTCATAAAGTTTTAAACTGATTCAAGTAAATTCCAGAAAAATTGATTTGAAAAAAATCTGATTACCAAAATAATTGATGAATAATTGATAAAAAAAAATATAGAGGCTTAAAAATCCCTTTTGAATACACAATACTTCTTGTAAATTAGCCACGATTGCATAATCTATGATTATTGAAAAATTAGAAAAGTTTCGTTGACGAAATATTCGTCGGTGAATATCCCCCGAATCGTTGCAAATGTAATACACAAAGTCTCTCTACGGAAACATAAAAAGTAATAAAAAACAAAAATTAACAACTTTCTCTCGTTTCTCATTGAATTACAAATTTCACAATGAATTTCGTACGTTAATAAAAAATTTTCCATCTCACGAGAGCATTTTTGGTTTTTTTATTTACCGTGTAACGAAATTTCATGTCATATTAGGGACGTTCGAGAGTCGTAACAAGGTCTGGGTTAGTAAAAGTAATCCCCCGTTGAATTGGGTCAGCCAATGACCCAATGGGGATTGACCCAAAACAAGGGCGAGGTCACAAAAGTTTCGAATTTTTCTTTCCCCTTCTATGCGAACCCCTTTTTCGTGTCGGCTATTATTTCACGACTGGTCGAAAGGATGCTTTTGTCTTTTCGCAATTCACGCAGTGGTTGTCGCGGTAGTACACGTTATTTAATCGACTTTTTATTACATCATTGATCGTTGTGGCTGTACATTTGTGTATGTGTGCAACTGACGTTTACAGTCAGAAGCCGGTATGGAACTCTCGTTGGGATTGCGGCTACCCACTAATACTGATGTGACTCGGTGCCTCGGAGATATAAGGATTGATTGCGTAATCATTGGGGAAAGTGCGGCAAAGAACGTCTTGACCGCTCTGGTGTGTGCGTGATGGTTGGTTGTTTGCCCGTGTTACACGGTCTCACCACGTAGACGACCTGAAACGACAAAACGTGAACGGGCACCATCGCACAGTGTATTTCATGTTTTAACGCACGAAATTGCGAGATGTATATCTAACAAATACCACAACACAAAGTAATACACGCTCGAGGTCGTTCATTTTGCAGACGCAATCCGAAAACACTCTTGCATCTATTTATTACGCAGATGTCACTTTTAGCCCCGTTGCATTTTTATTTTCACGCCTAATAATCGAATCTTAATCTTTGAAGGGGGGAAATAGGGTTAGGACAGCGTTTTCTCAATGATTTTCATGAATTTTTTTATAGTATAAAAAATGAATATAATTTATTGAAACTTTGAGAATATTTTATACATATATTTAAGTATATACTATAAAATTTTTGAAGAATTTCCTTGAAAAACACTGAAGATATTAGCGACCCCATATTGCAGGTCACAATCAGACTCAGAATTTTGCGTACATTCTGGAACCCGCAATTTTCATCTGAAATCAAACGAGGTTGGAATTTACTTTTATTATATGTCTCTCTTCTATATGAACCTAAATGCTATGCAAAAAATAGAAAATTGAATATTCTACAGGGGTCAAAACAAAAAAGCATGATTTTTTGCAATTTTTCACAACTTTATTTGCAAAAAAAAAATTCTTTTAAATAATGATAATATTCCGATTTTTGGTTCATATAGAGCGCAATACTATGAAGAAAGTAACCGCCAATTTTCAAAACGATTGGTTGAAAACTTTTCAAATCAGCGTGTACGCAAGTTCGAAAAAAATCGTTTTCAGAAAAACGCGTTCGAAAAATACCGTACCTGAGTGACCGCTCGGTTATACACGTGGCGCGCTCGGGGCCTGAACGAGAGCTACTCACTTTAATGGCTTATAACAATAGAACGAGTCGGAATTTTCATTTAAAATTTCGGGAACATATTTTTCAATAGTTTTACTAACAATTTATGAAATTAAAGAAAAATCGATTTTTTGAACCGTCTAACCCTATTTCCCCCCTTAATTTTAAAATTCATCGTTCATTATTGATCATTCAAGGTCGAAGAACTCATTGATGTTTGGAAAAAAACTTGATTTACTTAATTAAAACTTAAGCTAGAACTTTATCGTTTTAAATAGATCGGGGATTTTTTTTTAAGAATTCTTTCTCAAATAGTACAATTCCATAACGAAGAACTTTTATTATTGATTTTGTAAATTTGAAGTCATTAGAAATATGCTGACTATCGAATAGGTTCGATGTTCAAAAATGCATGTCTTGAAAACTGTGATAAAGATCTGAAAAATAAAACTTAAAATTCATCCCATTTTGAGGTACACAACACAGAATCAGCTATGAAAGACGAAATTTTTCTTTTTTTCTTTTTCTGCATTCCCATAGAGAGTGAAATTTTGTAGTAAAACCTCTCCGTACATCATTCTATCTAAACTATATCGTCTTTACTGGAAATAATTATTTTCCAATTATAATGTTTTAGACTTTATTTTTTGTCTCCAAGAGCAACGACTTTTTTTTTCATAATTTTGTCAAAAATTTGTCGAAGAATGAAAAATGTAGAAGCTTTCGATGAGAAAGATTGCATTTTCGTTCCAATATATAAATCCATCGAATTTCCACATGGCTCAATCGTAAAAACCGTCTCAAGATATTTTGCAACTTTTCCGATTACGATTTTGCTGTCCGCGATGTGTCATATGTGCTTGGTCAATTTTATTTCTCGTGTCCCAAGTACGACCAAGAGACCGAGACGGCCTGCGTGCACGTGCTCTATCGCGTAATTTCCAAGTCTACACACGTGTGTATATACCGTGTACATATATATTTATTGTAGGATAGTTGATATAGTTTATGCACGAATCTGCGGACACACGATGCACATGGTCACGCATACAGATATCAGAATTACGCTAATGGGGAATCGATGAGAAGTCCATTGCACGCGCGAATGTCAACTCTGAATTGTACAGAGAATATGTACCGATGCCGTAATAAAACTACATATCACATATTATTATTATTATTTTCATTGTGATTAATATGATTTGATTATTAAGCTGATTAATATCGTCATTGTTATGATTATTATCAATCGAAGATTCAGTTTATAATACAATGCCTCTTTTTTCTCATAATTACTACAACATTAATACAAACACGAAATATTGTTCGCATCTGTTTCGCACATAATTCCGATATTTTTCTCGTCGACATTGAACTTTGATTTTGTGCACACAGTTTTACGGTCTTTGGATTATTAACTCTTTTTTTTCGTTCGACGGTCGAACGATCTTCGAGCTCACACGTGAATACTTCGCAATGAATTTTACAGCTTATGGCCAATTTTTTATTCTCGGTATTTATTTTTCTCCGCAATTGTTTCTTACAATCGTGACATTGTCAGGTTTTTTTCTTCTTTATATAGTGTAATGCTGCGCCGATTCGCAGGGATTTTCCTTCAAGCGGAAAAACTCTCCCCGAGGGGTTTCTTGGGGACGCCACGTGAACGATATTATCATAGGAATTGCGTAGCCTATCGCGAGAATCATAATTCATTCGCGGGTATTTAATATCCAAAACCATCAATTATTCAATTAAGATTTTTTTTTTAATGCACACTAGATATAGCACGAAGAATTGCCGCTTTCGTCACTCATCACATATACTTCGTGATTCACACAGGTGCACATGTGGTATTTGCACAAAATTTATTGAACGAATAAGGATGAAAAAAATTTATTAATTTTTAATTCCACGCTATTTCTGTCTTTTCATTCTATGTACACGAATACGTCAAATTTCAAAAATCAAAATTCAAAATGTGTTCCGTGATATTGAAAAATGTAATAATACGATTAAAAAAATCGATTCTTCTAATTATTATTAAATTTTTTATTCAATTAAACTTCAACTTTTATTTAAAATTGTTCAATTTAATTGAAATCACGAAACGTAACACAACAAAATGACGTTTTACGTCAAAATTTATGTTCAATAATCATACTTTAATTCTTATGGCATAACGAAGGAAATTTTTTATGGATTTAAGATATTGGTATTCTCGAAATGCTCGGATATACTTATGTTTGGATAACTTTATTTTTCGATCTATAAACGGACACTCGACTTCGTTACATACAGTTGGAAATTTCAAAAAATCGATTTTTTTTATTACATTTTCGGAATTGACATATATTTGAGTATATTCTCTGAAAAATTTCAAATCGATCCGGCAAATATTCTTGGAGATACATGCATATTTGTAAGGATTTTTAACGATGTGTAAACGACTTTTGGAACTTTGAACGTGTTTTTCTCAAAACGGTGTTTTCAAAGTCGTTAAGCACGATTTCTCAAAAAACGGCTCAACCGATCGGTCTGCAATTTTAACACTACCTTCTCAGATATGTTTTTCAGGTATTGAACGAAGGAATAAGATTTCCGGACGTTATTTCAATTTTTTTTTAACAATTCAACGAAAAAATGTCGGTCAAAAATTGGAATTTTTTCTTTTTGGAGCCACCATTTTGTCAAAAATCGAAAATTCAACTATTCCTTCGATCAATACCTAGATTTATCTATCCACTAATAGAATCTTTTTGGTTTTTTTATTTTGGATAATCCAAACCGGAGATATCGTGCTCACCCCCAGACACCTTTTTTTAGAGGAGCTCCCGGACATCGGCTATAGCAGCTTTAAAAATCATTATTTTTACAAATAAAAAATATGAAAATAAAGTTAAAAGTTACCACAATATGTATATAAATTTTGTACGTTAATAAATTGAAGTGTCTTTCCAGGAAAAATTCTTGAAAAATCGCCTTTTTTCGGTCTCCTGACTGTGTATAACTCCTTAAATTGTCAATCATTATCATATGACAAATTGCGAAAACGCTCGTTAATTCCTCCGCCAATGATGAATTGAGCCAGTGTGTACAAAGTGCATTGTCGCATATGTTACGTATATATGTTCCCGAGGATTGTAACGATCTGCGACTAAAGCGAAGAGTGACGCGTAGCTTTTCCTTCACCTCGCTAACCCGCGACACTAGGGAAAAAAATGCAGATGCAGTATCAGACGACAAGGACTTTAGCGACGATCGATTGATAGACAGGAATAAAAAACTGAATAAAAAGTTAATCGATTTAAAAAATCTACGGTTATTTGTGTGTGTGTGTTTTCTTTGTTTTTAGTTCGGGTTAATAAATATATAGTGTTTCGCATACAGCACTGAGATTCCAATAACTATTGAACATTCCTGTACAATTAATGAAGATTAGACGTGAAAAAAAAAACAAAATAATATACCATCAAGTAAAAAAATTAATGAACATATAAATTATAAATGAATAATTATCTGATAAGTAGATAATTTTTTTTGTATTATCGTGAATCGACAAAAAAATATATGATTGACATGTTCTACGTATCGTTAAATAACGAGTTGTGCCGCCACGTAACAATTATTGTACTGACTGATAAATTGTCATTTCTAGTTTTTTCACTAAACGTATCAATCCAATCGTGTACGTTTTCTCGCTTTTTACACGATCAAACGACAAACATATTTTCCATTTTATCGCTGTCATCAGCTCGTGCCTTTCTACTCGCCTCTGTACACTTGTGATAAAAAATTATTATAACATCGTCTTGGAATACGTATTGAGATTCGGTAATTGCTAGCAGATTTCCGATCGAACGAGTACTTAAATGTTGATTAAAGTTGAATTAAAAGTAAAAACAATTTTCCATGTATCGATCGCTTTATAAAAAATCTAAAAGAATCGAATATTAAAGTGGCAGTGAGTTAGCTCTCGCTCGATTTAATTATCGAATTAATTTTTATTCGTAAATGTATTAGAACTTTGAAAAATCCGTTCAAAAAAGCGACTCAAAGCGATTCGTGTGAATTTACAAAAATCGACACTTTCATTTTTAGCCGTCACCCCATTTTTAAGGTCCACTTCGATAGGATGTCTTGCGCTGATTACAAATGTTCTTCTATTCGTATTTCACATAAAAATATCGAAACAAAAAATTCTTACCTTAGTTTTGAAAAGGCACAATTAAAATCAAACAGTTAGAAAAAAAGTGGCTAATTTAGAACATGATAAAAATAAAATGTGCCGTTAATAACGAGAGCGTACATTTGAAGAGAAGAGATTCGAACATCCGACCTTATAGACAATATTCCACTAGTTACATATTCCTTTCGATTACTTCGAGCTATATCCCTCTTCTTCGTCATCTTTTTTTCATAATTTTTTTTTCAAGCTACGCACGCAGTATCCACGAGAAAAAAAAACAACAAATTTAGCGTCTTCCTGTTTGCTTGTTGCTGTTTTTCACATGTCTCATGCTCGGTCGCAATTAGTGAGACAAATCTTCAGGGTTTTCGCGTTCTTGACGGACATATTTCGCCATTTTTAAATTTCCATGCGTGACACGATACGCTCCTTGCTACGAAAAATTGCTTTCCCAATTTATTCGTCAGTCAAGATCACGAGAGAAGACAAGAAATATTCTCAACGAAGTCGAGGTCGCGAATCAATTCGTACTCACAGCGACCCTAATCGTGGTCGAGAGAATCGTCGTTGCGATGAACGAGGCAGGAATTGTACATCTCTCCTATTTTAATGCTGCTCGACCTCCAGTAGGAATTTTTATGATTTTCATACTGACCAGTGTAACAGCATGATCTCATATAGTCGAGATGTTTCAAATACTCCCAGAATGTTCTTAATTAATTTTATGTTTACAATTCACGTACTATAAAATGAAAAACAAAATTTTCTTTTAAATCGAATGATTTGCCGTGAGACAGCAAGTGTTTGTGGGTACCTGATACCGAACTGTAAGCTTTTTCGCGAGTCTGCTGTGAGTCTCTAGGTCCTCCGGTACCCATGTAATTGTTATAAGAGCGCAATAATGACTGTGAGGATGTATAAGGACTTGTATATTCATATAAACATTCTTCAGTGTCTCCCAATATCTGAGTAAGTGTCTTACGATCATGAACTTTAAGATCATCGACATAATGAAATAAAAATGTGCATTAGGTCATTAGTGTGTGTTGTCCATGATGTAGCAAATATGATGCACTTGTGAAGCAATAATTCAGTATCCTGAAATAATATAGCTCGGTTTCATATCGTATATTATTCAAGCACGACGGATCGTTTGATAAAACACCGTTTATCATTTAAACCGCTTACAGCACAACGATGATAGTGCTTAAATGCGACGATAGTTGAACTTTTATGGAATACGAAACTTGTAGATATGACATTAGTACTATTTAAACATATCGTTAACTCACTGCAATGACTTATTTGGCGTCTGCAATAGGAATATAAGTTTTGATTACGAGACTAATGGGCAATATGCAATATTGTAATTACGTGCGATGTATATAATGACGTGGCTACTTTTGAGATAATTAACATACATATATCCATACAAATATATATATATTTTTTGGGAAGATGTTCGTTTGTTTGTTTATCGACCCCACTCTTATAAGGGCTCTATCCATCAGCGCTCCCCCCGCTATAAGGGCTCTTCCCATTTTTCATAAACCCGTTAGTAGATAATAGCTCATGTTATATATATTTTGAGAAGTTGTTTATGTATTTGTTTGTTTGTTTGTTACTACTCCCCCCTCGCCCCGTTAGAACCGCAATTAGCGGCCCCCTAAATGTGTTCTTCCCACTTCAACCGCCAAATTAAAAAATAAGCAAACAGTTTTTAAAGCATTGATTATTCGACACAGGATTTTTCGACAATATATAATCTTATATGCTATAAATCAATTGGTAAATGTTGGTCTCCGAGATGCAATCATCTCTCCTGATATATCACCGCAAGCAAAAATATTCGATCGAATGAAATGAAGTTTAAAGAAATTTCATCTTTCACACCGAGTTACAGTCATGGAAGCAATGAAAAAAGCAACGTTCTAATTGTAAAAATAAATAATAATACTGTTTAATTTACTGCTCTCAGCAATATATACATATATGTATATCGACTGCTAGCAAATAAAAGGGCCTAACTTACAACACGTTACATGTTAAATGCGCCGTCAATTAAGCCCTTTTGTTTGTTACCAACTGATATATATTTATATAAGGTACAGTATCGCTAAAATTCACTTTAAATTTGTACGACCCAAAACTCGGTTGTTTCGAGATGTCGACTTTGCGCCTTTCACTTTTACTCTTGTCTCCTCTCCCGCCGGTACTGTGTCTTCGGGTTTCAGTTTTACGGTTTCTCACCTATCGTCCTAAGTCACTCGACAAATTAACGAATTGACGGTGACGGGGCGAAAAATCGAAGGAGAATGAAAAAAACCGCGTAATAATTTAAGCGGAAAAGAATTTTCATTCAAATTTCAGTCGTATATAACAATTTTTCATGTTTCCGTATACGCGATTTTGGATATATTCGAGATATTTAAATTGAAGTTACGAGCTAAATCCGAACGAGTGACCCGGCGCTTTTTGGTAATGCTATTAAAATTTTTCGAAAAAAAGAACAACTCTAAAAAATAAACAAACACTTCTCGTACGAACAACATTTTTTTAAAAACTGTCCAACGCAAAAAAAAACTTCTCCATGACCAAACGTTCAAATCTCAATGTCTTTAAGGGAGGAAATAGGGTTAGGACAGCGTTTTCTCAATGATTTTTATGAATTTTTTTTAGTATAAAAAATGAATATAATTTATTGAAACTTTGAGAATATTTTATACATATATTTAAGTATATACTATAGAATTTTTGAAGAATTTCCTTGAAAAACACCGAAGATATTAGCGACCCCATATTGCAGGTCACAATCAGAGTCAGCATTTTGCGTACATTCTGGAAGCTGCAATTTTCATCTGAAATCAAACGAGGTTGGAATTTACTTTTATTATATGTCTCTCTTCTATATGAACCTAAATGCTATCAAAAAAATAGAAAATTGAATTTTTTACAGGGGTCAAAACAAAAAACCATGATTTTTTGCCATTCTTTACAACTTTATTTGCAAAAAAAACTATTTTAAATAATGATAATATGCTGATTTTAGGTTCATATAGAGCGCAATACTATGAAGAAAGTAACTGCCAATTTTCAAAACGATTGGTTGAAAACTTTTCAAACTAGCGTGTACGCAAGTTCAAAAAAAGTCGTTTTCAGAAAAACGCGTTTGAAAAAATAGTACCAAGAAAAACAAAGTCAAGGCAGTCATAAATTTTCTTCGGTGTTTTTCAAGGAATTCTATAGTAGAATTCTATAGAAGAATTTTATAGTATATACTTAAATATATGTATAAAATATTCTCAAAGTTTCAATAAATTATATTCATTTTTTATACTATAAAAAAAATTCATGAAAATCATTGAGAAAACGCTGTCCTAACCCTATTTCCCCCCTTAATGGCTTATAACAATAGAACGAGTCGGAATTTTCATTTAAAATTTTGGGAACATATTTTTCAATAGTTTTACTAACAATTTATGAAATTAAAAAAAAATCGATATTTTGAACCGTCTAACCCTATTTCCTCCCTTAAATTGTCGTGTCGCAAGTTCCGCGAATCGCGAAAACGATGGAGCAATTGGATTAAAATAAGAATCAAAGAGATGGAACATTGCGTACGGATAAACGAGCTATAAATTTGAAGTTTTTTACCTTTGGATGGAACAGAGAAGAAAAATAGTGTTATAACAGCGTGGAGTAAGCAGTTACCAGTAAGAATCATCGCAACGAAAAAGCCAGAGAGAGAGAGAGAGAGAGAGCGAGAGAGAAAGAGACGGTGGAATGTCCACCTGAGAAGGTGGGAGGAGGACATCGACAATGTGGTGTTTGGTGGAGGTTCTCGCGGTTGTGAGTCGCGAGTCGATTCGCGGTTCGATCAGTCTTGCGGCAGGACTCGAAAGTCGTGTAGGGTCCCCCGTGTGTCGCTTCCAATCTGAGAATTTCAAAGCCTCGCGCCTTCGCGGTTTCCGTTCGAACGTTACATACGTATATACATTATCATTCACGTTAGTTGGATTCGACCGTAATTAACGTGAAAACGAGTAAATTCGAGTCAGATCATATAATACAACGTGAAATATATAAATATAATATGTTAATAAATTCATTCGATTTGCTCTAAACAAATGGACGTAATAAATGAACAAAAAACCGTTAAACAAACGAATGGATCAGTTTATGTAAATTCGTATATTGTGTGTGTGTTTACGCTGTGATTACGTTTATCCGTTTACCAATGGTGCTTCTTGTTGGATCATATTCAATGAAGTTTAGTCAACGTGATTACACTTAGTTGTACGGAAAATACAATATTTACTTGAGGATCATTCTAAACGAAAATTTTAAAAGAAACGACAAATTTCTCGTTTAAACGCACATAAAACGTGAATAATAGGAATTTCAACGTGAATTATAACATTCGAAGAAGATTAATGAAACAACGAAAAAAGGATCGAATCGAGAAAAGTTAGGACAGTTGTGGTTACTATACAAATCGACAAAGAAACCGGTACTCCTTTGGTCCAGTCATCGTCATCATCATCAGTCGTCGTTCTTGGCTCTCAGTTAACGTATCTATCTCTCTCTATCTCTCTCTCTCTCGAGACGAAAGTTTCGTGGCAAGCAGTGACAGCGATCGAGCGACGACATCGTCAAGCGTTTCGGTCGAACAATCTTTAGGTACGACGATTTTAAATTATTTTATTTTATTTTATTTTTTTCGATTCTATAAATATCACTCTGGATATAGCATCGAATTCGCCGTCGAGAGAAGGTTTATTTCAATTTTACAAAATCGAACCAGTTTGCATCGATCGCTATACGTACATTAATGATTATTCAAGTATGCTAAACTTTGATCGTTTACTGTCTGGCGATTCCTCGATTATAGCTCGTGTAACTCGAGGACAAGACGATTTACGATGAAATTGGAATCCTTCAGAATATTATTATCAGTGTTATAGTTAATAAAATAATTATAAAAGTGTTAAAGACTTTTTTAAATTACTTGGCGTCACGACGCAGCCGCGTTTCTCTTGTTAAAATATCCGCTGTGATATCTCTCTTCTATATTTTGTCAGTATTAGAATGAATGCAATGTTCTAAAATCGTAAATTCTGTAAAATAAAAATCGTATCTTACCTAGATTTTTTTTTGTTTACCTGAAGTTATACACAAGAGTAATTCATTTGGCATTTCACTAAATTTTGACCATTTGACTCGCTATTTTACTTAATTATTATCAATATAATTACGTCGCGGAACAGACGATTTTCAACGAGAAGGAAAATCCATAGAAAATTACCATTATGATGTTATTGTTATTATAGTAGGTCTGGTGAACGTCACGTTAAAATGAGCACGCACGGATTTGAGAACGAAAGTTTTTCCCGACTGTATAGAACCGTGACGAACGGACACGGCGGAATTAGCTCCGCGATTATCGGTTTTCTTGGCGTCATTGAGTTTGCGCGGTGTTTGAGAAAAGAAAACGATTTTTTTTCAGGCACTTGCATACTTTTTCTAAATAATTCGGTTTTTTTTTGTTTAATAAAAATGATATTTGTAGTATATTATCGTGGGAATTGTGATTTTGGAACGTCTTGATTATTTCAATAACAAAATGACTCATGAAAAATCGCAGATATGTGGCGGCTGACATTTTTTATTGCAAAAGTTCGTAAATAGACTGCTAATAAGTAAAAGATCGTAACCTCAAGCACTTGGTTTTAATACTTGAAGGGATGTGGGTTACGTCCTTCTGATTCTTAACCGTTGAGATGTACGAAAGTGCTGATACACGTTATAAGTATGCAAATTTTATAAAAACGATGAATAGTTGTGTAGGCCTATAAATCCTTAGTGACAGATAACACTTGACTGGACGGGGATAACGCTTGGGAATTCCCTCATTCTAGCGAGATTCCCACATTCCATAAGACCGTGTCTCTCTGATTGTAAGTCCATCGTCGGAGCTCCAAGCTCTTTTTTATTCCTAAACATTCGTCTTTTAGCCTAACATCATTTGCAAATATTACACGGAATGAAACTTCGTAATCCTTATTACATGATCAATTAACAAAAAATATGTGACCAAATTTTTGTCGTAACGACAAGTCTGTGACAAAACTAAATGTTCGTTATCCCAATTGTACTTTTATATGATGAAAACATACAAAAAAATGCAATATCAAAATTAAATGTTTCTTTGCAATTACAAATAAACGACTGTTTATTGTCGTTTTAACAATTTCTCTAAATCATACCGAAAATTTTGAGTACTGTATGTTTTATTTTTGTACCTACATTTTGACCGTGATGCATGAATGATTTCAAAAAATTCCGTGAGTATAAAAAAAGTTAACACAAATACAAAAATGACTATAAACTTTTCGCTTACATCTAAAGAATTTTCCGACGTAAAATAATTGATTTTATTTTTTAAAAAACCTGATTGCAAAATCTCGCAATTGCAGAGAATTTTGTGTGGGATAAATAAATTTTGAATGTCTCAAATAATAATATTTGAATGTCAAAATAATAATAATTGCAAATGACGTTGATGTTTGCATCGTTGGAATGCAACGGCAATACATTTTTTTTTTAAATCATTCAACCCACTTAAGTTCGGATTTTCGAAGATGAAAACCGTTAAAAGGTGTTTTTGGGTCTTCTTTAACGACCTGGGCCTAAGTGGTTAAGCGAGAGTAATACTGAAAATGAAAATTTAACAAACCTATTTTCGTTGCATTCCAACGATGCAAACTTCAACATCATAATTGCAACGATGTCTCGCGGCACAATAAGTGGTGTGAGACACATAACGCGTGACAGAACCAACAATCGATGGATCGTTTGATAGGCCGCGCGCGTGCGAGAACTATGGTGCGTAACGTGTGCAAATCACGACACTCTGATGATCGTCACGTACATCTACCATGCACTTTTCATCACACGATTAAGTTATACACAATCGCAGATATATTTGTATGGTAACGCATATAGACCATTTCACGTGAAATCAATCAGATAAACGAAAATTACGTATATATATTATGACGACAAAAGTAAAATATACCTACGATGGAGACGACAATTTACACAAATGGCAAAAATCGTTAATAATAATTGTTACATTAATAATTGGTGTATATTAATCATCAGTTTTATTGATATTAACTTTTTTATAAATGGTACACGGAAAAAAATGTTTAGTAAAAAATAGCAACAATTATAATGATCGATGTAATGAAGGGCCGACGATAGAAAAAACAAAATTTGTGAATTAAAAGCCGCGACAGGCCACTTCCGGTAATTTGGGACGAAATCTAACGTGAAAGAATTCACACCCTTCGGAAATAATCTGACATAGCCGTTCATTTATTAACATTAGTTTAACAACAATAATGATTAGCACTTTGTGGTGAAAAGAGTAATGAGCACTACAAAGGCAATGCTAGATCGCATCCAGAATTAATAACACGTTGATTCTATCTCATCTACCTCAATTGTATAAAATAATTGTACAATTCTGTTCCAGTAATTGTAACAACTTTTTTTCCCTTGTACTCTTCATGATCAGACATTCCAGCAAATGAGTGTATGATTGACTTTGAAACATGTAGAAATTTCAAATTCGAAAAAAAAAATACATAATGTAATTTTGGAGGAATTTGATCTCTTCGTTCGGAAAAAAAAAATTCACTATACACAACATTCGATTAAAATGAATATCAATAAATAAGTATATTTAATTCTTTTTTTAAATACTCATACGTCAGACCGACAGCAGTGGACACGTGGTCGGTGAGCGGCTGCAGCGATCTCTTATGTTAAGAGGGGAAATAGGGTTAGGACAGCGTTTTCTCAATGATTTTCATGAATTTTTTTATAGTATAAAAAATGAATATAATTTATTGAAACTTTGAAAATATTTTATACATATATTTAAGTATATACTATAAAATTTTTGAAGAATTTCCGTGAAAAACACCGAAAATATTAGCGACCCCATATTGCAGGTCACAATCAGACTCAGCATTTTGCGTACATTCTGGAAGCCGCAATTTTCATCTGAAATCAAACGAGGTTGGAATTTACCTTTATCATATGTCTATCTTCTATATGAACCTAAATGCTATCAAAAAAATAGAAAATTCAATTTTTTACAGGGGTCAAAACAAACAAGCATGATTTTTTGCCATTCTTTACAACTTTATTTGCAAAAAAAACTATTTTAAATAATGATAATATTCTGATTTTAGGTTCATATAGAGCGCAATACTATGAAGAAAGTAACTGCCATTTTTCAAAACGATTGGTTAAAAACTTTTCAAACTAGCGTGTACGCAAGTTCATAAAAAGTCGTTTTCAGAAAAACGCGTTTGAGAAAATAGTACGCTCGGTTATACACGTGGCGTGCTCAGGGCCAAGCCACTTTAATGGCTTATAACAATAGAACTAGTCGGAATTTTCACCTAAAATTTTGGGAACATATTTTTCAATAGTTTTACTAACAATTTGTGAAATAAAATAAAAATCGATTTTTTGAACCGTCTAACCCTATTTCCCCCCTTAAGCAATATTTGCCACAGTTTGTACTGGGATGTGTGACTGCTTAGCCGTGCTCTGACTCGCACGCCGACTACTGAGCGGGAAGCTCTTTTTCTGAATTTTTTATAGCAAGACAACTGAAACTTACTAAAAATAAAAGCCGTCTGTATCGACTCGGGTTTTTCTCAATTTCCCCGTATCCACGAAGAATGCGAAACAGTTTAGCAGCTGCGAATGCTACGAAAGTTAGGTTAGCTTAGCATGGTTCGGTGAGGAAGGGGAATTGTGAAGGGTTGCGACGGGGGAGTCATACGTAAAAATCCGCAAGGGTATCCGTTGGGACACACAATAATAAGAATAAAAAAATAATACGTTAGAAAAATGGATGTATTTATTTATCTATTAATTTGTTTCTTAATTGTTTAATCAAAGGAACGTATAAGCTATGCTTGCATACAGCCGATACGCCCCTATAAAATTGACTCATCGACAATTATTTTAATTGCACCGAACAGGCTTTGCTCTACAAATCCAAAGTCCATGAGAATCGTATAATCGTTATATCCGCATAATTTGAAATAAACGATTTCGGATCCGGATGTAACGAAATTACTCTGTTTTCCTAGTGTATTCCCGATTGCTTCTATATCTCGCGCCATTTATCTCGCGTTATAACGATCAAGCCGAGATTGCTAACCCGCGTCTTGTCTATTAGTTGCTTGAATTTCTCCACGGAAATGTCTTTTCTTTCTATCTCACGAAGAGCATTGAAATCTCTGTAAAGAAGAAATGACGAGGAACTATTTATATATATATATTTACTCACTTGCGCGCACGCTCGCCACATCAAAGACCCCACCAACTCTCTTACTATCAACCGATAATTTACGTATTCCATTGTCCGCCACTATAGACCGCTCTTCCTGTCTACAACTGTATTACAAATACTTTCCAGAAGCTTGACGCGTGCCTCGCACAGGTGCACCGTAGCACAAAGCAAAATGCAAGTTTACTGTGTGATATATATAATATATAATTTATGGGGTCGAGTGCAACAACAACGCATTGTCGATGCCACTCGTCGCCATAAATACAAACACCGGCTGCGGAATTTTCGAGACAATTTTTTTTTCTCCACCGATGCTTTAAGATTTCGGGAAGATGCAGATTCACGAAACATACAGAATTAATTAACGAGTGTTGCCTAAATATACTTTTTCTCAAAATATCAATTTACATCAGAAAAAAAGGCTTTCAAAATTTCTATTATCGAGCGCCCGCATGACGATCCATCGTCCCGGTACTCGTCGCTATAAACAAAAACGTCAGCGAAAATTTTCGAGACAATTTATTTCAGGGATGGTTTAAGATTTCGGAAAGATTAAAATCCACGATCCATGCAGAATTTATTAATGAGTGAGGCTTGAATTTACTTTTTTCAGGATCTGCGCCGCAGAAAAAAGGATTCTTAATTTCCATTATCGCACTCTCGATGTTTCGTTATTTTTAACTGTTGCTTCAATCATTATTGCGAATTGAATAAAAAAATTGTAATTAATTAACAGACCGCATGATACAGCAGAGTGCATTTTATTGCGGCGCAGTTATTTTTTTCTTTTGGTATCGTCGTAATTTTTTTTAACGAATAATGAGTCGATTCAGATAGTTCACAATACAAAAGTGATTGAGGCATCGTCATCGTTATTAAAAGAGAGAGCAAAGTTTCTTAGAACTGAGATATAAAAATCTTTATGGGTTTTTTTTTTTCATTGCTATAAAATCGGATTAATTGCTGTAATAATACCGATCAAATTATTACGTCGCAGCACACAATAATATTTTATCTCTGTAATAGATGTATACGGGGCAGGGTATTTAAGTGGGGATTTGTCATATACCAATTTTATAATAGTAGACGATTTTCACGATGAATTTCGATCTCGATAAACTTGGACTTTTCGAAGAAACTTCCGTGTTTTGATCTACCGCAACTAATGGAGCGTCGGACGATTTTGATCACAATACCTCGATCGTAATACCACACCATTATCATCTAGCATATCCTTTCATAGATTTGCTCTTGCTATTACGATCGATAAACTTCCGGGTCTCGTTGATAATCTACGCTTGGCGATTTTGTCACTCTTTTGTCGGTTAATAAAATCTGTTTTTTTTCATTAGATTATATTCGTGATGCTGTAACAATCGAAATTGTGAATTCTTGTATGCGAATTGATCAAGATTTTAGAAATGGTTGAAAAATGTTATTTAGGAATGCATGGGAATGATAAATGGGAACGTCTGCAACAAGTCCCTATAGTTTTCGTGATATCGATGATGTTTTTTTATCCAAGATTGATTTCATGTTAACCTTGGCTGGAGGAATCTTTCAAGTTTCTCAAAAATATATCTTACTCATAATATAGATAAAATATATGTCTAAGATGTTGATACGATTCGACATCGAATTGAAAAAAATTAAACACACATATATAAGTGATATGCCAAAGTTATTCGTTGCCCGGGAGGCTAAGAATTTTAAAGTCGTTCTGCAAATTGCAAACCGGTTGATTCCAAGTACTTTCCTCGTCTAAAACCGGATGATGAATGCGTACAACGCGGAGTCTGATTTTTTCGACCGAGGGTCAAAGCCTTCACGGTGAACGCGGAATATGTTATAGTTTATTGTACATACCTACGTATATACAGAGTGTTCTTTTGTTCATGAAATGATTTAGCAATGTCTCCACAAAAACATAAGTGAAATACGTTTTTTTCGCTCCAGTGGTTCATTTTTCAAGTTTTTCAATTACAATTTCATTTTTTCTTCGCCGACAATTTTCAATGATTTGGATAAAGCAATATATACTAATTTCCATGTCATATTTTGATTGCTTGCAATCTCCACTAATTCGTATCATTGAAATTTAAATCATTAAATAAAATGAACTTTCATGGAAATTAAATAAACCTCGGCAGTCGTATCTCGTGGTGTAACACAATTTTCTTAGAACATTAAATGTTCACGTTTGCATCTACTTTGGGTGGCAGCTCGCACGCACACTGCCACTCTAGCAACAGGTGAATATGCGGTGGGGATTCGTAACCCAGGAACGCGAGGCAACAGCACGCGGTGAAAGGTTCTCGATTCTCGAAGAGTTACCCTTTACTCTAACTATCCCCAAGAAGTTAAATATTTTAAAAAAACGCCATCCCGGTCTTCCCAGGAAAACAATGAAACGAAAGTGAGAACGGAATTTCTCGTGAAATTGTAAAAGTTGTTCATCTAGAGATTGTACAATTTCGAGATTTGTTCGACACAGAAAAATCATAGCTGACGATTCTAACGCCGATTAACTTTGCATTTAAAATGACTAAAAAGAGATTAAATGTTGTGAGAAAGTTGAATAAGTAACAATCGCTTTTTTTATTAAACGCTTACTTTTTAAATATTTTTTTCATTCTATAATCTAAAATTTCTATTCTCTATAAATCACTTTTTCGTAACATCAAGGCTGCTTAATTTATTTTCTTTTTTTTTTCAACCATCTCAAATTTGTCCTCGTCGCTACGTGAACTTTTTCTCAAATATTTTACGACGATTTTGTGGACCAGGAATTTTTAAATGATCCAAAAATAATTGTAGTAACATTGACCGTGGGCTGCATGTAAATGGAACAAAGAAAATGTTGCTTCGAGACAAAACGTGAAACGGTACTCGTTTGACGAACAATCGATTCTCACGAACTTGGATGTTCATAATACAAGTGGGCACTTTCTATTTCGTTAAAATCTATCGCTAAATAATAGTCGGATCCTCTTTCGATGATGTCATTTTAACGTAAAAACCGGTCTACGAACGTTTGAAGATTGACACGTTCTATCCAAAGGATTTTTATGTTACGCGAGAAAGAGCATAAGCGATGAGAAAAATAGTCACTATGAAAATGTTTGTGACAAAAATGGAAATGAATTATGAAAAATGAAGAAAGTCTGGATAAAAAATTTGTTGTGTCTCGATGGAATCTGATTCTTGCGGTAGTTTCGTTACATCCGACCATGACGTGTCATGACCCCGAAAAAAAAGCCGACATGAATATGTGTACGATTAATCGAGTTATGGTACGATCGAGCCCGCGGGCGATGAAATTTTTCATACACCTACACAGCAACAATTTTTTATTGTCAATGGGTTCCGTTGGAAGTGTGTCAACAGTGTCCGAGTGCCAAATAATATACGTACATATATACTTCCTATTCAAGAATTGGCGCGTATTATTACATGATCCTGGCGAGTCAGCGAAAAAATGTATCACGTGCGACCAGATTGGTTTGATCGTACGAATTTGTAATTAATCGTAAATAAAAGTTACATTGGCAGAAAAACTTTAATGATAATTAAACAATCACGAAAAATATCTTGATATAAATAAACCTCATATTTTCTTTATTGAAAATGGCTGAAGTTAAATATGTTCAACAATTTTTTAATTCCATTGTCAACTTAAATCCATTGTGAACTTTAGTTTCATCAAAGATTAATATCCTGTCGATTTAACCAAAGTTCATATTTCATTGATTTTTCATTCCCACTTTTGGATTGACAAAACTATTGGCGCCATTTTTGTCACACTCTTCTACAATAATAAGATTTCACCCAATCGTGACAAATGAATATTGAGAAAATTCCCATTCGATTAAAATGGAAACAATGAAAAATGACCCAATGAAATATTGGTGACTGTTCGATCGAGTGATAATAAAAATTTCGCAATGTCATTTTCAGTTTAAATCATATCATTTATCCAGAAGAAATTTCTCAAAGAAAAGAAGGAAAAATTCTTGAAATGACGTCAATTTATGAGAAGCCGCTACCGTGACACGTATGCGTTATTCTTTTGGACTAACCACAATCCCAATGCACTTTCGCATTCACGATATTCATCTTGAATGGAGTAACTATGATATTATCAAGATGCATATTGAATGAATTTAAACTTTGGATTTTTATCACTAATCCAATACTCGACACAATGTTGTGTCTCTGTGAGGCATTAGGTAATTTATTTTGCATTGATTCTCATATAATAGTCACAGAGACAATTTAATGGTGTTAAGGTCAGTCAAACAATACAGATTAGGGAAATTAATATAAAATTAGAAAACTTTATTTTTCAACTTTCTCAGAGACTCTAAAACGAATATACAATTAATATACAAAAATTTAAACCACTTACTACAATTACAAACAAACAATAATTTCATATAATAATTTTAACAATTTTTTTTGTACGAAAGATGTAGTAAAAAAACTGTTTTTAATTAATGTTTATCTGTAATTGAAGGAGGTAGGCTAATTTAATTGATTAAAAAAAAAACGATTTATTAATTATGCACCATTCACCGACGATAGGGGACGTGCGGTCGGTACGCGGCTCTGGTGATCACTCAAATTAGACAGCTTTGGCTGCTTTCACTGCTTGGATGGGTGACCGCTTAGCCGTGCACTGGTTATCGCGTCGACTATTGGGCGGGAGACACTTTTATAAAGTTTCTGACGTAGTAAATACAACTGAAACTCAGTGTAAACAAAGCAGTCTGTGTCCACAAGCTATTTCGCAGTTTCTCTGTGTCTATGGCAAATGTGATACAGTGCAGCTAAGACGTTTGTGGGCGCAATGAAAGCTAACTTAGCTTAGCGGATTGCGGGTAGAAAGTGATAGGGGGAAAATGGAAAAAATGGAATTGGGAATGATATTGAAGTTTGCATCGTTGGAATGTAACGCAAATAGGTTTTAAAATTTTCATTTTAAGTATTGCTCCTCGGTTCTCATGCCCATTTAGGCCCAGATCCTTGAAGGACACGGCAATAAAACGTTTTAACGATTTTTGTCATTGATAATCCAATCTTAAGGGAGATTAATGATGTCAAAAATCGATTATCGACGCATTCCAACGAGGCAAACTTCAACATCATAATTGGGAGGGCTCATACGTAAAAACCCACAAGGATACACGTAGTAACATAGAAAAATAAATAATTATCCACCATTCATTTTTCAATACAGTTTAGTAAAATAATTAAAAGTAATAATTTCCTAGCGAGTGTGTATAGCAATTACATATAACGATACATGGAATTATAATTTTTTTAAAAGCTTTTAACACATTCTTAATGTGAGAATGCAATTAACTCCATTAACTATGGTATTTTTGGAATTATGTCCATCAGATGTAACTACCTATTATTATCTTCTCATCGTTCTAACATATTAATCCTCTAACGTTTTCCCGGAAGTACAACGAACAGATACAATCCACTTTATCGTAACGCGTTTATGTCTCGTTCGCAATTATAAAAATTGCTAAACGATGTCGTTTTTTTTTTCATCTCTTTAAAACCTGTTGATATAATACGTTAATGGTTAATGTAATAAGTTTGCGCTGACGCATTAACGTGCAATATTACAATGGTCCGATTGAGGATGGGTGCAGCCCCGAACCGCGGTTTTCATACGCTAAAGTGCTTTTTCGTTTTTTTTTCGTAAAAAATTTCATTTCTATTAGGATAATGAAAATTCTAATGAATTTTTTATCTTTTCAGCTGAGAGAAAAAAAAAATTACGCATCGTTTTGCGCTGTTGAATAGCTTTCGTCGTATCATGTCGAATAGAAATTTGATTCGTTATACGTTTCGAAGAGACATAATTTGAATTTACGTCTAAACCCATAGGAACTAAATGTATTAAGATCTTTTAAACTATTGTCCGCGTCTTTTATTTAATGAAAAATATATATGGGAAAATGGGAACATTTTCATTACATATCATTGACGATGACCCAAAAGACCTATCGCGACGTTAAGTCGCCGATCGCGAGACATAAATCCGACCGGCATGCCGAGAGATTGCTTCACGAATTCATTGGAACTCGATTACGCAGCTCAGGCATGATTCCCGAGTGTCGTGAGAATGCAAAGAAAGTGCGTAATCGGCGATAATATCCAAAGTGTCTTTCTGTGTATAGGTTGATATATATATATATATCTATATTATATAAATATATCGCCGCCGCCACCACCGCCGCCGCCACCGTGTACAAGAGTGAGGAGCGCGAGCGGGATCGAGTAGGCTGGGATCGTGCGGCGGGGGTGAGGCGGGGGGGGGGGGGGGCGAAGCGCGCCAACCCCCTTTCACATGCCAACGTCAAGACTGGCGGAAAATTTTCCGTGTGCAATATGCTCCCAAGTCCGACCATAAAGTACTGTCCCCTATAACTGCTCAATGTCTCGATGCCTTCTCATCTTCCTCGGCGGCTTCACTAACACTTATACTCGCGTCGCTCCTCGGGTGAAATGCGTACAGCCTCTCTCAACGACGGACCAAGCCCTAGCGGCTGTCTGCGATTTTGTATCTTTCGTTCATTACGCTTAATTCGTTGGAAATTTAAAAAATGAAATTTTTTTATTATTTCCGAAGCCCTGAGACTAAAAAACGCACGATTGCACAGCTGGTCTACCGCAATAATTGTAAACGAGTGAAAAACATCATTGCGTACGTTCGAATAAATGTAAAGAAAATTAAACCGCTTATCATCGAAAGTTGTCCCTATTGTTTTGCTACTTGCCATCTTATCATTTTTTCGTTGCCAGTATCGGTTATCATAACAATTTTGTTTTTTCTTCCGTAATTAGATGATTTTTATGTCCGAGAAGAGGGAGCCACGTTTTTTTTGTCAACTTTCCGGAAAAACGATTAAAAATCCCCAGGAAGGGGTTATTTTCTTAAATGTATCTATTATCTATTATCTATTATCTATTATCTATTATCTATTATCTATTATCTATTATCTATTATCTATTATCTATTATCTATTATCTATTATCTATTATCTATTATCTATTATCTATTATCTATTATCTATTATCTATTATCTATTATCTATTATCTATTATCTATTATCTATTATCTATTATCTATTATCTATTATCTATTATCTATTATCTATTATCTATTATCTATTATCTATTATCTATTATCTATTATCTATTATCTATTATCTATTATCTATTATCTATTATCTATTATCTATTATCTATTATCTATTATCTATCATCTATCATCTATCATCTATCATCTATCATCTATCATCTATCATCTATCATCTATCATCTATCATCTATCATCTATCATCTATCATCTATCATCTATCATCTATCATCTATCATCTATCATCTATTATCTATTATCTATTATCTATTATCTATTATCTATTATCTATTATCTATTATCTATTATCTATTATCTATTATCTATTATCTATTATCTATTATCTATTATCTATTATCTATTATCTATTATCTATTATCTATTATCTATTATCTATTATCTATTATCTATTATCTATTATCTATTATCTATTATCTATTATCTATTATCTATTATCTATTATCTATTATCTATTATCTATTATCTATTATCTATTATCTATTATCTATTATCTATTATCTATTATCTATTATCTATTATCTATTATCTATTATCTATTATCTATTATCTATTATCTATTATCTATTATCTATTATCTATTATCTATTATCTATTATCTATTATCTATTATCTATTATCTATTATCTATTATCTATTATCTATTATCTATTATCTATTATCTATTATCTATTATCTATTATCTATTATCTATTATCTATTATCTATTATCTATTATCTATTATCTATTATCTATTATCTATTATCTATTATCTATTATCTATTATCTATTATCTATTATGCAAAAAAAGTGCGTAATCGGCGATAATATCCAAAGTGTCTTTCTGTGTATAGTTTGATAAATATATATATATACTAGGGGGGCTCCGCCCCCCTGCGCGCTTCGCGCGCCACCCCCCCCCCCCCCCCCCCCACCCACGCCTCCCCCGCCCCCGCTCGATCCGCTCACCCAGCCTACTCGATCCCGCTCGCTCTCCTCAACTCTTGTACACGGCGGCGGCGGCGGCGGCGACGGCGGCGGCGAAATATTTATATAATGTAGAGAGATATATATATACTAGGGGGCTCTGCCCCCTGCGCGCTTCGCGTACCCCCCCCCCCCCCCCCCACGTCACCCCCGCCCCCGCTCGATCCCCTCAACCAGCCTACTCGATCCCGCTCGCTCTCCTCAACTCTTGTACACGGCGGCGGCGATATATTTATATAATATACAGAGATATATATATATCCGCCATAAAAGAGAGGACGCTGAGGAATTGCAGTCGTAATAAAAAAGAACAGAAAACTCAAGTGTTAGAAAAGATTCGATGATTGAACGATGTTGTCCAAATTAAACTCTTCCAAATAGATCGACAAATTTTCAGCCAGAATAAATTTTTACTATACAAATAACGTCGGAAAATCCTAAACATTTTACTTTAAGGATCGAGAATAGTTCGTAAAAAACATACAATTATAAATTTTTTCGTTGGAAAATCCGAGAATGCTACTGAAAGTCCGAAATATGCCTTTCCCCACTTTGGGAATATTATAATATACATTCAGAAAATCGGATCATACTCGTAGTTGAGCTCGGGCAATCTGGATATATTTCTCGTCTTGAATACGTATATACAATAAATTCCAGCTTGCACAATATTGAATTATTTCGTCGTTTGTTGGCGTAGCGCTGCTTACTGAATCGTATGTCCAAGCGTTCGATACAACGGTGCTCTGTGTCCGTACGAACGGTTAGTCGGTCGTTTCCTTAGACAAATCGATTTTCGAATACTAAGCAACCCATTACGTGTACAGTGTGTCATTGATGTATATTATCTGGGTTACCAGTTCTCATACACATATATATTGATGTCTCAAAATGAGAAGGGCGTGTCGCGTTTATATAATCATGCACTTGGAAATCTTTAGGCGTAAGGCCATCCATATCTATAATAAGGCCTTACACACGTGTCTTTATACCATCTTTATAATTCTCAAACATACTTGAACCATCGTTTTGCTAATATACACGCACAAGACTCTCGTAAAAGTATAACGCTATTGTCTATTACCTAAATGTCAGTAAAGTTATTTTTCCTTGACCCCATCGATCCGGGTAGATCGTCAAATGACGCGTGTTCTCCTCAGGACATATGTATACAGATTTACACTAAATCTGTGCATATGGACAAAATAAATTAGATGGGTGCATCCAACGACAGTGAATTTATTCCTAAATCTATTTTTTTTAAGTTATCATCCCATCCATTTTTTCTAAGTTTAACGTCCCATCAACGAATTCGGTGATTAGCAACAGGACTTACTTTTTTTTCTGTGATAGGTTCCCCGCCACTTTGGGTATAAACTTACGAACTTCATTTTGTTTCTATCAAACTGCTAATATACAAATGACAATATAAACAATTGGGGTTTTCAGTACCCTCGAGGTTCGCCAATTTTTATCGCAAAAATTGTCAAAAATTAGTTAATCTATTCGGATGAAGTGTAGAATTCGGAAAGGATCAAGAGGGTCGAAAAGGGTCTGAGAAAGCATTAATCAATGGAAATTGAAAGTAATGGAGAAGTAAAGGAAAGCGAAGAGAAAACATGTAAAGAGAGATAGAGAATGTTCGAATAACTGACTAACGAGGAATGTGTAAAATATGTATATTGATGTGACGTTCGAAGACTAAAGGGTCGAAGGGATCATTGTTCGAATGATGAATTAATCGATCAAGTAAACTATTTCAGAACGATAATTGTTTGTTAATGTCGAAAAGTCTTTTTATTTAACACAAGATAAAAGTGTTGTTTTCATAAATATCATTAAGTCATTCGTTTTTTTATGCCTATGTGTAATTTAAATATCATACTAGTACCATGCAGTTGTGTGGTATATTGATACAAAAGTTCCTTGGCCTTTGCTCCTGAGATCGCACAAATCGTATTACTAATAAAGCCTTTCAGAAAAACTCCATAATTTTTTATTCCAAAGTCAAGATAGAGAGACGCGTTCGAAGGACACTCATTATCGTCAGGTTTTCCGCTTTTCCCCTCGCGGCAATCCATCAAGTATTTTTCTGTCTGCTGGATCTCATTGAAGAACGCTGGTCTCGAAGCGTTGAAACGGCTCTTAGTTTACGAACATTAGTTACATTCATATTTTCTCTGTATATGTCGGTATATTATTAGAGATTGAGAGTTTCTGTTCGAGTAATGACACTAATTGAATGAGCCCGCACGAGCGAAAGGCTCTCATTGTTTTCCCTCGAGTGTGATCACATTAACATTCAATCGATAAGTGATACGAGACCCGAACGACAATATTTCATGGGTATTTGTCGAGGCAAAAAGAAAAATCGTTACAACATTTAGAAAGAACAGGCGTGGAAAAAAAATGTCCAAATCAGAAATACAAAATGACACTTTTGTATTTCTGATTTTGTCATCATCATAATTTAATGATATTCTCGTGACACGTGGAAGCTAACAATGGTACGGGAAAGAACTGATAACGATAACTAAAGTAGAAACATGACGATGTTGTTTTTATCCTAACGAGTCAGTTTTCGGCTATACGAGGAAGAAGAAAAAAAAAGGGAAAGTTGTACTAAAATATGAGATACAAACACGTCAATATATGAGATCTTTATCGTGCGGTAGATCTATAAATTTACACGACGTTGGCGGATTACAATAGAAAGTGACGATGTTTCTTGATAACACCTACCTAACGTGAAATAACAGCTTAATGAGCTAACCATTATCGCGCTCATGTATTTCTACATCTCGAAAACAATCACCTCCCCGTAATTGATTAAAACTCTTCATTCAGCTCGTTGAGTTCAATTACAAATATGAAAATATTTTCCGGTTCTCTTTCCTGGTTTCGTCATCCTATACACATTTCATTTGTTTCACACACGTTTTTACGTTCGCATTGTACTCGTATAAAGTTCGAAACAAAAGCAAAGATTTTAATGAGTGTCTGAGAGGAAAAAAGGCGAATGGTACTTCTTTCGTATTTGTCGACTTAATGTAATTTTACCTAATGAAGAATTTTTCAATAACTTTTCGAGGCTAATTTAGATCCTCCAATTATTCGTATCGGGTTTTCAATATAAGGGGACGCTGGCGGTATCCTATCCGCGATAATTTCGTGGGAAATGGCGAAAAAATCGTTTAAATTGTTTTGGACTTTCCCCGAAGAGGTCCTTCGAATCCTTTCACTCTTCATCATCCTTTAGTAATAATCGTTTGCACGGAAAATTACGCATGAAAGTTAACAATGTCCTTGCAGTTACAGATTGTAGGTTGTAGGTCTTTCGTCATCTGGATTAAATTATATTTCATTAAGGTAGTAGTCTGGTAACTTAAGCCGATTTTCATGTTTTTTTGGAGGGCGTTTTTTTGAAGGAAAATAAAAATGAATCGTTCTGGATATTTAGGATGTTTTTATTTACATAATAAAGATACAAAAAAAAATTTGTTTGAAAAAATTTAATAGTTTATTATTACCAAAAAAGACATGAAAATCGGCTTAAGTTACCAGACTACTACCTTAAGTTTAGAGCGCTTTATTGTTATGATAGATCGTAAATCATAACGAGTACGTCATTCTTTCGTTATTTTTCTGCCGTGATACAATTTGCACGACATCGTTCGAACCATTGTGGAGTTCGTGATGAGTACTTTCAATGAAATTTTCGCCGAAAACCTCGCCATCGATTTTGGAAATTAAAAAATCATGAGGCTTAGTTCTCGGAAACGAAATACGCAACTGCTACAATATTAATAATGATATCTCACTGTTCTTATTTCATTCGACAACAAAACTCAAAATTTTCCATCTGAAATGTACGATTCATCGACAATGAATCAGCTCGTGTTGCAAGTTACCATATTATATCTTCCAAAGAATATATGATAATCTGGTTATACACCAGGGGAAAAGACAACTGTTTTTTTTTCCTTCTTATTTACCTCCACAAATAAGTGGCATCGGGTGTATGTGGTACAGTACACACTAAGTACATATAATGAGCGAGAGTTGCGGTATATAGATATCGGGGACGGTGGTATATGATCGTTTCTGGAATTTCTCGCAAGATATTACGCATTACACGCACTCCCGGATTCTCGTCATGCATAATATATACTTCGAGGAACGATATACCGTACACTATGGTTTAGTACAAACGTTCAAATATTTGTACTAGCTCGTAATAGAGTATACCGTTGTATATAACAAGTTTTTGACGCTTGAGTCCAATTCTGAAACTTTCCAATGCCATCCAAATATCGGACATTTTTTTCTTTTTGATTAGTAAAGTGTTCGGCATGAAAAAAAACAAACTCTTCTCAAAACTGTACGTTGCGATCGCTGAATATCGAACAATTGTCCGAATCGAGGCTGCTGTTAATACGATATTGTTGGATTAATGGTTGGAGCGAAATTTTCAAATGAGAAAAGGGTAGAAGTTTTCATGATCGAGGTTTCTGCTGACAGAAACGTAGTTGCTGTCAGAGAGGTTTCAATAATCCAGGAACGAGGTTCATAGAATTGAATTTAAGAAAATGCCGAAGTTCTAAACAACAAAATAGAGTTTTACAAAATGAAGGTTGTCAAAAAACGCGTTCGCCAAATGTCTGCTAATTATTAACGCGGTTCGTTGATGTTTTAAATTATTTAAAATACCCAATGAACCACGATGTCACTACTGCTTGGATTTAAGCTTGGGTTTTACTGTACATATATTACAAATGTATTCTCTCTTTTGCTGGTGCCACTATCGAGGCAAGTCAGCGAAAAAGAAAGCCGTCGTTGCTGCTCGCTGCTCGATGTACTTACGTAACGATACATCGCGCGTAGTCTCCCGCGAGCACGAGGTCCCTCGCGTTAAACTCTTTTCCCAAAGCGTCGATTCATGCTCATATGGATATATACTGTTATAAAAATATTATACAGAAAGAAATACAAATACTTTTGTGTTTTTGCGAGTGCAAACGAGGGAGTATGCCGATACAACCGGCACAGGAGAACCCGAAGTCGAAACGATCATATATTCCTTCCTTGAGTTCTTTTCTCATGGATACTTCGTCCTCGTTTGCAGTATATATCACGGTTTCAACAAGATCGAATTCACCTTTTAATTTGCGCATTTTCCGACCTGTAATATCGCTGTTTTATCGCTGTTGTAATATCGCATTTTCTGGCCTGTAGTTCATGTAACGTGGAATATAGAATGACGAAGATAATTCTTCATCATGTATACATATGGAATTTAGTTAATTCATGGATGAAGCACAAATTCCGCTGTGGGAATCTCAATTTCTTCTCGGCCTATCATGCGTGAGATCGGGAAGAAATCGAGACTCTCAGCCAAAGTATATGACTGAGTCGGGAATTATATAAATTTGGAACTATTGAGAGACATTAAGCAAAACTGACAAATCGAAAACTATTTTTTTTTCTATTATAACACTGAAATCGCATAAATGTTTAAATAAAATTATAAAATAAATCATTCATTGCTTATTTTTATTATTGGCGTTTCCATCATGTACGTTTTAATATTTTTACGTCTCTTCCCGTTTGTTCTCATGTCCATTTTATTCTTTGAGAATCCTCCAGAGTATTATCCACAGCCACTCCTTTCTAATGGACTACTTTTATAGCATTTGTCCAAACAGGACACAGGGACACTGTGTAAAATCTCGCCGACACAGGCGGCTACATTTTACAGAGTTCAGTTATATTACCAGAGTTTCAGTTATATTACCATGAGAACCAGAAAAATTGCTTCCCGCTCAGTACTCGGTGTGGGACTTTCGATAAAAACTTTGGCCTTAAATTGTTTTTAAAATGGAAAATATTTAACGGCGAGGAAAAACCTTCGATTAATCACTGAAAAATATATTTATAAAGCTTGTGTGAAAATTTAAGACTGATCGGTTTAGCCGTTTTCGAGAAATCTTGCTCGTCGTCTTTGAAAACACAGTTTTGAGAAAAACGCATTCAAACTATCAAAACCATGCTCAGACGCTCCAAAATGTTTTTACAAATATGCCTGTAACTTCGAGAATATTTGTCGGATTAACATGAAATTTTCTGTGTACATACTTAAATATATGATACAAAATCCTGACTGCGTATAATCCCTTAAGGGAGAAAATAGGGTTAGGACAGCGTTTTCTCAATGATTTTCATGAATTTTTTTATAGTATAAAAAATGAATAAAATTTATTTAAACTTTGAGAATATTTTATACATATACTTAAGTATATACTATAAAATTTTCATACATATATTTAAGTACATTAGTATGTACTAATATTATGTGTGTAAAATATTAGCGACCCCATATTGCAGGTCACAATCAGACTCAGCATTTTGCGTACATTCTGGAAGCCGCAATTTTCATCTGAAATCAAACGAGGTTGGAATTTACTTTTATTATATGTCTCTCTTCTATTTGAACCTAAATGCTATAAAAAATATATAAAATTGAATTTTTTACACCGGTCAAAACAAGAAAGCATGATTTTTTGCCATTTTTTACAACTTTATTTGCAAAAAAAAATTATTTTAAATAATGATAATATTTCGATTTTAGGTTCATATAGAGCGCAATACTATGAAGAAAGTAACTGCCAATTTTCAAAACGATCGGTTGAAAACTTTTCAAACTAGCGTGTACGCAAGTTAAAAAAAAATCGTTTTCAGAAAAACGCGTTTGAAAAAATAGTACCAAGAAAAACGAGCAATATAGGGTCGCTAATATTTTATAGTATATACTTAAATATATGTATAAAATATTCTCAAAGTTTCAATAAATTATATTCATTTTTTATACTATAAAAAAATTCATGAAAATCATTGAGAAAACGCTGTCCTTACCCTATTTTCTCCCTTAATGGCTTATAACAATAGAACGAGTCGGAATTTTCATTTAAAATTTTGGGAACATATTTTTCAATAGTTTTACTAACAATTTATGAAATTTAAAAAAATCGATTTTTTGAACCGTCTAACCCTATTTCTCCTAACATGGTCGAATTTTTTTTCTCTAAAATCAGGCACTTTTCTTCCAACTCAATTATTTTTACCGTACAATTAATGGTTTTCAATATAATCATCCGTCCCAGCATTATTTCGTTAATTGATCTTGCGGTGATATAATTATCTTTTATAAAATATGCTATATCTGATTTTTCGTTTTGTTTTCAGTGACATCGTATCGGGTGGTGTGATTGGCCTTGTCAATTCGAATTCAACGAGCACAATGCAGAACGTCGTCGAACCGACGATCGTCGACGGTAATCCGATGATGACGCCAAGCACAATTCTCGCGACACCTGGACTAAACAATGCCGCGTGGAATCGGCAACAGGCCGTAAGCGTCAGGCACGCATTCAAGACATACGGAAGCAGCAAAAATCCTAATCACGTTATACAGAATCTTAGTATGACAGTAGCCAAGGGTTCGATGTGAGTAAACTCGGCACGAGACCTTTTTTTTGCTAATAAAAAAAATAATAGAAAAATAATATTTAGTTTGAACAATTCGTTTATTATTGATCCGCTGTTTCTTATCGGTTATCACTCTCAGCCAAGAAAACATCAATGTTTTAAATAATACATTCCTTAATTGCGTACAAATACTTTCTATTGTTTTTTTAACTTAGCTTTTTATTACAAACATCCAGACGTAAGATATCGGCGGTTAAGGGCACTGGCTTTAAAATTTAGCTGCTAGTTTAGTTGCTTTTACGACGATTTTCATTATGCAATATTTATGTACATCAATAAGTCTCATAGGATTTTTTGTGAAATGTTTAAAAAATATGATCAGCTTTTTGTTTCATGCTTTAGTCATTCACTGTAGATTTTCACCCGCCAAACTATTTTTCTTCATTTCTTCTACATAATTTTTCTCCGCGTTCGATGATTGTCCATTATTTTCAACGAATTTATCGGAAATTTCTCGACGGAGTTGGTAAAATTCGAAACTTTTCGGGTTGGATGCGAGACACGAGTATATTAAATATTACAGGAAAGAAATATAATCGCACGCCGTGTTTGTATATATGCATGCCGACCGATCGAAAGTAGGCCGACTACCAGCGTTTCGGAGTCAGCAATGTCTGCGGAATTACCAGGATATTGTACGAGACAGCGAGACGACTTACCACCGTCTCCGTACAAATATAATATGATTATTACTATTAATAATAATAGAAATAGCAATAATAGTAGTAGTAGTTATTTTTTTTAAATGTTCTTCGAAATATTTACAACACTCTTGGCATGAATGTGTCGAAAAAACGGTACGAAACTAAAACCATTCACTACAACGAGGAAAAGATTTGAGGAAAAGTTTGATTACCACCACTAATATGTTTTAAAATCGTTACTCTTCTAGTGAAGAAATTTTTGTCTCGTGCCATTTTTGTACTTCCTAAATGAAAAGTAACTGAAAGGAAAAGAATGAAAAGCCCTTCGCATCGTGATTCTCACGCTGTCTTATTTCAAATTGACGAAAAAAAAAAGTACAATACACAAGTGAACCGGAAACGAATGTAACAAAGAAAAAAACTAGAAGTAAGACTCCGAGGAGAAACGAGAGAGAAAATGCCGACATCTCGTCAGTATACTTCCGGATTCTTCTTCTTCGATTGATACAGACAACGCACATTCACTGTCTATTATATTATATACTTCGCTCTCGGTGTTCTGTCGAACATGATGACTTCCGGGTTATTATATTATTTCTCGCACCCAGGATCATTGAACTCGTCTTTTCTCCAATCGTGATTATCTCGATTACGAACGATGACCAGTGGAGACTAGTGTTTCGTTGCTACCGTCCGATAAGCTAGCCGGAGAGTGATAAATTCGTAACGTCACGGCAGTGGATCGTAAAGAAAAAAAAATTTAAGAAAAAAAATTCATTGTGATCTGTCATGATGAAAAATAAGTTATAAATTTTTCCCATACATTTTGCTGTTTGTATTCGTAAGATACATATCGAGACTGATCTTTTGAATAATTTAAATTTACACGTTCAACGCAGGAGATTAAAAAAAATTTATCTTGTTGCCAATTATTTAATTGCTTACATCACTACCCACATTATCTTATTGTATTCCTGTATGTATTCGAATAAATTCTATATTCAGAGGCGAAAAATCGTGAAAGAAAATGTTACTCTCAGCTTTTACCTTCAAATTACGATTCGTTCATTTTACAATCTACATTAACGTTTCTTATGCAATTAAATTTTGCTTTTGGTACATACATCCTTGTACGTATAATAAATATATATATATATGTACATTATAGATATGCAGTCATCATTTTTCTCACAGTACATATATTCTGTGTACGACAATTCACAGATACTTGTTAACGGTCACAAATCTTGTTTATTATCATCCACATTAATTCTTATGCATATTGTTACTGCACTTGACTAGAGAAGTTTTCAGCACACGGTACTATAGATTCGAGCGAGATATCCTCGTTATGTAAAATTACGAAATTTATCCTTTCCTACGCTGATGAGGGACTTTCTTGAAAATTCCGCGTTATATTTACTATAATGCGTTCCAGAACATATATGTTGTATTGCGTATACTTGTTGATCCATGACGTTGCATGTGGAAATCGTCCAGGATGCAAATATTATGTATACGTATATACGTATATCACCGTAATTTATCTTACCATTCTCGAAATAATGCTTATTCACGGAATTTTCATGTCATCGTGAACTACCTCATTTTAGAATGTTTGACTTTTCACCAATTATTATAACGAGATTATTGTCTGAAAAATGAATTTTTAAATACCTTTTCTACTCGTTATAAGTAATTCTTTTATTTTTTTAATTATAATTAGTTTTAGTAGGATTAAAATTTAACAAAAATTGTTCATCATCGTAGTAATACTAATGTTCGATTTTCGCCGTTTTTTTACTTTTACAGTTACGGTCTTCTAGGTGCTAGTGGTTGTGGAAAAACTACCCTACTTTCGTGCATCGTCGGACGGAGACGATTGAACTCCGGTGAGATATGGGTTCTCGGTGGAAAACCCGGCACCAAAGGTTCCGGTGTACCGGGAAAAAGAGTCGGTTATATGCCACAGGAGATAGCTCTTTACGGTGAATTTACGATTCGCGAAACTATGATGTATTTCGGTTGGATATTCGGTATGGGCACCCCCGAGATCGTCGAGAGGCTCAGGTTTTTATTGCAATTTTTGGATCTACCGTCGCAGAATCGACTTGTTAAAAATCTCAGGCGAGTAAAATGAAATTTTTTTCCGTACTCTTTGTGTTTAATAAGAATTTTAATGATACTGTAGGAAAATATATGGTTAACAAGATTTATTCGTAGAAAAATACTTCTGTCGATGATGAGAAATTTTACAAAACATATGGTAACCGATAAATTTGTAGAGGATCGTTCAACGAATAAAATCTGATGGTTTTAATAGCTCATTGTTCTAATCGTACGAAAAAAATTCCTTTCGTTAAATACCAGTGTCATTAATCATTTTTCCTGCATTAAGTAAACATTCATCGTTACAGGTCCATCATTATTAACGTCGCTCTGTCATTTTTTTAAAAAAACTACATACAATTTTCGAACGAACCATATTAAATACCTTAATATCTCTTTGTCTCTCCAAGCTGAAATGATTTTAGAATCTACGGTGATCGTCGGTGATCTTTTTTGGAGGGCGTTTTTTTGTAGGAAAATAAAAATGAATCGTTTTGGATATTTAGGATGTTTTTATTTACATATTAAAGCCAGAAAAAAAAATTTTTTTGAAAAAATTTAATAGTTTATTATTATTATTATTATTGATCGAAGTTGGCACCTCGAAAAAAAAGCGCGTGGGTGGCCCCGGTGATTTTGGCTCTTGATGTTATCTGAAATCAAAAATTCTTGATAATTCTTAATCTATAGACATGTCATTCTGGTCGGAAGCACTGAAGTTAAATTTCATGGATAAATAACAAAGTGGCAAAATAACAAAATTTTTTTTTGCAAAGTCGGCCATTTTGTTATTTATCGCGCGCTTTTTTTTCGAGGTGCCAGCTTCGATCAATAATAATAATAATAATAATAATAAACTATTAAATATTTCAAGAAATTTTTTTGTTGTTGTTCTAATATGTAAATAAAAACATCCTAAATATCCAAAACGATTCATTCTTATTTTCCTACAAAAAAACGCCCTCCAAAAAAGACATGAAAATCGGCTTAAGTTACCAGACTACTACCTTAATGCCTGGTACAAAATTCGTACATTTTTGTGACGTTTCAATCAGACAATTTTGTAATTTTTGTAATTTGTACGAGTCCTTCCGTTGTATTTTGGACGACTGATTGTTTGGTGACTCAATCGATCTTTAATACCCGTTGCAACGACTACACTTCCCTCTGTCATTTTAATAAACGTTGTTTCAACAATTATTATTATTTATGACATTTCGTTTCAGTGGTGGCCAACAGAGACGCGTGTCTTTCGCGGTTGCCCTGATGCACGATCCAGAACTTTTGATCCTGGACGAGCCGACCGTCGGTGTAGATCCTCTGCTGCGACAGAGGTCAGTTTATACAGTAAAATAAAATCTTATGAATATTTCGAACTCCGCCCGATGTACGGAGATTATATTTTTCTATAAATCGTGTCGCGATCAAAGTCTTCAGTCGCTCGCGACGAGTGCAAAGAATTCTTCGTGGTTGCGTGAGGCTGAATAACAACAGAAGCGATTACCGTGTAAAAAAATATCTATCGATGTTCGAAGGTCAGAAAGAACATCCTTGAGCAAAAGCTTCTTCTTAAATGCAAAACTGATACTTTTTTTTTTGGTCAAAAGATCGACTATTTTATGTATCCACGGTCCAATGTGCTCTCTGCAGATTTCGTCGCGTCACCGTGGAAAATTCGTCGAACAATCGTTCCGATTGCGCAATTTTTATTGAAAAAAGAAGAATTATGAAATCAACGATTCCTTTTTTTTGCACCTGTACATAGAATCGAATACCACGAAGTGGCGACACGGAACGAAGATTTATTTTATTTTTTACCTCGTTTATTACACGGTTCAAGGGTCAAGGAGCATAGAGTCTCGTCATTTATGAAAGAAAAGAGTAATATGAGAACAGGTGAGACGTACCGCAAAGAAAAACTCGACTTCTCAAGAACGCAAATACACCGGTGATAAATAAAACATGAGCTCGCAATTCAGAGATCGTTTCACGGCAGATCGCGTGTATATCAATAGCGAAGAAAAAAATATATTAAATCTGACGGCAGCCATTTCGTAATTTTTGTGACGAATCATTAGAAACCCTCTGAGACTCTTCTCAGCTGTCTTAAAGTAAAGTTTGGCATGTAATATGTTACGAAAGTGATCATGGTACTTTATTCTGTAATTATGTAAACACGTATTTCTCATTCATCTTGCTGAAAATTTCTAATCTTTAAGTTCGTCCCGAATAGTGAACGGGCAGAGGAAAAACTCTCATAGAGATTTCTCAGATAAATTATTGGAAAAAAATGTATCGAATCTACGAAAATTTACAAAATATTACCAAAACTGTTCGTTATTTTTTTTGGTATTACGAACATAACGTGGATATCTATTTTTCAATCACGTTGCTGACATTTTTTTAATGTTAATGTCGCACGATTAAAAATCGGTAAAGATGTGATTTTTTTATTTTGGGAATAAAAACTCGTTACGAAAATTCCCAATGACAGATTGTTCGAAATACTTTTCTCGTTGTGTAAAAAAAAATTCAAATTTGTATAAAAAAAATTGTTAGGCGGAATTATATTGCTATGAACATTTGCTTGAAAAAATGAAAAAATGTATTTTCACCTAAAATTTTGTTGTTTCTAATCGGAATAGTTTTTTAGACGATCGTAGAAACATTTTCAACAATCTTGAATGTAACTTTAGATACAATTTGTTTTGAGCAAGTATTGAAAAGTATCTTAAGTCCGGGAGTCTCCTTAAGTTCATAAAATAAAATTGATTGTAGAAAAATTCACTAAATCGTCGTTAATTTTGCGCCGTGTTTCAGTATCTGGAATCATTTGGTTCAAATAACAAAAGATGGAAACAAAACTGTCATCATAACGACGCATTACATCGAGGAGGCTCGCCAGGCGCACACTGTGAGTTACGAGAATCGTTTTTCTTTCAGTCTTTTTTTATTTTCTTGTTTCGTTCACTTTTTTTGTCCCCGTCAATTGGCCGATGTTCTCGAGAAGAAATACACGAGCTTTGCATGAATATTTTTTTGCAACCCCGCGGATCTTGCACGACTGATCCACGAGCTCTCGTGGACGGTCGAGGCCCTGACCGATCATTTGTATTCCAATCATTGTCGCGAACAATCGCGCCTTTTTTTTTAACAATTATACCGGACGCATAACCGCGTTCGTTCGTCTATTTATGAGATGGCAAATCGACTACAGTCGTCAATTAAAACGCCTCTTTACGAGGTACAAGAATTTTGTTTTTTCTTCTTGTTTTTACCATCAGACGCGCGTGCACGTTAGTTCGAGATTATTTTTGTCTTTTAATTACGGATGTACGCGTGACACGAACAGTGAAACAAAGAACGTCAAAAAACTTTCGTGAAATTCTCGAAGATAAGACTTCACAAATTTTTGTGGTTTGGTTTTTTTTTACCATCATCCAAGATTGGCTTGATGAGAAGCGGTCGATTATTGGCTGAGGAATCACCGAGGGCTCTACTGACGATGTACAATTGTCCGTCGCTGGAGGATGTTTTCCTGAAATTGTCGAGAAAACAGGGACAGTACAATCAACCAACCACGGAATTGAACATCTCTAACAACATAAGTTTGGTGAGATCTCGGAGATTAATTTGACGAAGAAGAAAAAAAACGAAGTTTTCACTATGAAAAATCAGAAATGTACCAACGAGTAATTAAATTAATAAAAATTAGTTCGTGAAGATCGCTGAAGTTTTTTTTTTTTGGTCAGGCTTCCTTGAATTGGGGCAAGAAGGACGAACCAGTTTACGTCACCGAGGAATCTGGCGTCGTGGGACTAAATTTTCATCAGAGCAAAGAGGTCCTGATTCACGACACAACGAACGGAGTTGGCAGTCATTATGACGTGAGAAATAATTCTTTAATCTAAATTTTCGTCCTTTTTTTTTGTAGAATGTAACGAATCGATTCCTCAAATTTTATTCAAAAGTATTAATTTTGTTCAACTCCTTCCACATTCTAGAATCCTTCCTGAAACAATGCGTCTTAATCAACATATACAAAAATTTGTTTTTCCCATAAAAACAAACAGATTTATTAAAGGCACATCTATTACTTCAAATTCTTCATAAATTCTTCATAAATTAAATTCAAGCTTAGCGAAAAAAAATAAAGAAAAATGTTCTTTCTACAGCTGAACGGTAAACCATTGCCAGGTGCAAAAGGTGACTCAACCGTCGAGTGTGACGACTGTAATTTCTCCGATTGTCTTCTCAATATAACGAGCACTGGAAAGATCAAGGCGCTATTGCAAAAAAATTTTCTTCGTATGTGGCGAAACGTTGGGTGGGTAAATCTGAAATTAATTTCAAATCAATTAGTTTCTTTACAACATTAATTCGTTGAAAATATTTCATTTTTTCTTCCCTACAATTTGTTTCCACAGCGTGATGCTTTTTATCTTCGCGCTACCGGTGATGCAGGTCATTCTCTTTTGTCTCGCTATTGGAAGAGATCCAACGGGCTTGAAATTGGCCATAGTCAATCACGAGATGATCTGGGAAAATAAATCGTGTCCAGTTTACGAGGATTGTAGCTTCTCCTATCTCAGTTGTCGTTATCTAAAATTTCTCGATAACGAAACAATGATAAAAGTAAGTTTTACACATTTTTTTTCTATGTTTTTTTATTTCAATATTTTTGTAACGTAAATAGATATGAAATTCGAATTGAATAATTTAATGAACGTTTTTTTTTTTTTTTTTGAGGAATATTATCAGGATCCAGAATCTGCGATGGAAGCGGTTCGTCGAGGTCAAGCCTGGGGCACTCTGTACTTTACCGAAAACTTTACGGACGCCCTTTTGGCACGAATGGTCCTTGGTCGTGACGCAGATGACGAGACGCTTGATCAAAGCGAGATAAGAGTTTGGCTCGACATGTCGAGTAAGTAAACAACGAGTTTATTGGTTTTTATTATTTATTTATTATAATTATAGAATATTTAATATTCAAGGATTTGTGCTCGAAAGACAGAAAGTCCGAAAAAACCTCCTTAATTTTGATATTCTGGCAAAAAATGAAATTGTTGGAAAATCTCACACGAGAAATTATTTAACATGTAAGATTATGGAGAAAAAAATCCCGGATCAAGATATAAAGAATTAGAGAAGTTTTTTTAATTAAAATATTTTTTAATTCATCTTATTCAAAATAAAACGTCGACCACAATTTTTTTTCGCGAAGTTGAAAATTCACCCACCTTAAATGTCATTAATGCTTTCGATTCAATGAGGATTAATGCCCGAAGGTGTTTGTGGTCGCTTATTTCGAATGCAATCAACAAATTTGTAATTTCATAATGGCAGCGTCAATATAGCAAACGGAAACGAATAATTTATTGCGGTTTAACAAACATTCGAAAACGGAAACTTTCGTCGTCGTTTGTGTCAGACACACGTGAAAAAATAACAAATTACGAAATACTGAAACTAAGATCTGCCCATGTGTTTGGATGACGGATTTTTTTAAGAGTTTTAACTTATTCATCAATTATTCGATTGGCTATTCGCGTCATTATCGTCGATTCCGGCAAATCTCGGAAATACGTCATACAGAAATAACTCAACGAATCACACGCGACAAAATGTTCATATTTCACAATTTTTTTCTAGCTTAACAAACAGTCGCGTAATTCATCAACGAGATTTTATTTGGAATGATTTTTTTCTTTCTACAACTTAGATCAACAAATTGGTCTGATGTTGGCCAGAAATCTTCAATACTCTTATCGAGACTTTGCGAAGAATTTACTATCGACATGCAATCAAAATACGAAGCTCGCCGATGTTCCAATTCAGTTCAAAGAACCGATCTACGGATCTAACGAGCCGAGCTTCACGGATTTTGTCGCACCCGGAGTCATCCTGACGTAAGACAATTGAAAATAAAAAATAATAAAAAAAAAACCATTCAATTTGACCTATTTGTAATTTGATTAATTACCATTTTCGCTTGATTAACTAGTTTGTGCAATTTTTCTTTTGTCTTTCTTTTACAGGATCGTATTTTTCTTGGCAGTGGCTCTGACCTCGTCGGCATTGATTATCGAGAGAATGGAGGGATTGCTGGATCGAAGTTGGGTCGCCGGTGTGTCGCCCGGTGAAATTTTATTTTCCCACGTTGTCACGCAATTTGTCGTAATGTGCGGACAAACGACCCTCGTTCTCGTATTTATGATTCTCGTTTTTGGTGTCGAGTGCAAGGGTGACATTGGCTGGGTCATTATCCTCACGATACTGCAGGGACTTTGCGGCATGTGTTTTGGTAAGTTTTTGTCATTTTTTTTTTTTTTAATTAACTTCTCTTCATTTTGTCTCGTTGGAAGCTTCGCAACGACGAACATAAAAATCCGAGATTGTCGTGCAAAGGTATTTTAAATGATCGAAGAAGTTGAAAAGTGCGGGTGACAAGACTGCGAAATTTTGATCACTCTGTAACTTTTGATTGGCCCGACCGATCCTACTCTGGTTTTTCACCCGTGCAGCTCCAAGACTCCCCTGTTTTTTGTACAAATTTTTTCAAGATGCGACTACAATTTTTGATTTCAAGGGATTTTTTTTTTTTTAATGGTATGAAAATGAAAATGCACCTATCAAAGTAAAACTTTTTACACACATGGATCACTACCGAATGCTGTTTGATAAGGTATTTGAAGAATATCGATCGGGGCGTTCGGATTTTATGAATTTTTTTTCGAAATAACTTTAATTCTCGTTTAAAACTAGAACTTTTTGCACTTTTAATATTATTAAAAAATTCTCGCCATTTATTCTGAAGAGAATCGATAGAGGCCTTTCGAATGTATGGATTTTTCAATTTTTCGAAAACTCAGTGCCAATTAGAAACTTGCACATTGCTTTTTCATTGTTTTAATTCGTTCGCGCGAAGTTTTCTCTATTGAGGAAGCGCAAATTGACAAATCCACTTGCTCTTAGCGGGAAATTTATGAACGAACAAAATAATCGAAAAAAGCCCATGTGCGAACGTGTCAGCGACGTTTTCGTATCGAATTTTCTTGATTAAAAAATTTATAGGAATTGTCGAAAAAAATTATATCGAAAATTTCGTCAACGAGAAATCAACGACTTGTCATTCAATCGTGTAATCATAAATTTCCTTCGCAAAATGATAAACAGTGTAATTTCCAATGGAAACCACACGACATATCCAAACATAATTATCAATGCATCGCTGTCAAGTTCGTTGTAAGTTTTCATCTCGCGCAATGAAAATTATTATTATCACACTGACTGCCGAGATGTTTATGGATTATTAAAAAGAAAACAACAAAAAAATAACTAGATCCGTTCGCGAACGTTGAAAAAGAACGTGTCTCCTGCGCGACGCTCATCTTGATTGGTAATGATAAAGAACGTTCTTAATTACGCGTAAGCGCGTACCAGAGAGCATTCTCGGTTGAATTTTTATCTCGCCTTTCCGAAGACGGAAATTCTTCGATAAAAACCGTCTAGAGAAGAGAAAAAAAAAGACGACGACAGCATCGATCTCATTTGATATATACGGAGGTTCAAAACATCACGTACGATTATTAATAGTGTTTTTTTTTTCTACTTTGCCCCCGGTACAGGTTTCGTGATCTCGGCTATTTGCGAACTCGAGAGAAACGCTATACAACTGGCCCTTGGCAGTTTTTATCCAACGCTATTGCTGAGCGGTACGTATATAATATATTTTTTTTTACACAAAAGTTACGGATATATATTTTATGTATACATATATATTAGGGCGATTTTTTTTTTTCGACTATTTTTTTTTTCTCAGTCCCCACCTGAAATTTTGTTGGATATGTCGAAAAACAAATTCCCTGAAAGTTACAGCCCTTAATATTAATTCTAAGTACTTTCCCAAAGCGTGAGAAGATTTTCCATCTAAAATACATGTAAATCGAATTTTTTTTTTTTCAAATCTCTATAACTCAGCCGCATTTTATGCTATCATATTGTTCTTGGTTTCGATTTACTCAGAATAAAACAATCTAGAAAAGTGCCTATTGCGGCGAAAGTGTAAATTGTACTAGTGAGTTCGTACGGGTCACTGAAGTCGATTTTTACCCAAAATTCTCGTTTTTTTGCTGTCATCTCCGAAACAATTAACTTTACGAAAAAAATGTAAATGAAAAATTTGTTGGAAATTTAATTTCCCATAAAAAAGGTTGTATCGACCCAATTGCTTAGATTAACATTTCTTGAGATATTGGACTTTTTTTATTTTTATTTTTTTTTTCTTATTTAATATTTCATATTTTATACATTTTATACTACTCATAAGTTAAAGTTCAACATCTCAAGAAATATTAATCTAAGTAATTGGGTCGATAGGACCTTTATTATAGGAAATTAAATTTCCAACAAATTTTTTATTTACATTTTTTTTGTAAAGTTAATTGTTTCGGAGATAACGGCAAAAAAATGAGAATTTTTGGTAAAAATCAAGTTCAGTAACCCGTACCAACTCACCAGTACAATTTACACTTTCACCGCAAGAGGCACTTTTTTAGATTGTTTTATTCTAAGTAAATCGAAACCAAGAACAATATGATAGCATAAAATGCGGCTGAGTTATAGAAATTTGAAAAAAAAAAAAATTCGATTTACATGTATTTTAGATGGAAAATCTTCTCACGCTTTGGGAAAGTACTTAGAATTAATATTAAGGGCTGTAACTTTCAGGGAATTTCTTTTCCGACATATCCAACAAAATTTCGGGTGGGGGCTAAAAAAAAAATAGTCGAAAAAAAAAAATCGCCCTAATATATATATTGGTATATTCGATATTTATAATCAAATATTAATATTGATCGGTAAACGCTTTCACTTTTCCTTCGTTATGCAGTAAGCGAGCGAGGTCATCGCGGTATAGGTGATTTGAACACGTTTTTTAGCTCAGTCATTGCAGCTTCCGAACACTCTATGGTACATTTTAATCAAACGTCATTTCAACATATCTACGCTTCCTGTATGATGTATTAAAAAGAAGAAAAACGTCATAGTCTTCTCTTTTACCAGTTTCATTATTTAGAAAAAAAAATGTCATTTGCCACGTTGCACAATACGTTAATTAACAAACGGGAAGCAAAGTCTTGCAATCTTTGGTATATCATGATTAATCGATTTACGATATTAATTATTCAAATATAATTGATCATTATGTATTTTTAAGCTTAATAGGTTGTTAATGAATATTTATATTTATTTTTTTAGCGATTAGATAATTATTAAAGTATTGCTCGTTATCGTAATAGTCAAAAAGTTGATTCCATAAAATAATTCACAATAATTCAATCTGAAATTAATTATCCACTCATTCTCGTGGATCTTGTTTATCTATTTTTTCCAAACATTCGTCAAACATCAAGTTTGAGGTGAATTTGTAAAAAAATTGTAACCAAAGAGTCGCATTTTCATTCCGTTGTTGTTCCTCAAAGAATGATTAACATCGAAGGCCCAATTTCCATTTTTATAACAGTCGTCGTCAGCATTCTTTGAAAATTGCCTTATTTTTTGACAAAAAAAAAATATTTAAAATAGACAATAGAATGAACGACAAACCTAATCGAGAAATTGAATATGAAATTTGACTCCGAAAATTCGTATCTTTCGGCATACCCATCCATCAACGATTAAAATTGCATCAAGGATTATCCACGACTCTTCTTCAAACTTAGCAAAATTCCTCTTTACAAAAATTGGGACAAATCATTGTACCTTTTGATATAAAATCAGCATAATTATTTGTCAACGTTAAAAAACACAAACTGCGGTACAATTACGCATTACGCTCGTTAAAATCGCTAAAATTTAGTTAAAAAGATTTTTTTTCTTTTGATTCAACACTCATTTGACCGATATTATCGATTCTAAAGTATTCACGACTGAAACTACGCACTTTAATTTGAAATAATCCGTCAAGACTTTCACATTCTACCCCTTCCAACGACCGTACACTTTCCGTCGTGAAATACAACGGGTACAATGTATCGATGACTTTGCAGGTGTTATATGGCCGGTCGAGGGAATGCCAACGGTGTTGCGATACGTGTCGCAGGGTCTTCCACTCACGATGGCAACAACGTCGTTGCGCTCGATGTTAACGCGAGGCTGGTCGATCACGGAACCGGATGTTTACAACGGTTTCATCTCGACGATAATCTGGATCGTTGTCTTTCTCACGATAAGCATGCTCGTATTAAAATTCAAACGAGGATAAAGAAAACCAGCGAGCAAGTCAGACACTTTTGAGAAAATTGTATTCGTCGTCTGTGTGTGCGTGTGTTCTTTGTGTACAGTATCGTATTTTTAGTTTATATATAGGGTAAAGAAAGAAAAAAACAAACGAAAAGGCTAAAATGGCCGACGTGGATAAAAAGGCTGTAACATTGCCAAGCGTATAGTTGAAGGAAATAGCCAAGGTGTGTGTGTGTGTGTGTGTGTGTGTGTGTGTGTGTGTGTGTGCTGTGTGTGTTACGTGAGAATTTTTAATCCACACGAGTCGTTGAAACAAAAAACAAAAAAGAAACGACAAAAAAACTAACGCTCGACCAAGGTCCAAGAATCTCGCACGCGAATTCAGGGCAATTGATCGCGATAAGAAAGATCTTCTTTTTTTTTTAATTATTCTTACTGCCTAAGGAGAAACGTCTCTGAAGGCCTTCTCGCGCGAACTTCTCGTTTCAAAGCGTCGAGAACGTTAGAACGAAAAAAATAAAACGTTCTCGATCGTTCTGTCGCATAAACGACCGGTAATATCGATCAATTTACAGTTTTTCTCTATACGTTCGTCCCTTTTCCAACGGACTAAAACTATGGCGTTCGATTTAATCGAAATCTGCTTGGAATTCAATTTAATTTAATTTCTTCTTCCTGCTTAGTGCGCAAATTTCCGACGATTATCGGTAAATTACACGCAATCCTTAGCTCGGAAGAATTTTTGGCATAGAATGAAAAATGTCAGATTGGGATTTACTTGGTTTTTTGTTGCATCTATCTTATGAGAAAGCATGTGATGACTTTCGCACGTCCGGGTGAAAAAAAGCCGCGATGTCCATTCTACCGTTTGTTCAATTGTTTTTCCATGTGTGCTTTTATTTGCTGTTGTTAAATTCGAATAAACGCGAAAATCACGTAATTCTGCCGTTCAACGATCGATCGATCATGCTGTTGACAATTTTGACGTAAAAACATGAAATCATTGAGACTACTGTGATTCAGTTGAGTTTAAATCAGTGCCTAATTTTATAGAATCATTTGGACTGCACGGATTTGACTCATCTGGATCGCAGTAATATCCGACGCGATTGGTGCAAAATCAAATTTTTATTTTTTTTCAATTACATTTGAAAACAGTAGTAAATTTCGAAGGTAATAGGGAAAATTTAAATTTTGTTCAGCATTTTTTTTTTTGCGGAGACAATGCATTTCTGTACATTTTCGTATTTCTCGAACGTCGACGTAACAGAGCAACCGCAGTGACAATATATATTCTTGGAATATATCAGCCCGAATCGCCGTGCAATGGCCAATATAACATCGTAAATGTGATTTATTACAACGAGAATAATTAGTTACATGGTTATTGACGGATACTGCTAGTTACGATTTTATGATATTTATAGGCTCGGAGAAAAAACTTGCTGTGCACCGAAATGATTTACCTGACAAGTAGAATACAAATTACGAGCATATTTGCTTCTTTTGACCATGTATTATTGCATTTTAAGAAGGCACGACTATCACAATAACTGTATTTTTCATTTTCACCAATAAACATCGTGCTAAAAATGAAAAAGAAAATTTGCCACAGAGCACAGACGTAAAATTTCGTTATATTCGTTACTCCATATTTTTTATTTTCATGAATAAACATCGTGCTGTTGTTCTAAAAATGAAAAAAATCAAATTGCTACAGAGCACAGATGTAAAATTTTGTTATATTCGTTACTCTCTATCGTTCGTTTCAATGTTTTCTTTAAAAAATTCAACTCAAATTGTAATCTCGTTGAAACAGTTGCGACACATAATTTTCTATACCAAAGAAGTGTCTTTTAAAAATTATACACATTTTTCCCAAAGCCAGGATGCGTGGTATAAAATTAACGTAGCCAGTACATCGAGAGTGGGTGAAAAAATAAACGAAAAAAATTCAGATCCCATGAATTCGGACTTGTTCCGAACATAGTCGTACCTTCTTAAATTATAAACTATAGTTTTACGTAGTATTATTTTTTATTAACGCGGGAGAAGGTGACAGGACGATATTAGAAACAATTTAGGAATTTTTTTTTTTTTTTACTATGTATCTGTGGAAAATTTCCGAGCGTGGGCATATTTTGTTATATTCTCAATAATGCCGGTCATCGTCGAAAAGATCAATCCAGTTCTGCGACGTGATCAAATTTTTTGTGACTGCGCGGTTTTCTATTTTTATGGAAAATTTTAGCTTCCATTTTCTGGAATTCTTCCATTTTCTTCGAATAACCACAAACGTTCAAATCAGAGTGATTGGATGTTTTTGAGAAAAAAAAAAACAAAAATAAATTTCAAAATTTCACACAACAATATAAAAGAATATGCGAATGTAAATATTTTATATATCGAAATATATCATTGCTCAAACTTTTATATCATTGATATATCTTCGGCGATACGTTTATTTTCATTTCATTTGTCTCTTTGCATTGTTACTTAAATTTTTTCGTAAAATATTCAAATTTTTTTCGCTGATTTCTCAATTTTGCTTCCATTGGAAATGATTTATCGGAAAAAAAAAAAGACAAAAGACAATTTACGTCTGAAATTTGCTCTGTATACTGTTCGATTTTTATGAGTGCAATTTCTTTTCTGGAGCATTAAAGATTGTTCTTTTTTTTTTCGTTATATTTCCCTCACGTTTTGTCGCTATATCCTCACCGTTGTCCTCTCGCCCACATGCCGATGCGATATTAGCTCGTGTCAGGGTTGGCTACTGTTGAATAATTAATCCCAATCGAATTCAAATATTAAATGAATCATGAATTTAATAAACACGAATTTATTCTCAATTGCTTATAATTAAGAACAATTAAGTCTGATTCTTAACTAAATTATTATTTCTTAATGTCAATTTCTCTTTGTTATTCAGTAATAATTAAATTGAAACGAGAATTGACAATAACGACCGGTGATTGTTTGAAATTAACTTTACGATTCACTTTTATTTGGCTTCCAATTAACGATTAACGATCCAACAGCACCCATTCCCTATGACTCGTATACGTTTCATTGAGATTCTTACTTTGCGACTAAGTTTTTATCTTTTACCCCTTTTCGGCACTGTGTACTCAAATAATTTACTGTGTTAATGGGAAATTAAAAGAAAAAGCGTGCAACCATCCAACGTGGAAGAATTGACAATTGTTTGGTAAAAAATTTATAAAAATGTATTGTTACACGTATATTGAGAATATACCAAACTGTGGAAACTCTTTGTCCGAAGCGTTCGTCCCCAAAGGTTATTGTTAATACACGCCGATCGAGCCATAACGATTTCGTTCGAGAAAAAGGAGAAAACAAAAAAAGGAACGAAAATGAAAAGCCAAAAGTTTAACTCGCACGTTTTGTTCACAACGAAATTTTCGCACAATTTCCGGCCCCAATTGATTAATGTTTCTGCTTCGTTGTTTGTACAATTTTTGTCGTATTTAGCATTATTATTTTTGAATCTTTGAACGGATCAGTTTGTGCTTGGCTTCTCGACCGTTCGATCGTTTCGAGACATTACGAGGAAGAAAAAAAAACATTATTCGGTATATTATATGTAATTAAACTGGGCATGAAAGTGTCTTCGGTAGAAAAGAGGATTTTGTAATTATTATCTGCGCGTCTGTGTGTGTGTGTGTTTGTGTCTGTTGTTTTTTTTTTTTTTGTTAAATTAAGTTATTAGGCAATAGCTGGTTAGCTGTAGGACAATTGTACTTGCCCATGACTTAAGTGTATGTTTTATTTAACTTTTAATAATAACGAATGCGAAATGAAAAAAAAACGACGCATTTTCGTTTTATTTGAATATATCTTATATATTTTGTTTGGTATAAAAAAAAAACTTGTACACTTCAATGTGGCTGATATATTTATAGACGTGTTTGAAATTTTATCCTGCCAGTTATAATTATGATATCAGTTTATATTTTTCGTCGTCAACGAACCATTCTCGATTTTCCACCGCGAAATTCTTCCAGTATTCTGAGAAAAAACAAACATAAATTGTGAAAAAGGAATAAATTTACAAATCTAATTCAGTAAATAAAAATAAAAATAAATTCATCGAAAAGTAAATTCATCGCTTGAAGTAATCGATTAATGTCTTCATACATTTTTTTCTTTCATCTTTTTACAATAATACATACTACTCGATCGATTTTAAAGTCATATTTTTGTACACATATATACCTGACAAGCTTTTCACCGATCCAGCGGTACCGCCGTACTCATCTGGCAAAATGTTAGGTGATATGTTTTTAAAAAAATTCGTCTTGCTGGCCGTGTGCACGTGTAGTCTTGAGCGCATTTTTTTCGTCATGAAATAACGAAATAAATTGAGAACTACGTTTACGTAGGTCGGTGCATTGACAAAATTCATCGATTCGATTCTAAGGGGATAACAGGATTGCCAAGAGTGGACTAAACGCTGTACAACACTCGGTGACATTTGTAAACCGTGACCGAGCGTAACGCCGGTCATGTCAAAAATTGCCACTACACCGTGAATCGACACGGTCTCGTTGTTTCTCGTCGCAATATCAAGAATCATTTTTCCAGCCTGTAGAAAAAAAAACACACACACAGGAAATACAAAATAAAAGGAATAAATTGGCCTATTAATTTTTTTGCAGATAAGAAAAAAAAAACTGGTGTTGATAAATTCGTTTTACCTTCAGTACGTCCGCTTGTTTGTGCCTGTTTGGATCGTGCACGCATGTTCGCACTATAATTATCATTCTTCCTTCCTCGTCCAATTCCCGCAACGGTAAGAAAACACTTTTGACATAATAATTATTCGATTAGGCTAAACTAACTGCCAACTGAGTCAAATAAGTGTTACATGTTTTTTTTAAAATCATTTCTACAAATTTTCGTGCGTCAATTGACGAGTAATAAAAGATGTACGACAATGCCGATTATATGTAGATAACGAGAAAATATTTGTAGCCATGAATTTGTAAACAAAAAGGGAGCGAGGTCTAATAGTACAATCAATAGAAAATATTGTGGCGCATTAATAATAAAGGAAATTTTTTTTTTTAATTAGGTTCAGTATCACGTACTGAATGTGAATTAACAAAATGGTTACAAATTGAGGGAGCGGAAGTGCCGCCATTTTGAGGAAAACGGTATAGGCCAATATCTCCGTTACCGTGCACTTTAGGCCAAAAATGGTAATAACCTTTCTTGTAGATAATTGAATTTCCCATCTTTTTTTCCAAATAATTTTTTATGTATCACTTACCGTTTACGACTTATACGACTGTTAACATTTATTTATTCACTTTTTGACCTGTAGCTCTCCTAATAATTGTTTAAACAATAAAATGTTAATAACGTATCTTTTAAATCCATATATTTTCCACAACTTTTATTTAAAACTTTTCTGTCTAAAATTAATATTCTCAAAGTTATAACGCATTTTTATTAGCCTCGCACCTAGTAGCGCAACATTGAACGCGTTATAACTTTGAGAATATTAATTTTAGACTAAAAAGTTTTTTATAAAAGTTGTGGAAAATGTATGAATTTAAAAGATAAGTGATTAGGATTTCATCGTTTAAACAATTATTAGGAGAGATACAGGCCAAAAAGTGAATAAATAAATTTTAACAGTCGTATAAGTCGTAAACGGTAAGTGATACAAAAAAAAATATTTAAAAAAAAAATGGGAAATTCAATTATCTACAAGAAAGGTTATTAGCATTTTTGGCCTAAAGTGCACGGTAACGGAGATATTGGCCAATACGATTTTCCTCAAAATGACGGCACTTCCGCTCCCTTAATTTGTAACCATTTTGTTAATTCACATTCAGTACGTGATACTGAACCTTATTTAAAAAAAAAAAATGCCCTTTATTTTTAATGCGATGCGGACAAGAGTAAAGGGCTCCCTATTGATTGTACTATAAATTCAAGTAAAAATTCTCGATTTACCCCAAGTCAAATAATTCTTGAAGTTCTGACAAGCAGGGATCTCGATTGGAGTACCATTCCGGCATCTTCGCTCTCTGTGAGTGATAATTTTTCAATTTTTTCTTAGTCTTCGCGACGTCAAATTTGCAAGCTCGCAAAAATCGTAGTATCGAAAAATCATCTGTGAAAAAGAATCGACGTTACGTCGAATAAACGGTTAAACAACAATGACAAAACTGAACATAGAAAATTATTGTAAAAAATATGTCTTGCATATATTGAAAAATAAAAGTAGGCTTTGAAAACATATTTTTCATTGAAAAGAATATTGTTATTCAATTGTTAGAAATGAAGATGAAATTATGAAAAAGACTAAATTCAATATTTCAATTGTCATATTCACCGGTTCGCGCGTTTAAATTTTCATAATCCGTAATCCATTGTCGTATTTCGTCGATAGTATTTTGTCGTACTTCATCATTCTCATTCAAATGCGTCGCTACGTACTCCTTCTCACTTTCCGTCAGTTGGCAAACGTACGCCGATGTATTTTGCATCGTTGATGAATCGATCGAGCATGTATGTCAAAAGAGTTGCCGCGGTGTCTCGTGAATAAAATGTGAGAAGTTTCCAACTAGCGGAAACTTTCGCTATCAAGCTTTTTATAACGACCGTGTAGAGCGAACGATTTCGTTATAACGACGTCGTACACGGGACTGAGCGCTTGGTATACAAAAACATTTCATATATATATATATATATATATATATATATATATATATATATACTACAGCGGTTGTAATTCTTTTTTTTCTTCTTCGTCCGCCAAAGCGAGGAACCTACACATAATAGCGATCGGTCAAAGTGCATACGAACGGGTTAGCATGCATTGTACAATTTGTGTATAATTGCGGCCAGATATATACGAGCGATGTAATAATTTAGTATCTAGCAGAGTATAGCAATGTGCAAGGAGTGAGCTCCATGAGTTAGTAATCGGGACATATGATAAGGCAGCCAGCGAAAGAGGGATACAGATAGTTAGTATGGATCGCCCACGTTCACGCGCGATCCCCCACGCAACGCTGTGACCTTAGAAGTTAACATGGCGGGGACTACGTAAGTCATCCGTTGTACGACTTTCGAACATTGGAACGTTACGGCAGTTTATAAAGTCAATTTCCGTTATTCATTATTCATGTCCATTGGGCAAATTTGTCGCATTGCAGTCGTTATCATCCCTAAATCGAGAAACTGGTGTTTATGTCCTCAAAGGATTTAGGTTTTGCTTATTTACGTGTTTGTTTAAACAATAGCGTAACATTTTATTCTCGAGATTTGGAATTTCCTTGTTACCAACAGCTGGTATTTCATCGTCGATCTTAAAAGGGAGCTGGTTTTTAGTTTGAGCGCGGTTCACAGAGGCGAACAAAGATTTCCAAACGCTCGCAACGCCGCCTAACTTCGCAGAGTTCCTCGTGATCTTTAGCATTTACAATTTTTACACTACCCATCGTTATCATAGAAAAAGAACGCAATTTTTTCACACGATGAAACAATAAAGATCCTCGGTTCGCGAAAAAATTTCATACACTAATGATACAAATGAAATTAACGATATTTCAAGTGGAAGATAGGATATCAATTGAGTTAGTCGCGTTTGTCAAATATTGTTATTATTTCAAAACTATTTGCTGATATCCACCGTAAACTCTGTGGCTCGATATATACTTCCAAATGTTACTTTCAGGTAATATATATACTCCACTTTGTAAAAAACACACGCGGACTAAAGCACATTCTGGTCAGTTCTCTGGTTTGTCCTGTGTGTTTAGTACAGACTGCTGTACCGATAGTACCTGTTATTATAGCAGCCTATATATTCTCCTGTCATTTTGTACGAGTACGGTAGCAAGCAAACATTTTATTTTTTCTCAACCGTATAATACATTTGGGTTCCAACGCGTTTTCGCATATGTTAATATAATATAACCTTTAACACTCGAGACGTACACGTAGCGTGAGTGTCATCGATTTTCAACAGTCCGTACGTTTAATCAAACTAAACGATCGACAATTTAACAAATAATATTTTTTTTAATAGATCAATTGTTATACCCATATGACATTCTTTTTAACTTTCATCTTTTTTCTTTCAAAAGCCTTTATTTTTGAGTTTATTGTTCCTATCCGATTGTAGGAAAGTAATGTGACGCAAATATGTTAGAAATATTACTTTTCTGTACGCTTGGACGTGCGCTTGGTTCTTTGACAATTGAACAATTTAATTGTTAAAAATGTGTTGTTTGATCGATTTTTTTCTTTTTACGCCGATTGTCATTATTCTGTTACAGATATAGAAATGTTCATCAGTCGATAATAAACATTATTGTTTTGACGTTAAAGTCAGGATGTCTGACGACAGTGAATCCCATGCTCCGTACAGTCTAGATGGCGGCAGACGTGTCGTGAGAATCGAAGCAGGTACAGCTAGATCAAACGTTCATCAACTTCCAAGCTTAGAGGAGACATTGAGAATACTTAGCACTAATTTCATGCCGCAGCGTCAGAGTAGCGATTCCAATAACGGTAATGAAAAAAAAAAAAATGAGCTACAAATAAAAATCAACAACGCTTTTGGCGTTTAAGCCATCGATTGAGCATAATTTGAATTGAAACGTCATTAAAAGTGATTTCTTCACCATATAATAACGAATAATTATTGTTAAAGCTAGCAATTTCAAAGTTTTTTCGTTCAAACAAGTAAAATACTTTTTGGAGTAATTATTATTTTACAATGAATATTCGTACTTTTTATCGAACAATCACGTGTATTTTGAGTAAACTGCTAGAACAGATAATTCATGTTTTTTTTTTGTCACCACATTACATTTCATTAAAAATCCATCATTAAATAAATAAATCACTATTTCGCTAGAAAATTGTGTTCAATGATTTTTCATTTGAATCATGCCGATCACTGGTACAGAGAAACGATCATTGAGTAACGAGTACCGCGTCACGTTTAAATTGACGTTACAGAGATGTCAGACACTCAACCAGCGACGACATCCTCGGAGGAGGAAATTATTTGCAACACAACGTCAAATCTGACCGATCAGGAATTTTCCGTTGACGTGACCGACGGTGTATCGTCGCCCAGTCAAACGACCGCCAGCGCGCCGACCCTGAGTTCAACGACATCGGACGACGAGTAAGATGTTTCGTCGTTTTTCTTTTTTATTCAATTTTATCCCAGGGGATACGTGAACCCTGAGACTCGAAAGAAAGTAAAACATATTTTTTATACGTATTAAGACGAATAACTGTAGATATAAGCGATTTGTACAATGCTACCTCGTTAATTCCCATCATTCGCAAAAAATCATCCGTTAGAAAGTTATTTGATCAAGTTTTGTCCTCGCGAACGAAGTTCTGTGAATGGAAAAAAAAATGTTTTTCGGAAAAACGATCCACCATCGATTAAATTTGAATTTCATCAAGCTGGTAACATATATTTCGTGATGTTACATTGTACATTATATTTATTTATATAATGTATTTTTTTATTGTAACATCGTTGAGACTCCAGGCTCGCGTATCCCTTTGATTTTCGAAACCGCATGAAAAAAATGGAATTGATATTATCACTTGAATCTAGCAAAAGATATTGCTGGGTATGCTTCGCAACCGACGAGGACGATGCAACGGCTTCGTGGGTCAAGCCTTGTCACTGTCGTGGCACGACCAAGTGGGTACACCAGGGTTGCATACAGCGTTGGGTCGACGAGAAACAAAAAGGCCGCGCTGGTGCACACGTCGCGTGTCCTCAATGTAACACGGAATACATAATTGTTTATCCGGATATGGGTACGTAACGTCGTTCAATGCGAAGAATATCGAGAAATATTACGAGACACAGCTCGGTAAAGGTTAAATTTCAATGAAATTAAGATAATCGTTTAATAATTGTGTTTATTTTCATTCTCGCAATTGTTACAGGACCGCTGGTGGTAATATTGGACACGATAGACGGTGTTATATTTCGAGTTTGTCCATTTATAGCCGCCGGAATAGTTGTCGGTTCGATTTATTGGACAGCCGTGACGTACGGCGCGGTAACAGTGATGCAGGTGGTCGGTCACAAAGACGGTCTTACCATGATGGAACAGGCGGATCCGCTTATACTTCTTGTTGGCCTGCCGACAATACCGATTATGCTTATTGTCGGTAAAATGCTCAGATGGGAGGATCAAGCTCTGAGTCTACTAAGACGACACGCCTGTAAAGTGCCGATTCTCCGACACTTTTTACCTCGCAGGTCAGTCCCACGAATCGCAGTCGCATTGGTCGCAAAAAACTTAAACGCCCTCTTTTCGATTGACATTCGAAGAAAATCGAAAAAAAAAAAAAATTAAAGAATGACAAGTTACAGCTATTCCGACGACGAGAGAGCTCAGTCTCAAGAGGTTCCACCGATGAGCGATCCCGTATCGGCTACGCGAATTTTATGCGGCGCTCTTCTACTTCCCACGATTGCTAGTATATGCGGCAAAATATTCTTCGAGAGTATAAACTCAAATTTTCAAAGGACTCTTTTGGTGAGTAATCTCGTGACTTGGAGTATTTGCATCGCCTTAGATCTCGTCACTTCCATTCTTCGTATCTCTCCGCGTCTAATGAACAATCCTTTGATACACCTTTTTACGAATTTCGACGATCTTTGACAAAATCCGTTTTTCTTTTTCTCCAGGGAGGCGTAGCGTTTATAACGATAAAAGGTGCTTTCAAGATCTATCACAAGCAACAGCAATACGTAAGACAGTGCCAAAGGCGTATAATGGATTATACGGACACCAACGTAGCGATGTACAGGAGACAACAGAGCGCGGATAACAGTCAGACGAGTTAGATTCGTTAAAATTCGAGCAAGACGAATTGACCGAACGATAAAGTTTCGTGTTTCAGGGCTTAAGGTGTTCGGAGCCGTGCATAGGTTTTGCGACGAGACAGCGTTACCTCCGATCGAGGGATGCTCGATATTAAAGGGGTATACCGTTGAGAACGTTGCATCAAACAGCTGACGATACTAAATAACAACAAACAGAAGACAATGTACATACTCAATTAGTTGCAGATACTCTATGAGTTACGATCGCCAATGGATCCGTTATTGCTTTCTTCTAGTAATCGACTAATCACACATTGGTGTCAGAAATAGAGTTTGAAATATATCCGCTATCTTCGACGCAGAAATATAAGTAGTGTTCGACATAGAAAAGAAAGAAAAAAAACAACAAAAACCGTTATCAATTCGATAAACCTGTATCCAACGCTGCCATCCGCGTGTCGCGTGTTGTCATGAAAATTCCTATTAAACCGAGCCGGTGATATGTGGATAAATGAATAAAAAAAAGTTTCCGCTCATTTTATTTTTCATCGCTCAGTCGTGACTGAGGATTCGTCAATTCTGTAAAATCGAAATGTTATGCAATTTAAATTTCAGAATGGGTTAAAAACGATCTGATTGTCCAAAGACAGCCTCTAATTTATGATAATAATTTTAAAAAAGGCATTCCTTCAGTTTTAGCTTGTGGTATTGAATGCTATTTGCAATTTCGTGCATCAAAGGCGTTCGCCATTTTGAATCTGCCGTAAATATTTCGATCCTCTGGCAGGGGATATGCACGAATTTTCATTATTCCTTTTAAATTTCTGACTGGCAAATCGCGTAACTCAAATTTCGTCGCTACGAGCATTGTCGATTGAATGTACGAGTTTACAACGATTGCGCGAAGACGGAGCAAATTTTATTTTAAACTCCGATGACATTTTTTTTCTTCGTAAAATCATGAAAATAGCATACGTCCATCCTTCGTCCTTCAACCGGTTCGGATTGAAACGTGCTGTCAAGCACACGTTGGACGATTCGTCGGGATCAAAAATGTAACCGCGCTCCAATTTTTTCGTTAGAACACCGCGAACATTATGAACGGAATATACAGCAAGACGCGGAATCCTTCGTTATCGGAAATAATCGTTACTCGCGACTTTAATCCCATCCGTTGAAATAATTTTCATACCTGGTAAGTGGTTTTGAGAGCCAAACTCACGGCATAAAAAAAAACTATCGCCCACCTACAACTATAAGAAATCGACAGTTGTGTAAAGAACATACAAAAAAAGAACGGAAAATCGGAAATTTTATGTGATGTACAAATATATTTACTGAATAATATTAACAGCTTATCAACGGCTTAGAAATTATATATTAATTAAGTACACTACGTCTTTTTTTTTTCGTCATACACCCTTGGATTTTTTTGTTCTGATGTATGGGAAAAATCTATAAGTACTATATCCTTTAACGAATCGCGGTAAAATGTCATCAATCGCTGATGAAATCTTGATCGTCTCGTTCGATGGGGATTAACGCACGAGATTGGTTAAAGAACAATAATACCAATTGTCAAAAGTGCTCTCGAGGTAGCTGCACCAATTGCGTAATAGTCAAATTAGTCCAGAATTTAAAAAAAACCAATTTGTTACTAAAAGCTTTCAAAAATGCAACAACAAAAAATGGGGCGTATTCAAAATTGCAAATTGCTTTCTCTCGGAATTTTCGAAAATTCACAAAGTTTAAATTTGACTATATAGTTTAGCCACATAATTGAACTACAGAAACGGTATGCTCATGACTGTAAAAAGTGTCAGGTTGTTTCAATAGCCCTTAGAGTATTATTTCCGAATAATACATAAATGTAAATTCCCTAAATCGATTTTGTCCAAATTCAATACCGAACATCATTGGCTGTTTTCCAATTGACGTACAAAGTTTTGGCTGAATGGGGCAAAAATTATCAAAATTGTTCAAAAATCTAACGAATATCGTGAATTACTATGAAAAACATCTTCAGTGCGAGTATGAAACCTGTTCATTTTTCACGAATTCGATAGGTACGTAATGCTATAGTTACCTCATAAATTTCAATTATAAATACAGAACGCAATCTGGACAATCGAATAAACGATTTCGAATCTGCATATAGGTTCACAATTATTCTTTGTACTATTCACTGACAATTCAGTGCATAATTCTATATCATAAGAATATTTTGTCTATTAGTCGGATTATTATTAATAAAAAATAATGTGAGCTTGAGTTACTACGCAAACAAATATGAGAAATACATATCTTTCTCATTTCTGTTTCTTTTTTTTTCTTCGCAAATTAACTCAATACTCATGTCTTCATTAATGCTCTTACAGTCTCTGTTAAATATAATGTACAAATTTATATTGATAGATTTTTTTTTAATTCGTACGAATTCGCTGCTGTGTCAGAATGCGGAAAGGATTCAGACACTGTACACAAGCACAAGCATTGTTAACGAAACCTTTGGGATGAGTCAATACAGTGTTATTAACTTAAATAATTAGGATATACAAGAGAAACACGAAATTGCAAATCATCTCAGAGATGGTCCGCTGTACTTCATACTTCTCGCATAAAAATCTGCCGGTTTGTTGATAGCTATCAATTGAACTTCCATCGGTGTATCGTCGTCAGTTTTATTCGTGGCCTGTACGGACGTGGACGTTTCTCTGAAATACGTGCATGGCCTCAGACGAATATCAGGGTTTCGTGGCTCTAATATATAGGGAGGACTCAGAATGTCCAGGAAAACAGCGGGTCCCTCGACGCACGAGATTTCGTGAAAATTTCGATCATCCGGTGTTAAAACGCAAGCGGGATCGTTATCACGTATCGTTACAGTCGGATGTTTTAGCCCGAGAATTTCCTCACCCGGTTGCAGGAGATAGTCTTCTGGCATTCGTACCGTATAACTGTTGATTTTTACGGCACCGCTGATAACCTGAAATTTCACAGATGTAACATCTTCGCTCCAGTCAAAGATCCGTTTTTTTTTGCTCCTTCGTACGTTCAAATTATTTCGTTGTTATAAGATTAAGGAACTTTGGGGAAAATATACATATAATTGGGAATGACTAGGGTTACTTATAGTATAAAATATTCCATGAGATCCCCTGTTTCGGAGAGACTTCAGCATTACGAATCGGATCGATCGAATACTAAGAATAAAAAATATTCGAACAAGTTTTTCAGAAGGCAAGAGAATATTTAGTGAATATGGTGAAGCTAGACTGAAGATTGTCTACACTTAATAAATCAATACTGAAATTATATTTGAAAACAATTAATTTAGCGGCGATATTCATTTGTCAATGTTTTGTAAGATTCAGAGTAAATCAATGAATAATTTGACCATACTGCCTCTTATAAGTTTTTGGAGAAGCTAGCATGCGGATAGTTTTAGAATTTTTGAAATACTAGATGATGTAACAAATGGAAATTCATGAGCCTACAGAAGAAGAAGAAACACTATATTAGCTTAATGTTAGTTTCATTGATCTCAGAACTCATTAAAGTGTTTAAAATACAATTTTTACAATGAATTACTCAGAATGATGAAACTCACATTCTTCAAGGGATATTTTTTGACTGTTTTTTCTGTAACTTGAAACTTTTATATCGAGAACGATCATTGAATATCTCGGTGCTTAGGTAAAAGACTACACAAGTACGATCATTATATATTAATCGATGTTAAATTCTTTTGGTAACTTATCACATAAACAATTTAGAAATTTTGGAATTGATAATTCTCGCAACTACATAGAGAGGGCTAGTAATATTCGAATATCGCATTGATATAGCTATTTAAATGTTTCGTCGCAAAGTTCAAAGTTCCGTGTGTGCCTGCTGTGAAAATTTCTGTCGATTCAATGTCCGCAATTTGTTGAAACCACGTCTAGTGTAAAATTGACGTTATACATACCTTCAACAAACCGTGCATTCCTGGATGATCGTGCATGGGCATTGTAACGCCGTGTTTTAGAAGAAATATAGCAATTGTTATATCGTGATCTTCGTAAACATCCATCACGCACATCGGAGCCGATTGACTCTCAACAACACGAAGAACATGCTTGTCCACCTTAACGTCAATGGCTCTCATCTCGTTCATTAAAAATTGTAATTTTTCAAAATTCTTCTGACACAATCGATAGCCAACGCTTCGACGACCAGCAAAAGTTTTTATCGCTTGTTTCCAAAGAATTTCCATTGCCGAAAGCATTTCTTTCCTTGCTCTAATTAATTATTTTCACTTTCATTCGATCAATTTTAACTAATTTACACAGATTGATAATTTTTGCAAATTTCTCTCCACACGATCGCTAAAACGATCGGGTTCAAATATCACACCAATTGGAGTACGTAATACGGGCTTAACCTCGGATTTTCGGATAAGGTATTTCTCCCGAGCACTTGGGACGCGCAATGTTTTCGATTCACGCGACCTTGCACATCGATCTGATAACGCAATTAATTAATTCGATCACTCCGATAAAAGGCACGAACGAGAATGCGGATTAAACGTTTATTAAGCATTTTTGTTGACAGATAGTATTGTTATCTTCTCGGGGGGGCTGATGACAACGAGAATCGAGAAGCACACAAGTGTCAAGTGGCGCTTATCATATTATTATATTTTCGGATGCTTGCTCCACTGGATTATGAATAAATCGATTCTCGTTTTTTTTTTGACCTAACTCGATTTTTCCATCAATCGCGATTATTTTAGTGAACTATCGACAATTGAAAAACGATATTTCTAACAATTAATTTAATTATTATATTATCCTTGATTTTTTTTTTTAAATAATACTCATTCCCTAATGCTTGGGGAAAAAACACAGGAATAAACCGATAGTTATTTGATTAATCGAATTGTCGGCTCGTAAGACTTATTTCCAGTGTTTGAAACTGAAAACCATTTTGTCAATGAGTTTCAGGGTCGAAGGTTAACCAATGATAAAGTATAGGGTTATCCGTAGAATAAATTTTACCTAGAGGTCGAACAACCAGCCCTCAGTATGTTTAAAGATTTCGTTAAACATTTGAAGGACTTTTTAAGTTCATGACCGATAATCCGATGAACATTATTTTTATTATCACTCGGATTAATGATAATCCGGTAGAAGGGAATAATGAATGAGTTCCGTAAGAATCAGCGGATTAAATTTGTAAACGGGAGTTTCTGGGCTACGAACACCTAACGATATTTTTGTTTTAGAATTATATCATGAACGCTATTGCCATGTAACTTTTCAATTTTTATTATTATTATTGTTCTGATTATGAATTCCTCGGATACAACAATTACTGAAGAACTACCGGTATAAAACCAGGTATAATAACACTTATATCGGAGAGTCTTTGAAACCGAACGAAGCATAATCGTCGGTTTCTCGAGTGGGATAATTAGGGTAGCCTCTGTCGTTGGGATACACGGCTACCCTGTTCGTTGATATTTTCCATGATGATTTTTTCGACCAATCCTACAAAGATTACAGTGAAAGAATCATTAATCAATTATTACTAAGATATAGTGTTCTCGAGGTATTCGTAATATTCGAAATATTCCGAAAACACATTTAGAAAATGTCCCCATGAATGCACGTGTATATGAGTGTGAGAAAAATTAAGAAAAATCCTCTAAAATTTGACAGTGGTTTTAACTATTGGTCTAACATGTGACTCACAAATCGAGCAATCAGTGGTCTTTGTTCACAATGATTCTTCATTCCAATTCACACAAGTATCGAAATTTTTATTAAGTTTTGCCCTTTTTTGAAACAGGACGCGAATGCTCCGTCGTGTGAAAATATGAACGTAACAAACTTTAAACATACTATACAGATGAAGTAGCGGAGAATGTTTGGTACAGAATTTAGCAAGAATTGAAAAATGGGGTTACGATCTTATTAAACTTTGAAGTTTTTACAAATGTAACTAAACCCTTATACTCCAACGACCATTGTTTCAAGGAGCTCAATCTTTTGACATTGACAAACGAACACAGAAATGAATTAGACTTGAAATGGTTGAGTTAAAAAAAAGGAAAAGGACAGCCTCGGTAGACGAGTTGTGTGAAGTATGTAAATTTATGGTGGAATCAATTTTTCCACTTTGCAGATGCATTGGAATGATAATATGGTCCCGTTATTTTATTCATACTTACGCCGGCATTGTATTTTAGGTGATACCAGATACAGTAAGTTGCCAAGATACATAAGGTTGTTTTTCCAATTAAATGACGAGTTACTTCCGCTGCTACTTGGCCCTGCAAATTTCACGAGTGAAATATTAAAATACAAAAAGGTAAATATACGATCTCAACAAGGTAATTTGATGATGGATATTCGAAAAATAGAAATAAGTCAAAAGACAAAGCATTTACAAAATGAGGGACAAGAGCTTTTTCCAGACGATCCAATGGCGCTCTGTAAAATCTTCTTAAAGGATTGTAGCGTTCCTTGTAGTAGTTCGCTGGCACAATAGGCTCCTCCGGCGCAAGTATTTGATCCTTAAGCCATTGGGCTCGCCAGGCTCTTTCGGCGTCGCTCATACCAAACAGACGTTCTCTCTCGCGCACCATACGACCGGCGATGGCCATGGGTTTTACGCCACCGGTCTCCGACGGTGGATTTGGGTTTTGGTCCATAGTCAAAGAATTGTCGTACCCTGTAATTAAATTGAAATATTTGACACAGTCGTTAATCGTCCTGATAGCCGGAAAATAACTCGGGAGGAAAAGAATTCGTAAAAATAATTTTTATATTAAAGCAATTATTTATTTATTTTTTGACGTACCTCAAAATAGAATTGGCTCACCGTTGCGGATAAAATTGATATTCAATTATCACGAAATTTTCAACAACAATGGCACGGGCGAGGTTATGAAGAGTGTTACGTCAGAATACGCCGATCGCAGCGCCATATGCGGCTAACTTTTTCAAAATTATCCCAAACTACGTGCGTCAATATCCTAACCACTTTTGAATAGTGTTAAGTCGATGAATCCTCTTGACTTCGTAGATATCATTTGAGACAAAAGAAAAAAATTATTATGTGTTGAGATGCAAAAATAACGAGATACGACGGATTTCAAGGACATTCACCCTCCTCGGGAACGACATATAAGCATTCGGAAACGATGAAAGAGTCTCTGTGATATTCATATTCAAAATGGATAGATCCTCGACAGAGCAGATTATTTTATCTAAATGATAAAATAATGGAATTATTTTTCTAAATGACACTTATTGTCATGACTAATTTTAATGGACGAACAAAATCGTTTCTTCGTATTATTGCGGCATGCCTCGTTACAACAACTTGTCCAGATTCCTTCTGCTCTTACTTTTGGCCGTGGATATTGACGCGTTTGGCAGACCCAGAAGTCACAAGCACAACCGGAAGTCCGCGAGGACTGTGAAAAATTGCGATTCGCGTAGTTCGGTGGAAAAATCTGCAACTGAGAAATCAACAGAGCCGATGACTATTGGTTACGATCCTTACTATAATTGTGGCCTTGCTGGTTTCGGTGTTGTACAAAAAATTCCATATCAGAGCTTCACTTCCGCTCATAGCCCGATTGACGTTAATTTCTCATCGGTCTGTGTGAAATGTGGAATGTGCCTAGCCATCGCCGAAAGGGTTCGTTAATCGAGGGGAAAAAAAATCATGTTTCACGTGCAATAGGAGAAAACTAATGATAATTAACATTATGAGCGTTGTGATGGATCGATGTTTTACAGATTAATCGAACACTCATAGAGGCACACGATTCGATGACAACAAATCAATGGCTCGACGACGATGAAGTTAATCTTCTTCTCAGAGTTATATGCGACAACGAATTTAGACAGTAAATGAAAATAAATAAAATATATAAATGTTAATTGCATACGGTAAGTATGGAGCAAAGAGGCTACCCACTTCCGATGACCTTGTCCTTAATATATGATGTCAAGGGAACCTTCCTGAATAACTTTTTCCTCTGACAAAATTGGGGGCCGGTTTTTTAAAAGTTATTGACAAATAAAATTGATAATTCATATAGCTATTTTCCTTATATATCAGTTCCAATCATCTTGTCCTTCACATACGTTGTTAAAAATAACCCCCTAAATAACATACAAACCGTTTCATCCGTCGCTCATTGTTTGTTAAAAAGTTATTAACAAAATAAGTTTGATAAATCGAGCATGAAATACTTTTAATAGTGTATGGCGAACAGTACAAGTATGAGCGGGGGAGCTGCGGCCCCTGCATCCCTCCACACACCAACCCAAAAACAAACAAAAAACAATCCAAACAAACATACCCAAACAACCTAAACAAACAAACAAATAACCCCCCACCCGCACACACGCCCCCACACCTTCGCACCCCTATTCTCTCATGTGTATTTGTGTTAGTGTTATATGATGAGAAACATCCGTATCAGCAAGGGGTATATGCGTTATTTACTATATTTACAGGGTGTTTAGGTTGTTTTTGGTTTTTTTTTTAACTGGTGTGGGGGGGCAGCCATCCGCTGATACGTGTACTGTTCACCACACACCAGTACAAGTATTTCATGTTCAATTTATGAAACTTCTTTTGTTAATAACTTTTAACAAACAATGAGCGACGGATAAAACTTTTTGTATGTACTCAGGGGGGTATTCTTAACAACACATGTGAAGGACAAGATGATTGGGACTGACTGGTATAAGGAAAATAGCTATATGAATTATTAACTTTTTTTGTTAATAACTTTTTAATAATTAACGACCCCCAATTTCGTCAGAGGAAAAAGTTGTTTCTCGAGTAAAAACGCGTCGAACGGGCCTATTCCAAAGGTCATCGGAAGTGGATCCCCTTTGCTCCACAATTACCTTGCATACACGTATTTATTTATGAATACACACATTTACAATATTTTCATATTTTTTTTAAATCACAATAATTACGACAATAATAACACAATTTGATATAATAATCATTATATGAAATCCTAGTTTACCACACTTATTTTTCTCATACATTCTTATTACACTGGGGCTCTCAGTATGCCACTTTGCATTTTACATTTTCAATGGGCTTTCTGAGAACCCCAGAGTGTGGGGAAGTACGGTATTTAATATATCTTCAATTGGTAATAGCATTTTCGATGCTTCATAAAGATTTATTTTTTGGTGACGTCCTTTAAATTGTATTTTACAGCTACGCTCTACGAGAAATCGATGGAGAACGTTACATAGGCGATAGTTTAATCGGCGCGATTCTCGTCGTTACCACAGCCGACGAACATTGGGAAAATATGTGAGATATAACGGGCGTATATATTTCCATGCGATTTAATTTTTCGTATTGGATATAAATAACTTCTCAATGTTTTATATTTATTTTCAAGCCTGAGAAAGAAGTGCCATGATATTTTGGACGAAGTGGGCACTCGAGACCTTTACAAACTTTGGAGAGACTGGTGTGACGGATCGACGACTGGACTCGCCGATTTTCTTTGTCGCAGCGAGTCCGGCGGCCTTCGCGATTGTCGTAGCATCGACGGCGATGGGAAAAACGCCGAAATTTGCCAAAATTTTTATCGCACCGGTATCAAGGTCATGGCGAAATTTGGCTGAAGGATTTTTGTTTTTTTAACAAATTTTACATTTCGCAAGGAAATTTTTACACCAATTTTTTTATTTCCATTTATTATTATTTTTTTTTTACTACTATTCTTAATCATCGAATTCAACGGAGAGCTTCTTCTCATATAATTCAAACCTGTGTAACTTTATTAAATACATTAAGAAATAAGATATTATTTTTAAATCGTTTCGAATGTTTCCTCTCTCGTTTTGAATCACGAAATAAAAAAAAATTCTTATCTCGCTCGATACAAATGCTTTTTGCTGGCGTAATAAAGACTAACGTTTTTTGTAATTTCCAAAAAAAAAATTATGACAAATAATCTAGATCGACGGATGTTTAATTTCGAAATGGAAAAATTACAGGCTTTTCCGGTTTAAAATTTTCCCCGTCAATGTCGTCCCTCTTAGCGTCTAATTTCGAAAAAGTTTCTCCGTGAGTACGTTCAAAGTTGACGAAGGAATTGCATTTTTCGTCTCGATTCTTTGAATTATCGCTCGAACGATGAACAAACCTTTTCGCATTACTTTCCGTGCATGATTTCTTCGATCTCGTTAAATTCTTCTCGAATCGTCCGAGTTCCAATAGTCCTCGACTTATGCGATTTTGGACTCTACGACGTTGGTCCCAGATTCTCTCAACGAGGCCAAGACTGAAGGACGTTACGATCCCAATAATGAGAATTATGAAGGCCGAATATACGTCAGCAATTCGCGCACTGTGAAAGGTCGTTAATGCCTGACACTGAGGCATGTCGGGTAACATTTTTTCTCGTATCCTGTCGATTACGCCCCGTTCTCTCATCCTCAAAATGCTTGGAAAAAAATATTACCAGTTGCTTCAATAAAGTTGGGTGAATTTTTTATTTTTTTTTTAAGACGTTTTTTTGCCATTAAGGGCTCACATACCCGGGAAATTTTCAAAAAATCGTTTTTTTTTGCGGATTTTTATTCTTTATACTCTTACGAATTAAAAAACAAAAATTTTTCCAAAAAAAATGAAAATTCCACTTCGTTACAAAGTTATAGCAATAAATGTGACCGGACATCGGGTTGAGACGGCTACCTACCAGAAACTTTAAACGCGTTTTTCTCGAAACTATAATTTTAGACTGATCTATAGTCTGACGAGAGGTATTTTTAATTTTTTGGTTGGACAATTTTTTATAAATTATTAAACAGTATTTTTTTTTTTTAATTGCATGCTAAAGTTTGAAATACTGTAATTTCTTTATTTTGAAAAAAAAAAAAAAAAAAAATGTCCTCCGTCAGACCATTACTACTACATTATTTTACTAGATTCTTTTTTTATTTTTGCAAATAGGATAATTTTTGGTGAAGTTGAGATGTCGACGAGTAGGCGCCATGGTTTTCATCAGTTGTCCATTTATACCGATAAAAAATAATGTTAATATTTTTTTTTAATTAAAAAAAAATGTTCTCATAACTGAGAAGTTAATAAAAAATGTGAAATGAACAATTACATTTTTTTTCCCCATATAACCTTTATAATAATTTTTCAAATTCACTCGGTTTTCAGCGCTCGCAGCGGTATGTGAGCCCTTAAGAGGAGAGGGGCCATACAGAACAAAGTTCGCAAAATACTTTTCAGGTATCAGAGACAATTTTTTTTCAAATTTGGAATATAAAAAATGATGCCAAGAGTTTTAGTATCAAATATGACGTATCATATATAATGAAAAATTGTTGGCTCTCGTCGGTTGTGCAAATGCTTAGAAAGATCATCGGTTAGAAAGGACCTCTGGTCTATGTGGTATATAACTTGTATAATGAAATAGGCGATAAAAAGAAAAAAAATTCGCTAGTTTCATTGTTGCCTGCGGCCTTAATACGAAAGTAACGAATATGATTTTAGAGTGGAAAAAAAACAGTAAATTGTTTTAAAATTTGCGAAAATCAATGACACGAACGAATAAACATTTTGTGAAATACAATTTTTTTGAAAATAATTTTGTATTCAATAGTCAATGACAAATTATTGATTTATTTTCGTTTTGAATTCTCGTCCATTTTTTCTCTCTCACCGCATTGACAACACGTGTCCCACCTCCACGCGCGCTTATCCGAGCTGCTACCATCGTAACACGGACTATTAATATCTTTTAATTCCACGCAATCACGAAACTCAAGTTCAACGTTCTCGCGGATGAGATCATTTGCATACTCGTAAAGTAAAATAATGGATTGACATTTTTTTGTTCGTCATTACCAAATCAAAAGATTGCATATTATGAGCTAATTTTTTGATCGTTAATATTCGCTATAATATCATATAGCATGTTTTTTTTTAACATAAAAAAAAATGTCGAACGAAATGATAATTTTACGTGTCCGCTTGCACATTGAAATGAAAAAATGTATTCTCTCGTTTTTTAACGTAAAAAAAAAAAAATATCTCACGTTATATTCGGAGAATAATGTTATTTATGGAACAACGTGTTTACCTGAGATTTATGATCTTCGCATAAGGACTAGCCTTCTCCATTGGCAAAGCAACGATCGTAAACGTCTGTCGGACTTCGATTTCTTTGATCGAGCATCGCTCTTGGATCAACGAAGTCTCGAGAGCTCGTCGGGCCAGAGTGGCACTTACGAAAAATCCGTAACCACCTCTGACTGCTTTTTGGAGACCGAGTGTTGTGTTAAGCCGTTGTCGGCCGTTGTACGCTTTTATGTACAGCTGACGGAGATCGCTGTCATTGGCGTTCTAAAAGAAGAATGATTTTATCAATATGAACATTCGGTGGTTAAAAAAAATAAAGTTAAAAACGCCCTATTAGAGTGGTTGAAAGAAAAACGATTTTCTTTAGATAACTGTCTTCATCGAGATTATTGTGGCTCATCACGAAAAAATAGATCATACGCAAGTGAAGATATTTTCGTAACTCGTTACTACTGCCTCGTTGATGTTTAAATTTCGGATTTAAAAATTCGGATACATCGTCATGGGATATTGTTGCTTTGATCTCCAACGAGAGAATTTTGCAGGACGTGATGCCAGTGTAATTTTTCGTAGTACCGATTAATCGATCTTGAAGTTTTTGCATTTTCGATTATCAAATTGTTGATATTTTTACCCCTCGACTATTCTTTTGTTTCTTTATTGCTAACGTCGCGGTCAAATGTTCACCGACATTTACAGCCGCGTGAAATTGAAACGTTTTCCTTTTCTCATTTACGTAAAACATCGCTCATCCGCACATTAGTCAAAATTGTACGTGAAGGAATAAGTGAATAGATAAAGAGTCGAAAAAATCTGAAGCAGTTTGAAATTTATCAACAGCTGTCAGTTTTTAATTATTTCTTTGAAACTGTATTACTAATTTTGTAACGCGAAAATATCGTAGATATTCAGAAACAAGATGGAAATTAAAACGGACACGGTGCTTCCTCGTAATTGTTCAGCATTGACATTTCTTCAGAATAATTATAAAACGCAATTACTCGCGATGGACATTTTTTAGGGGTGTATAGAGAAACGACGAGGAAGTATTGGGCAGAGTCCAAATTGCGTCCTGTTGTTTTTTTCTCTTGTTATTCCGCGTGACTGATATTCATTACCATATATGACATCCTGTGCCGACTCGATTAACGTGTCATCCTGAATAATTCAAAATTAGGCCATTTTTTCTTTGTATAATTATTGATTAGGTTTTTAATAACAAAAATTGAAATTCCACGAATAATCCCAAAATTAATTAGAAATAAATATAGTTTAAATCTTTGTAGTCGTCTGAAATTATCCTACGGTGGACACAGAAATGTTGCCACTTTTTGATACAATAAAAAAATCGAGCCTTTTATGTTTTAGTCATTGAAAAATCGTTGATTACATTGAAATCAATGTATGCTTGCATTAGTACAATGATAAAAATATAAAAGTGGACCAAATTCAAGAGTGAGAGTCGTACGATCATCGAAGTGAAATGGAATTTCCAAATATGTGACAATATATAATCACGACATTCACTTGGAACTGAACCGACCAGTTAAATTTATACATCGTCGCAATATCTCAGGGCCCTCTGCTAGTATCACGTGAAATTCGTGTGATATATCAAAACCTTGTCGGCGATCATACGTAACATTATTAAAGCGGTTGACAAGAAAAACCGTAGTTAAGGACAATTAGTGATGGTATAATATAGAGATTTTCAAGAAAACCATATTATTCACGGACTTCCAACAAGTTAACATGTCCGTTAATAATTTACTTTTGTTCAGAATCTCTTTCTTCTCGAAATAGCATTAGCTACGTAATTTTTGTTATTCACCGAGGCGCTTCCTCGAAATCACTAATCACTTATGGTAAGGCCGGAGGAAGGGATGTGAGGTTTAACCACATCTTAAGATAAACGTGCGTCACGTTCCAGTTATAATTATCGGTATTCAAACTAAATTTAAATATGTAAATGAACCAGCAGAGAAACAAAAAAAATCGAATTGAAACGAAACAGCAATCAGTTCTTTGTATTAATTTTTGTTTCAATTAGCCATTCGGTCCAGCGTATTGTCGAATAATATTTCAAGTAATGGTAACGAAAAGAAGAAAAACAATGCAATATGTAGAAACAATTATCAAAAACAACAAATTAAATCTTTTCATTGTTCAACAATCACAACATCCAATCTTCTATTAATACAATCTGATCAAATGACCTGGTAACTCGTCAGTATGATCATAAACTTTTGCGAATCTCGACAACACCACGGATCTACTTAACTACTGGAAACATCATTTTTCAAACGCTCCTTATTTTATTCCGAATTACAAAAAATCTCGAAATAAATTACGGTGTAGTAGCAGTAATGCACGGTAATTTAGTTTCAAATTTTCTGTAATTTAAAAGATGCATTTAAAAAAAAGCTAAATTTTTTAAATATGTCGCACATCAAGATTCTTGTAAGTGATCACTAAAAAATAACTCTCGTACATTCTGAGATCCGATCGATTTTTTTTTTATTACTGCCACGTCAATGTTGAAATTTTGGTACAAGGCCATTTCTTTTCGGGAATTTCAAAATTCCCCTATCGCTGCAATCATATTGAGCAGATCAAGCAGAATTTTGTGTTTCGTCACTAAACGATATAAACAACGAAGGCTTTGGATGTTTCTAATTCCCGAATGGCCTTCTCTTTAGTTCGCGAGAGAATGCAATTGTTATGTCAAATGGCCGCACGAATCTCTGTAATCAGAGCAATATAAAAATAGTAACAGTTTTTTGTACCGTCCTAATACATATATTGCATATAGTCCGAAAAAAATGGTGAATGGGTCATAACAGTACTATCGAGGCACGGTTAAATCGATCACGGACGAGAGGAGAAAGGGAAGACGGAAATACCCGGACATAGAGAACCATAAAGTCACTTTTATATTACCGGAAAATTACACGATAGTCAATGACAAAAATAAACTCCCTGCGGCGACTTATTTTGCGATTGACATTGATATAGAATCGTAAAAAAAAGATACACGATGAGCGGCAAAAGAAATATCAATATCTAGGGCGAAAAAGATGTTAAAACTTTCAGTTTTGCTTTTGTACTTTAGCAAAAAATGAGATGGGGTACTGAAATTGCTATAATGTTTTTTCTCGACAGAATTGAGACCTCATTCTATACTAATTTTTTAAAATTCGTAACCGTCTGATCTTCAAAGTACCGTTTCATTTATTAGGCTACGAGGAGGGTCCTATAGAGAATAATTTTCCCAAAAGTTAGATTGAAAAAATGTATAATTGTACTCCAGATTGCCAATCAGGTGTGTGATAAAGAAAAAAAATGTTATCCCGAGCAGCAGGGAATTCTAAACAGAATGTACGAGGTCTGTTCAAAAAGTATCGCGAATTTTGAATTTCCGCGGGCTACGTATATTCGATTTTCGATTTTTTTGTGGCGTTAGGTTGGTACTCGTGTCCCTCACTTATGCTGAAAAAATCGGCCATTTTTAATGTTTAGTTAATTGTCGACAGCTGTTTTGGTTAGACGTGTTTTGGCTTGTATTCGATTTTTGCCTATTCCAAAAAAGCAGCTTCCATTGCGATGATTGAGCTTTGGTTTCCACGTCATAACCATAAAGCCATGATTCGTCGCCAGTTATGACCCTCTGGAGCAAATTTGGGTCGTCGCGGACCGAGGCCAACAGCTCCTTAGCAATGTTAACGCGACACTGTTTTTCTCCGAAATTGAGCAATTTTGGCACGAATTTCGCGACGACCCGTCTCATGCCCAAATCATTGGTAAAAATCGAATAGCGCGAGCCAATATCGATATGTTTAGTTCCTTAGCAACTTCTCTAACGGTGATTCGACGATTGGCCAATATTAATTTCTTCACTTCATCAATGTTTTCGTCTGTTGTTGATGCGCTCGGTCGTCCGGAACGCATTTCGTTGTTCGCATCTTCTCGGCCCTCTGAGAACATTTTGTACCACCGATAAACGTTGCTTTGGTCCAAGGTAGCTTCACCATATGCCACAGTCAACATTCGGAATGCGTCCGCGCACTTAATTTTGTTTTTCACACAAAATTTGATACAGATTCTTTGGTCCATTTTTTGGAATAGGCAAACGTCGAAAACAAGCCAAAGCACGTCTAACCAAAACAGCCGTCAACAATTAACTAAACATTCAAAATGGCCGATTTTTTCAGCATAAGTGAGGGACATGAGTACCATACTAACGCCACAAAAAAATCGAAAATCGAATATACGTAGCCCGCCAAAATTCAAAATTCGCGATACTTTCTGAACAGACCTCGTAATGTGCGGACTAAAGTTTATTCGACGAAACGAACGTTTCGTTGAATCAACGAGAATTTTGAATCTCGACATTTTGACGTAACAGATGGCGAAGAAATGAAATAAATTCTTACACGCATATATTCGTCGTCGGCGTCGCTGTAACCCAGCTTAAAGTTGTTACGTAAAACATCCTCGAGGGTTCTTATGCCCGTTGCTTGAACGGATAATATGGACGTGATAAATCCGGCGTACGCGTTGTAGGTGACTAGAGCGAATACGAGACTCGCGAGAAGAGCAGTTTTACCGGAAATGCTCGTTGGACTCCAGGGAGAGCCTAAAAATAATTTAATTAATATTTCAATGAAATATAATTGAAACTTACCGCAATATTGTAATTAAATAAAAAAATATTTAATAGATATTACTTTTTTTTTGTCCATTGTAATTGTCTCGACAGTACAAGGATTTAAAGATCATTGCAATAGTTTTTTATAGCATTTTTGCATTGAATTTTCATGGACATGTATGTTGTCAATTAAACTGTAATTTCTTTTACGTAAAAAAGACTTTACTCAATTCTATTTGACGAGGCCTTCAATGGCGATCGATGAATTTTATTTTTTTGCATTATTCTTTAAACATTTTTTATTTATTTCACGACGCTATCGCGTCTCTTTTCATTGCTCATTGGTTCTATGAAATGCAAATATTCACAGGCTATAAATACACCGCCAATATCACATTTGTCGTTATACTATATGAGTGTGGTATATGCGAGAATATTTTGCTCTCAACGTCAGTTATTCCGTGTGTACAACGGAAAAAAAATAGCTGTGCCAATATAACACGCGTAATAAAAGGAACGCACCTTGCATACATAAAATACTTATGCACCAAAGCGTCGCCTCACCGAGACCCGGACGTTTTTTTTTATCATCACTGTGAAGAGCATTTCTAGCAGCATAATTTATCGTACAGATAGCCACGATAATGAGAAAATGCATGAGTGCCACGCACAAAAGCATTTGATTATTAAACGGCTGGAGAAATATGTCTCTCATTGTGCCGGACTCCGGTGGACGAATGTAAATGTTTCTTCTGCAATTAACGGGATGAAGGACGTTATTTTTTTCTCGATATAATATTTTAAAAAATATTGAAGATAAGAGGATTAAAATAATTATATGAAAATTATATCATGTAATAGACCATTGAAATGATTGAAAAACACATTTATTCGTTCCTCATGGAAATTTGTGTACTTCCTCACGACAAAGTAAGACAACACCTCGGCAGGAGTGAAGCTTTTTTTTTTACTACCGCCACATCAATGTTGAAATAAGAAAATCAGAAATTAGATATGTTTTTTTATAACAATCGGTCACTAAGTATTCCGGCAAATTCTTCGCATTTTGTGCGAAACATTGGACAAATTATCAGTTAAAAAATTTATGTATATGATGGAAAATTAAAAATTGAGAGTGCAAACGTTTCAACATCGATTATTCCGTATTAAAAAGAAACACATATTTTTTCATTACGAAGTAAAAACGTTTTTTTTCATTCCTACCGGTATGTATTTACAAATAAATTCCACGATAATTATTAATATTTATTTTTATGTACGAACGTGTAACGTATCAGTGGATGAGTAAAACTCATGTCACGCTGACGCTCGTCGTTGATCGTAATGTAACCCAAACCTATGTCAACGTTACCGTTGTAAACGTCACCGAGAAGATTGTTCCACACTTTGTTCGTCACGGTGCCGAGTTTCTCGTACGGTACCATTTCCATGCTTGCGGGTCATTTTTTAGCCATTAATTGTCATTTATACTTGTTGCTATTTTAATGATTCAACAACTAATTAAGTTATTATATGGTTATTGATTACATCATAATCGAGTCAAAAGTAAAAGTGTCTGTACCAATGGACCACTTAAGAATACCACGTTGGACGGAATTTCGACGAAAGCCCAACCACAATAAACTGCTGGTATGTATATAAGGTCAACGCCGTGAGTTTATGACTTTTGGCACGTTGACGACGTTTGATCGATCGGAAATTTGATTTAGGATTACATTTCACGATATCGCGAAGTGATGCGAAACCTTCGCCCGATCTACAGAGGGTATTGTTGAAGAAGGCGAGTGGTCCATTGGCAAAAACATCTGCCCTAATTGATTATTAAGGACTCACATACCCCGGTAATTTTCAAAAAATCCATTTTTTTACACATTTTTATTCATTATGCTTTTAAGAATCGTTAAAAAAAAACTTTTAAGACAATTCCAATCCGTTATAAAATTATAGCAATAAATGTGACCAGACATCGTGGTGCGACGGCTACCTACCAGTAACTTTAACCGCGTTTTTCACGAAACGACGTTTTTAGACAGTGTCAGCACGATAACTCAGTCAATTTTAAATATTTTTTAACCATTTTTTTTTTTAATCCTGATAATTATTTTTTCTATAGTCTGACGAGAGGTTTTTGTAATTTTTTTGTTGGACAATTTTTTATAAATAATTAAACACTAATTTTTTTATTTTAATTGCATACTAAAGTTTGAAATACTGTAATTTCTTTATTCTCTTACTACTACATTATTTTACTAGATTCATTTTTTATTTTTGTAGATCGGATAATTTTTGGTGAAGTTATGATATCGACGAGCAGGCGCCATAATTTTCATCAGTAGTCCATTTATACCAATAAAAAACAATGTCAATGTTAAAAAAAAAATTTTAATTTTTTTAGTCATAGTCGAAAAGTTATTAAAAAATGTGAAATCAACAATTTAATTTAATTTCACCATGTCACTTTTATAATAATTTTTCAAATTTACTCATCTCCCAGCGCGCGCAGCGGTATGTCAGCCTCTAATATAAGATCGTCACTTAATAATCAATAATATATTCGAATAAATATATCAATAATATATTTGAATTAATACTTAATAAATGTCCAATTAATAAATTATAAATTGTCACTAGTTAAATAATTCATTATTAATTAACTAAATGAATAATATAAATATACCTGGCGTTCAAACTATTCGTTAAAAAATCTACGAAATCGTGCAACGGTTGAATTTCAGTTATCTCCTCCTCGGCGTCTGTTCCCTCTCTCATTTGACCGTCATCAGTGCCGTTTAATATTCCCACTACTATACGACGTCCATTAAAGTTGTTTCGCAATTCCGTACTCACCTTGTTTTATTTGCGTTTGATCGAAATAACGGACGATAAATAATTGTTAGTGGCGATGGCATTTCCGGATGAATTTCGACACTTTGGTTAAATATAATGACATATTTACCGGAAGTTTCAATGACGGCGATCCTGGATTCCATGAACCAAGAGGTTCAACAACGAGACTCGCGTTATCGGCTATTCGGATCTTGTAAATGTGCACGAGATAAAAGGCCATTGTTTGACTTTCCATTATCGAGTATTCGAGATTTTTCGTTATGTTCTCGTGATAATATTGTCGCGATAGACTCTTCAAATTTTTGCTCGCTATTTTACTCTCGTAGATCCGTAATCCACGACATGTTCTATTAATTGTAAGAGTACTTTGTTGAATTATCGTAACGTCACTTTATTGACAAATTAAAAAAAAAAAGAATTCCTAACGATTAATATTCTTGTAAAATATTTAACTTGATATATATATATATATCAGTCCTGAGTTATAATAATTTGGTAATCTTGTGGCAAAATCATTATTAGCACATGTGCTATGAAAAAAAAAACTCAAAATATCTTCGACTTAAAGAAAATTTTTGTCGAAAATTTATTCGGAATATCTAAAGTATAATTTTTTTATACATCGTTATTCTATACTTGTATAGTCTTTTTCCCTCTGAGGGTGGATAAAAAATTTCGTATTGAGGTAGTAGTCTGGTAACTTAAGCCGATTTTCATGTCGTTTTTGGAGAGCGTTTTTTTGTAGGAAAATAAAAATGAATCGTTTTGGTTATTTAGGATGTTTTTATTTACATATTAAAGATACAAAAAAATTTTTTTTGAAAAAATGTAATAGTTTATTATTATTATTATTATTGATCGAAGTTGGCACCTCGAAAAAAAGGGCGTGGGTGGCCCCGGTGATTTTGGCTCTTGATGTTATCTGAAATCAAAAATTCTTGATAATTCTTAATCTATAGACATGTCATTCTGGTCGGAACTACTGAAGTTTAATTTCATGGATAAATAACAAAATGAAAATTAAACAAAATGAAATTTAACTTCAGTAGTTCCGACCAGCATGACATGTCTATAGATTAAGAATTATCAAGAATCTTTGATTTCAGATAACATCAAGAGCCAAAATCACCGGGGCCACCAACGCGCTTTTTTTTCGAGGTGCCAACTTCGATCAATAATAGTAATAATAATAAACTATTGAATGTTTTCAAAAATTTTTTTTTTTGTATCTTTAATACGTAAATAAAAACATCCTAAATATCCAAAACGATTCATTTTTATTTTCCTACAAAAAAACGCCCTCCAAAAAAGACATGAAAATCGGCTTAAGTTACCAGACTACTACCTTAAAATTGATTTTTTTTTCCACGTGCGAAAAGTACGACAACTTCGACGTTTCGAGATTCTTATGTATTATGTAAATCTTCGTTGAATATCTGGTTTCATCAATTTAGTCTTCTATAGTACACACGCGCTCACTCACACGGATACACGCAATTAAAAGTTTTCACAGTTATTAAAACCAGGGACAAATATCTCCCGTAACTTTGAAGTGAATAATGATATGCATCATTGATTGAAAATTCGATACAGTGTTCTACGTCAAACAAACAGTGTCAGATGTTCTACGTCAAAATCAAATTGTTTGCATCAAATTTTCTTTTTTTCTTCAACTTCTTGAAATCATAAATATTTGAATAATTTTATATTTCAATGGCGGACATTGTGCCGAAATAATTTATTCGCCGATTACAGTATTATATATATATATATATATATATATATATATATAGTAAATATATGCATATACGTCTACGATCAAATTGCATAATATTTCGTAAATGCTCTTCGAACCTGTTGGAGTCCGAAAGAGTCGTCTCTGTTGCTCGTTTGTCAGAGTGAAAGGCCGTCCCGACAACGACGTCTGTATTAATTCCAATCGTTAGATTACGAAGAGTCGTGTCGATTATGGCATCCTCCGGTTGGTTCGTTACCAAGAACCAAGATACGTAGTAGTTGAAAAGTCGTTTGTTCGACGCCTGTAATTATTAACATCTTAAAACTTCTAAATAATCACAGGTGTATCTGTAATATATATGTATATGAATATGTGTATACATGTTGTGCCAAAAGACAATTTTGTTTTTTGCTTGTTTTTTCGATCTTTGATAACAAGATTACCTCACGCACAAATAGAATCTTACGACATTTTTTACTGACGTCTAATCAATTTTGAAATAAAACATAAATAAACATTTTTTTCGAGAATTTCGAAAGTTAGATAAAGCGCTAGAATCCATCGATGATTCTTACTTTTATGCAACAAACGAGCTACTCGTAAATTCAGGATCGTTTGATTGATTTTATATGAAAGAAAAATGTTTGAAATAATGAGAGATGAAATTTGAAGATTATTATTGTTACCACTTTGAGTACGTTGTCCGAGGATGTGAGATTGAGCCCGTCCAAGAGTACTACGGATCCAATGCGGTGTCTCTGTATATCAAGGGCTTCCGGTAATTTTGGATTGCTCAGAGAATCGATGGCCAAGCTTATGCCCTTTTCGCCGAGACACGTAATCAGTGGTCTCGCGTACTCCAAAGCGCAATCTTCTTTGTTTTTTAATTGATTATTCAATTTTGCGGATAAATGGAAAATTTTTGTACGAATTCTATGAATAAAATCACTGGGGTGGTGATTGACGGAAAATTTTGTCAGTTGAATGTAGCCAGATAAATTTTTCTCAAGTGTCGAAATTCTTCTAGGGGTCATTAAACATAACGATGTAAAAGATCCTCATCATTAACGTAAGTCAAAATTGGTAGAAGGAGAGAAAATAAGGGCTACGTGACTGTATATCAATCAGATAATTAAAAGCGTAGCGTTAAACTGTCCTGAAACTTTTCTTCTGTGTTAATACAGAAAACAAAAATTGTACTAATCTTTATTGTGTCTAGATTACTGTGATTTCATTATTTGTTAATAGGTTTTTATTGTTAAGGCGAAAGTTTTTATACTCACTACGAATCGCGACTTTAATGAGAATTTATTAAGATAAAATGATTTACTTTCGTTTCGATCAGCCGCATATTACAGTACTTCGCCGTTAAATTCACCTTGGCCTCTCTGCTCGGTTCATTATCCCCGGACATCGAGAGAGGGAGAGATTCCACACATATGATTTTTTTATAATTATTTCTTCCGATAGAAGAAAACAAACACAAACACACACACACACACGATAATCCACAATAGTTGTAGATTCTTTATGAAATAAAAAAAATTGTTTTTATTGTACAAATTTACAAGAATTCAATGTAGATATTCGACGAAATTTGACATTTTTTTTTCTCTATGCCCAAGTGGCCCACGCCATATACTTTCGCAATGATCGCCCCGCGGCTTCTCTTCACTCTCACCTCTGGCCATTTCTAATTTACGATACTTCTCTATATGTAACGAGCGGTTTTCGAATTGAAAAAAAAAAGGATGCAGTGAGATGATGAAAATGATATCACACTCCGTAGAAATATAATAATAATTTCTTTTGCATCAAACACATTCGATATGCATCGAAACTGATGAAAGTATATTTCTTGAATATTTAGTTTTTACGTAATATTTGTATGACACATTTCATCGTATTGCGATGGACGAAAAATCCTCATTTTTAAAAAAATTCTGTAGCATTGTGAGTATAAAAAAAACGTTCAGTAATTAGGAGGTAATAAAAGTAAGAGAAAGTAGTCGTTGGTAGCGTCTGTAATATTGTTCTTAGACTTGTTTTCAGCAAGAATGCTGAATTATTTGTTCAATACATCAAAGTTTTCGTTTCTAATGAATTTTCGACAGGCAATATTTTAAAATTTTTCGAATAGAAAGGATGATAAAAAATTTTTTATTTTCACCAAGAACGTCATCACTTTCGATATGACCTCAAATTTTTACGAAATTTCCCTTTGTTGAGCCTGTACAGACGAAAATTGGTATTATGGGCCAGCAATTCGTTTGAGAGATACGATTTGTTTTAGTCATTAAGGCCGTAGTCTGGTCTAGAGCGCGATTTTTCACGTCATTTCTAATGTGCAATAACGTTTAAACCGTTGAAGTTGTCTTGATGAAAATTTACACGTGCATTTATTGATCCTTAGAGAATACTTGTACATTAAAAAAAAAAATTATTTTAAATATTTTCATGTAGTTTTTTGCCTTGCTGCAACATGGTGCGCCGAAATCGGCGCCCACTCTGGACGATGTTGTATGCATCTGAAAAAAAAATACATATATTCTCAATCTGTATGAGTATTCTGAGCACTGGTAGCAGAATTGGTACTTAAAAAAATTTTTTGACAAAATGGCGGCCTGTTGAACTTTCATTAATGATATTTCATACATTTTCGGGTACTCGACGAGTTATAAAATGTCGACAAAATTATTGTTCGACTCAATAAAAAAATTTTTTAAGTACCAATTCTGCTACCAGTGCTCAGAATACTCATACAGATTGAGAATATATATATTTTTTTTTTTCAGATGCATACAACATCGTCCAGAGTGGGCGCCGATTTCGGCGCACCATGTTGCAACAAGGCAGAAAAACTACATGAAAATATTTAAAATAATTTTTTTTTTTTATGTACAAGTATTCTCTAAGGATCAATAAATGCACGTGTAAATTTTCATCAAGACAACTTCAACGGTTTAAACGTTATTGCACATTAGAAATGACGTCAAAAATCTCGCTCTAGACCAGACTACGGCCTTAAGACAATTACGTTATATTAACAATTTTCCAAACTGTGCATCGTGCATCAAAAGCCGTTCTACCTTGATCTATCTCGCTGAACTTTTTCTTAATTGCCTTTTTTATATTTGGTAAAAAAAAAATCTTCAAAAAAACTGAAAACCTACAGTTGTATAAAAAATATTTAAAAAATCGTGAATGCGATCGTGAAATTATGGATCAAGGCGTTAAATGCCGCATATACAAAAATTGCTTTAAAAATTATATATGTATGATAAACATCTTATAATATATATATATATAATATAGCATATGCCACAGGCTGTTTTTGCTCGTTTTTTCTTTTAATAAAATCAAGTTTTGGCGGGCGCTTGTGCGTATACGTGACTGTGTATGTTCTTGTCCGACTTTTTATGACCGTGGAGAATCTCATGTAGATGAGACATTCCACTGCAGTTTGAAACACTCAAAAATTTATTGTATCCTGAGAATAAAAAAAAATCAGATTGTACAACCACAATTTATTGAATTATTTATTTATTTTAATAATTTATTTGAATTTATTTGAATCATTTTTAAGTAAACAAATTTTTCTAAATAATCTACCATATTTTTCATCGTTTAGACGATGATTTTACAAATAAAAATGTATTTTTGTAGTAAATGAGAGGCACAGATACACTAATTCGAATAATTATATATCATGCTTTATTGAGGGCAGGCAAAAATTTTACGTTTGGAGTAAAACATTTTTATTGTAAATTTAATAGTGTTGTTATTATTATAGCTGAATATAACTTATTGTTGACCAAATTACATATTTCTTCTAGTATCCATTTTTCGCTCTCTTCGAAGATTTTGTTCGTTCGAAATTTTAACTATTCACAGATTTTTGAATATACATACAAAGTAGCTACATAGCATGGTAGAAAAGCTTCGATCGTCGATCGGTCCTTCGATTTTGTTAACGCGCCCGGAGGGGGATTTCTCTTGAGAGTCTAAAGTCCGTAGCCAGACTTTACGGAGTCTATAAGAATTCGGGAGCGAACCGAAGACGCTTGAGTTTTATTCAAAATTTTGAGCCGGTACGGTGCCAATAAAAACGCTCTCGACATAAGGACTTACGCGTGTGATTGTGGTACGTGCGTTGCAATCTATGTGACAACGATACGTCAATTCTGTCGTTATTATTATTAATTTGGTAATTATTATTCTAACATTTTAGATATTATAATTAATGAGAAAAATAATGCGAATGGTGAATTATTTGTGTACTCACTCGAGGAACCGAGCTCGTCGAAAAGTACGATCTGTTCCCATGATCTCCACGAGGCATATTCCAATATCAATTGCAACGATAGGGCCGACGGTGTCGAGCAGACGGCACTCCCACGATTTATCGTCAGAATATACGATATTAAGAATAGACACTTTCTTTCCATTGCTAAAACTCTAATTTACGATTAAATGAATATTAAGATTTTTTTAACAACAGTTTAATAGTGTAATTAATTAGTCAATTTATCACGTAATTGATTTATGTTGCATAATGTGTTATTAAACGTTGGAAAAAGGGTTTTATTTTTGTTTTTTTGCGATAATAAATTGTATGGAAAATCCAAAAAGAAAGATTGTTCGACATGGTTTTCTGGGCATGTTAAAAAATATTCAGATAGATTCATGAAAAATTGTAAGACGAATCGTACTTTTTAAACATTTATTTTCTTCTGAAACACAATGCATCGCTTGTTACAATTATGAGAATTCGGATTCGAATATTTGTTTACATGATTGTAGAAGCATTTCGAACAGTCATTAGTTTGAGACTTTCCATACGATTCATTTCCAGTAAGTTGAAAATGAGCCTGCAGTCCTCTCTTAATCACTTCATTTGTAATTAATGTTTTTTTTCTTCAGACGAACAGAATTTTTCCTTACTGCTCTAATATCATTAATATCGCGAGACCCGAGCGAGTTGTATAATTTGTTTTATAATGAACTATTATTATGGCTGGTGTAGCTCCGTAACTCTCAGCTTTTACTCTTACGTACGGCACGCGAAAGAATCGTACGAAATCGGTCTCCATAAAATACTTGGGTTCGATAAGGTCCTTATCCGCTCGGCCCCGGCGAATTATTTAATAACTCACTCCTCGCGACTCGCGTGTCGTTTGATAAATGTCAGTCGTTGGCTTGCACCACGATTCCATGACTCGAAATATGACGAGTATGAAGGAAATCGACGATTTATCGAAACGATGAACATTAACAAATTTACAACCAAATATTATCTTAAGTTAAGCAAAAAGTATTTCGTTCAAACTACCTTTATATTTCTATATTGTTAATTAATGCCAATGTCGATGTAAGAATGATTCGTGCTTTGACTGAAAGTTTCTGGCGCACAAGTTTATTTTCAAGTGAATAAGATTATGATCGCGAAAAGTCACCGTTTCTAGGGGCTTGAATAATTAATTGATTGGAGGTGCGAATTAATATTCGCGCCTCTAATCAATTAATTATTCAAGTATTAGCGTCGGTTAACGACAACTGGGATGGCACAGAGGTAATATATTACAAAAACAATGGACGATCAGCATTAGCAATATTACAAACAAACAAAAAATGTCAAATGAGCAATTGATTGAATTTCATTGAAAAAGCTATCCATAGATTATTAGAATATATTGTTTTTATCTTACAAATATTCAATTCTAAACGATAAATAACATAAGTATAAATAAATGTCCAATTATTTCTTGCATTATTTCAGAACATCGTTAAAACGTCATTAGGACGTGGGAAGGGATAAAATGCCACCAAACATTCCCGAAACTTCCACACATTGCGCGGCGTCGATTACCAAAAATATTCCAAACAATACGGAGAAACAGCTCGATAACGGGGAATATGCAAATTTGGAAAAACCCATAAATTCGGAGAAGAATGAAAATGTTCATGGACATGAGCACGAACAAGATTCCTTAAGGTGGTTCAACTTTCAGACTAAACTTATATGGCCGAACATCATTGGTATCGTTATTTTGCACGTCGGAACTGTCTACGCGCTTTTCACATTTTCCATATTCGAGTACAGAAGGCTAGCGCTCTGGAGTAAGTTTAATATCTTCGCTGAAATCCTTCCGTTCGAACACTACAGTTTTATAATATTTTTGATAAAAATAAAATTGTCTGAAAGAAATAATTGAACTATCAGTTCAATTCAATCAATTACATTTGTGTTTAATTAAGAAACTGAACAAACCCGATAGCATTCAATGCATTTTTGCAATATTCAGTTAATTTTGAAAAAACTATTAAATTTAGTCTTTATGAATGTACCAAGTGTTGTTGTAAAATGGTTGCTTGATGTTGTATTAAAAAAAACGACATTGTCAGTTAACAATTGCCAGTGAATTATCAAACGTGTTACGTTCATTAAAGTTCCCAGTATAAATTAAATAAATAGATCAATTATCGTCTGTGTGCAACTAAAGATCTTATCCTTATGATTACACTTGTATTATTCAAGGTGTATTTACCGGATTAGCGGGAGGATTTGGTGTTACCGGAGGAGTTCATCGTTTCTGGACGCATCGAACTTACAAAGCCAATACGCAACTTCGAATTGTTCTGGCCACGTGTTATCTCATAGCCGGAATGGTGGGTGTTCAATTTTTTTTTGCAGTGTACATCTCATTTGAATTTAGCGCGCAAGAAAAGGAGGCTTGCTGATAGATTGCCCTGTATAATATCGTAATTATCATAGAACTCGATCTTCAACTGGGTGAGAGATCACAGAATTCATCACAAATTTTCGGAAACCGATGCCGATCCTCACAACACCAATCGCGGCTTCTTCTTCAGTCACGTTGGCTGGCTAATGATGAAGAAACATCCGGAAGTTGTGAGAAGAGGCAAGCAGGTCGACATGAGCGATGTCCTCGCAGATCCCGTTGTTCAATTTGTCGAAAGGTTAATGACATTTAATAACGAAAAATATTTATAATTTCTTCATCGGAATTTCCTAAAAAAAAATTACATTTATACATTTTTTCATTTGTCATACGGCAGACACTTTACGACGCTGAAGCTGCTCGCTTGCTTCATACTCCCGACGATTATTCCGGTTTATTGCTGGGGCGAGGGATGGTACATGACTATATTGTCACAAATCTTCATTCGTTATCCATTTACGCTCAACGCAACTTGGTCGGTCAATAGTTTCGCTCATTTCTTCGGATCCCACGCTTACGACAAGTGAGTTTTTATCATATACATATATTCTATTACACCTTCGTAACAAATGACAACAAATCTGTATTGCATTGGATATTGTCGATCAAAACTTGGTCCAATGTAATACTTTTAATGGGGCGTATAATTGAATGACAAATGCATATGAATCAGCCAAATGGCACTACCATAGGAAATTGCATCTATGCGTTAAACGGCGTTATCATTGCAAGCAGTAAGGTGTTGGATGCAGTGTCAACATTCTAATTGCACTAATGCGCTACGGGGCGCCACTATCGTAATTGCACTAATGCGCTACGGGGCGCCACTATCGTAATTGCATCAATGCGCTAGATGGCACCACGCTACAATCGTTGACCTAGATGGTACCAATGTTAAATGGGCGGTAGGTGCTCATGACGATTAACCCTCTATCTCGATTATGAAACTCGAAATGCGTATACTGAGAATATATTTTATTGGGTAACAACGATAGTTCCTTGGCACAAATTCGACTAAATCGTTGTGTAATCTCGATTATATCTTTCACATTTCACAGAACTATTCGTCCGGCCGAGAACCGATGGGTCGCTTTCACTGCTATGGGAGAGGGATGGCATAATTATCATCACGCATTTCCTTGGGATTACAAGGCGGCTGAGCTTGGCAATTATCGTCTTAACGTCACGACGATGCTGATCGATGGTTTCGCGAAAATTGGCTGGGCAACCGATCGCAAGACGGCGTCCGAACAATTGGTGCAAAAAGTTACGGAGAATCGAGGCGACGGCAGTCATTCGCAGTGGGGCAAGGTTGTAGAATAGAGCGATTTTATAATATACGTCGTCTCGCGATCGATGCTGTGATCATTGCACGAATAAGAAACGTGCTCATGAAGTTTGAGAGAGAATTCTCGTTCGCCTTCAATGTGTGTGTCACTTTCTCTCTCTCTCTATATATATATATATATTGTATATATAATAGGACATCTACTTTCTCTGTATAGCGGGTTGTGAATTAGGAAATAATCTATTAATGTATACCATCGATGGACATATGATAAAGAATACCGAGGCAGTTTGAGAACAATATTTCGTAAATAGTTGTTTCTTTTTTAAATTACTTTTCGATATTGAACTACTTTCGTGAGAAATGGTTTTTAGTTCTCAATTTCCACAATTTATATGAAGTTAAATCGATTCTTTCGAACGAAAATCCCTGCGATTTTCGCACGTATCTATTCAAAGTGACGATTAAGCACTGTAATGTATCTATATTTAATTAGGATCGCGAAAGCATCTCGGATAGCACTTTTACATAAAATATTTTCCCATTTGAATATCCGCGGGATATATAAGATTTCGAGCCATGAGAGAGCATTTCGTATCACATTACCCAATTCTGCATACGAAATTATAACTTTTAGTATTTAGAAAATAATAATGTCTGAATTTGTTTACCGCTATAACTGTTTTATAGCGGGTTTTATATCGCGAGCGTCATAATAATATTTTATTTTTTACAATTTCGATTATCCGACAACTCGATGGATATCAAAATCGTAAAAATGTTAGTACTAGTAATAATAACCTAGTACAGTATATTAATATTTGGCGGTATATTTGTGTTACCAAAGCATCGGCTCGTTCAAACCCCTGTACATTCCATTCGTTTATTATTGCCATACTGCATCCAAATAGATTATACGATGCAACTTAGCTCAACTTAAGCGAGGAAATAGGGTTAGGACAGCGTTTTCTCAATGATATTCATGAATTTTTTTATAGTATAAAAAATGAATATAATTTATTGAAACTTTGAGAATATTTTATACATATATTTAAGTATATACGATAAAATTTTTGAAGAATTTCCGTGAAAAAACACCGAAAATATTAGCGACCCCATATTGCAGGTCACAATCAGACTCAGCATTTTGCGTACATTCTGGAAGCCGCAATTTTCATCTGAAATCAAACGACGTTGGAATTTACTTTTATTATATGTCTCTCTTCTATATGAACCTAGATGCTATCAAAAAAATAGAAAATTGAATTTTTTACAGGGGTCAAAACAAAAAAGCATGATTTTTTGCCATTTTTTACGACTTTATTTGCAAAAAAAAAATTGTTTTAAATAATGATAATATTCCGATTTTAGGTTCATATAGAGCGCAATACTATGTTGAAAGTAACTGCCAATTTTCAAAACGATTGGTGGAAAACTTTTCAAACTAGCGTGTACGCAAGTTCAAAAAAAGTCGTTTTCAGAAAAACGCGTTTGAAAAAATAGTGAGGAGAGCTACTGAAGGAGAGCTACTCACTTTAGTGGCTTATAACAATAGAACGAGTCGGAATTTTCATTTAAAATTTTGGGAACATATTTTTCAATAGTTTCACTAACAATTTATGAAATTAAAAAAAAAATCGATTTTTTGAACCGTCTAACCCTATTTCCGCCCTTAATAAAGTATCACACAACACGGATGCGTATGACTTTTCTATATTAGAACAGCCCAAAAGTAGAATTTTGAGAAATGTTTTTTTAGAAAGACTACATACCCAACGTAGAAAATGGATCTACTGATAGAATACACAGAATTACCGCCCTGAAAGATAACTCGTTATTTATGACAACATTCGAACAAAACAACATTCGAACTTTCAAAAAGGTAAAGGTATTCCTTCAGTTTTTTTCCAAGGGTAATCTATATTTATACCTCGATTTTTATGCAGTACAGTTTACATAAAAATCGCAATGCAGCTGCAATTTATGCATGAGACTTTGTAGAAATGATGATCAAAATTTAGCACTCATTTTACTAGTGTAAAGTGCAACTTCTTTAAAGATATGCTAGAGAAAAAGTTATTGTACAGGCGGAATTTAGGTTCTCAGCTTCTAAACATTACAATTTACATTTAGATTTAATCTTAAAAAATGCTATTTGTTGCTCACAATATTATGAAAATATATGTTTGAGTGTATGTGTGTTTTTCTTTTTAGTTCCTCATGGAAGAAGCCTTATGATGGTGTAACGGAATTTAAAAAAGTAGCTGAATTTGCCGGTTCTTACAGATGTTTTGTAAGACACATTTTCTCATATTTTAATTACGGAAGAATAAATTATTATATGTATGTGCTATATCAATCATTATTGTTCAAATGTTGTAAACAGGGAATTTAAAGGAGAGGAAATCGCGCAACTCTCGCAACGACAAATTTGAATTTTACCGCCAAATGAACAAGCTCGTTTCCGGTTGCGTATCTCGTCATCTTTCTTTTATTTCGTCATTTTTCCGACACTCGCGTGTGTAAACGGCAATCATTTTAGCAAATTGAAAATTCATACTTTGTCGAAACTATCAAAATTCTTTTCCATTCTACGCGATATATTAATGTGAACAGACGACAATAGATGACAAATAAAATTTCATTCAAAGAGATACGAATTTGTAAGAGTTTGCCGCCTAAATTTTTTTGGTTTGCGAGATCGCCGCCTGTCCGTCGGAGTCGCTGCGTGTTGCGGCTAAGAGGAAAGAGAGGGCGAAAGAGTGTGTCAGCGTATGCATGTGTGCGATCGTAAATCTTTTATCGTACGACGTACGATGATTAATGTCGTGAAATGAATCGTTTCATTCGACGCTATTTTCGTTATTTTTTTTGTTTTTTCTTTCGTCGTTAAACTGAAAAATATCGTTTTTGACCATGACGGTAATAATTACAGATGAGGTACGTACGGTAAAATCATCGCAAGTCTGGTTACAAAGTTCAGGACGATAAGAGAGAAATGAGAGTTTGAAAATAAATGAAATTTTTCTATACCCGTGAAACGTCATTTTCGACCGTGTGTCTTTATCTACTCTACCAGATTTACAATAGTTTTGTGCTCAAGTACGATTTTATCGCGTTTCAATGTAAAGTACCAAAATTTCATAAATTTCTCAAACTTTCGATCCAATTATCTTGGACTTTGTATTGGAAAAAATATGGACTGTCTTTAACCCTCAAACTGTTTGGTTTGTAGAACTTTCGAGATACGTTTGATGCGGTGTCTGACACTCGAATGCGCAATTTCATGAAAAGGATATAAGTTTTTAACACTTGAGTACTGTCAAACTGTTGTCCTTTCGAAATATATCCCAAAAATCAAATTCCACGAATTTTAACTTTTATTTCGTGAATCTCTAGAATTGCACACGTCGGGTATAACGACATGCGAACAAATTTTTCGAAAATAAATGATACATTTTAGAACAAAGTTGAACGCAGTGTACTCGCGCATTATCACTTTACTGCCATTAAAATATTGTTCTCTGCGAACTTCCTCAAACAGTTCGAGGGTTGATAAAATGCTTGAGCGATTTAATAAATCGATGTAACTTGATGTTTTGTTAACAGACTATGCGGCAGGAGATTTTTGCTTGATTGATGGAACTAAGAGAAATTCTTGAAGATTATCGGATATAACAAATAAAAGAAGACACTGCGATGTACTGTCTACAGTGGTTAATACCAGTTTTGCTGATACCAAAACCCGTTAATCCTGCGCTCCTACAGACGCACGTTATGTTTATGGTGCTATACCTCATCGGTTTCTTTCTGGAGCACAAACCTTGTACCATCTGCAGCGGCGTTTTTCTTGCCGCTGTGTTTCTCATATGTTACAGCGGCGTAGGTAACTGCCTATTCTGGAGCAACAACTGCGATGCCATAAAGTGTGACGGCGATTGACACATTTCTTGCTTTTTCTTCTTCAATTCTTCTATTTCTAATTTTTTATGCATTCTTGTCTCATTTCACCGACGGTGTTCTTTAGTAATTTTGATGTTGAAAAATCCGTGATGTTATGAAACTTTGAATTTTTGATAAAAATATACTTTAGACTAAGAGCCAGCAAACCAGGATGTGCGAGCACATTAATTTTAGGCGTTAAGAGATACTCGTGATGCGCGTTTAATTCGGGTATGAATTTCGTCAGTTTTGTCTGTGACAACGATGAGTTTTTGTAGATTTAAGTTGACGAGATGAAAAATCCCGAAAGTCATGATCGGATAGCTAATAGTGCGCTTATTAACGAGATAATATCGATTGTACGTATTAATATTCGAACGTAAACATCTTTCGTCGTCGGTTATACACATACGAATCACGGTCTAGATCAAATGAACAATTTCGTTTATAATTTTGTGTACTCGAATTCGTAAAATCTGTGATTCCACATCATATAATATGGATATTAGATGAAATATTTATTTTCACCGGAAACTCCGACAACGATGCGTCGTCCTATCGGGATTATAAATATCCGATTTTTTTCGGAAATTTTGCTTTACGATACGTTAGGATAATAATTTTTTATGACGCGTCGGTTATGCTGAAATGAAAACAATTATGGAATAAAGGAAAACAAATTAACTGTAAATTGAACGACTTGTGCGACACGAGATATCTTAATATTTTTAGCCTTTCTGTTTTATGTTGCAGAACATAGAGCATAGACATGTTTATGTATATAGCTCTTTTTATTACGTTGTATAAATGCTCGCAAATGTGTGTAAAAAGATAATGTAGTTATATATTACGTGAATAATTTATATTAATCGGGCGTACTTCGATTGCACGATGGATTAATCCGCAAATAAAATATTTTTATAATAAACTTAACGTTTAAAAAAACAAAATTGTTTCTCATTGAATAATGCGTAACTCGGAAATTTTATGAATATACAAATTATGATTACGCGCACAAATTACGCACCCGACAGTAGTGACGCTGCCGGTAATTGCAAGAGTTACGAGCAATTCGGAGCGAATTTTTTTTTCACATTTGAGGTTAGAACGAAAGAAATCTTTAATTTTTAGGTTAGAGTGAATTAAAGTTGCAACCGGCAATAAAGTTCGCAGTACTTTTTCTTTTCATTGTGACAAAAGAGATCAAATCTCCTAATAAAGATACAGAAGTTCATAGAATGGCTGCAATTCCTCTGAGTCTCGCTGAGAAAACTTTTATTCTTCACGGAGTTGACGTAAGAAAAAAAAAACAACAAAACATCATTTTGACAATCACATGTTACGACACTCGAGCACTTTTTCCAAATGTAACTTTTTTGTTTTTTGGTAAATGAAAAAAAAATGCAAATTCCTAAACAGGCAGATTTTCGTACTGATGGAAGACGCAGGTGCGAATATCGTTCGATGGAGATCGAAACAAAATTGATGCCACACACGAATGGTTCTGCGAGGTTGAAAATTGGAAATACCGATGTACTTGTGGGCGTTAAGGTTGAAGTCGACTCACCTTTTCCCGATAGGCCTTTCGAGGGAAAACTCGAATTTTTTGTAGATTGGTAAATGTTCAGGAAACGACTAGAGTCTGTAACGGATAGCTTTTGTTTTTTCTATAAAAAATTCATGAAGAATGTTTTTTCCCATGCAGTTCGGCCAACGCTACTCCTGAATTCGAAGGCAAAGGGGGTGACGATTTGGGCACGGAAATTAGTAACGTTTTGGCGTCAGCTTATCAATCCTCGAATTCCATAGATCTTAGAAAATTATCGATATTACCTCATCAAAAATGTTGGAAGATGTACGTCGATATTTTGGTGAGTTCTCGTTACCGTGTAGTCGTAATAGCTTTTTTTTTTAATGACGAATTGACTTCCCTCTAGAGGAAAGTAAAATTACAGAAACGAAGCTTCCTTAATCTATTACATAACATCTAATTAAATTTAATCATAGATTCTACAGTGCGGCGGAAACCTCTTTGACGCCGTTGGAGCCGCTGTCAAAGCTGCATTGTTTAGTACGGAAATTCCAAGAGTGACTGGTGCAACTCTGGACGGTGGACAACCGGATATACAATTATCGGATGATCCGTTCGATTGCGTTAGATTAGACACTGAAAATTATCCGGTGCTCATCTCGTTGTGCAAAGTTAGTCGAGGCTCTGTGAACTAAAGATTGAAGCAATTTTTCCATGACCTCGCTATGCCGAACTTGTTAAATAATGTTTGCTTTCAGATCGGTGATAAGTGCGTCGTTGATCCGACCGCCGAGGAAGAAATGTGTGGCTCCGCCACCCTAGTAATGTCCGTTACGCCAAAAGGACGTATAACTTCTACAGTGAAAATTGGTTACGGTAGCCTGCAAGCAACAACTTTGATGAAAACGCTAGAGGTAGATTTTCACTATATTACCCTCATTGCAAACAGCAAAGTCTATAGCAATGACGATTTTTTTTTTGGTCGCTAATTCACTTATCGCAATTATGTTCTTTTCAGATGGGAACGGACATCGGAATAAAATTGAATCACGCGATTATAGATGGTTTACAAAAAGAGGATGCACTTGGATCCAAAAGACCAATTTTTGGTTTCCTCAGATAGTTTCTTTTTAAATAAATATTTTAATAAAAAAAAATACAAAGAATACTTTAGTAAGCTTTATTCCATTGATATTTACGTAACAAAATTATTTACACGGTAACATCCATCTCTTCGATCCAAGTCAAAATTGCCTCGACGTTTTTTTGATAATCACTCTGGGTGGTCGTTAAAGCTTTCAAATCCACGATAGTGAGCTTATTGCCGATTGGAATCGTCGCTACGTGATAGTTCCATATACTGAGACATTTAACCCAAACGATATCGGCGTTACATACAGCCACGTCTTTGTAAAGTTGGACGCAACAATCCTTAAAAAAAAAACAACAATTCTCTAATTGTTCGATCAAGTTTGATTCATGAAATGAAAAAAAATTACCTGCAGAACTGGATGTTGATGAGAACTGAGATAAGATTGAGCTATATCGAGGATTTGCCACAATTGTCGCTCTTGAAGTTTCAGATTTTTTGCTACAATTCCAGTTTGTGTGAGAAGGATTTTTTGCAATTTGTACATTTGCGTAAATTTGTAAGCATTTTTCGAATCTTTCTTGTAACTTTCTTTCGCTGATGTCATTAAGAATCGCGAGAGGGCGGGTAACACTTGCCTGATGGAAAAGATTCAATACAAAATTCGTAAATAATGAATAGTAGCGGAAATTTCTAATTGTCGCATCGACAACTCACTTGAGAGTCCGAGATCTGATGAAATCCTGAGAAACATTCGCCAGGGTGTATAAAAGTTGCCATGCTCGATTAATCACGAGTACATTGGTGTCGTGAAATCTATCGACCAACGGATGCCACAATTGATGAACTAACGGCAACAATTGCTCGCTCCATTTCGACAATATGTGAAGTCCTTCGTCCAATATTTGCATAGCTAATAAACTTTTCGGTACGTCTTTCGATGGCAAAAAATTTAAGCAACACTTCATAACGTCCTCTGTCATATTCACGTGAGAAGGTGGCTTGATTTTTTCCTCCTCTACAAAATAGTAATGCAATAATTTGTTACGGATACATAAATTTAAATTAACATTTCTAATTCGAAGAATTTTAATTGTTGATCCAATTTTTAAATGTTGACATTAATTGTTGCTTTCTCGATTGTTTTTTTTTTTACAGTACTTTTGCATAAAATTACGCGAAAAAAAATTCAAATTGAATCAATATTGCGCGTACCTTCTTGATTATCGTAAGTAGAAAATTGATCGGCAGTTCCATTCGTCAAATCCTTTTCAATATCTTCGGGACCTTCGACGATGTCTTCCTCAATATTTTCCGAATTTTTTTTAGCTTCGGAATATTCGAGAATAGATTTAATTACAATTTCCACCCTATTTGAGGGTTCCTCGAGTTTTTCATTTTCCGAAGTCGCTCGATCGTTTGTCAATTTTCTTATGCAGACGGTAAATATGTAGAGTATTTTGAGCAAAGAGTAAGAATTTTTATCGTGAAAATTAACGGACAATTGGAGTAGAGCGTCTTCGACGACTTCTTGTAGACAGGGCAAAACGTCCATTGTACTGTACCTCATGACAATGGAAAAAACATCGAGCACACCGGGATTTCTTTCGACTCTTCGCATTTTCATTGTGACATGATAAGAAATGTAATCGAGATTTTCGCGCATAAGATCCGAAACGTTTTTGTGATTTTGCGAATGAGCTATTTTTTCGAGACCTCTTAGACCCGCGTGACTAATAAAACTGTTTCCACTACCTACGAAAAACAAAATTAAATTTATTGTAGTGTTAAAAAAAAACACTTGTTAAAATTTATTCGAGTATTTATTTTTATTTTTTATATGTAAGACAAGATGAAAAGACAAATATACCTGCACGTTCGATCACCAGATACAAAGTCTTGAGAAGATATTTTGCATATTCTTCTTGGATATTCATCGCGATATTTCCAAGTCCCTCGATCAATAGACAACAATGTACAATATTACTCTGAGCATCACCCAGTGAAACGTTTTCGTTCACCACAATGGGCAAGTACCAATTGTCCGAGTCCGTGTAATGATCGATAATTTGTTTGTGGAGAATTAACATCGACGAATCATTCACTGGAACTATTTTTCAGATGATTTTTTGTTCTTTAAAATTCAATTTGTGTACTGGATTACAAGAATTATACTAGTGACGTACCTGTGATTATGCAATTTAATATCATTGTCAGTTCTTTACGGTATTGTGGCATTTCGGACATGAGATCGAGAATGCTATCAATTAAAAGTGCCAAATCTCCCAATTCTCCAAGAAGTTTACAGACGCAAATGAGCTTTTCTTCGGTCAAAGTTTCTCTGATGAATTTGAAACGTTTCCACGAGTGTATACTACTGTACGTAGAATCCTCAATATCTACGAAAAAATAATTATTCTCTCGTCTTGTTTTTAAATCGATAAATGTTAAAAATATAATATTGAGTGCGAGAAGAGATGGTATGAACCATCTTAAAGTGTTTTAAACTCCTGTAATAAAGAATGAAAAAAAATGGTACGTTGTTTTCTATCTGACAATGTGTCAAACAATCAAAAGGTCCACCTTTCGTTTGGCATACCTTTGGCTTGAATGTCTTCTAAAATGGAAATGTGACTGGAGTCAAGCTCGGCAACGTATACGAGAGCAAGTAAAAGTCTTCGCAAATGTGACACAGACGCCATAACACGAGGAAGCCTCTGTTTACCGAGCAATCTTATATAACCAGCCAGTTGATTCAAGTACGACAATTGTATCGAATCATCTGTGGAATAAAATTTCCATTGGAACATTACGACGTCGCGATATCACGCATTGATCGATAAAAAATTGTTCACGAGCCCTACCTGATCGTCTGATCAGACGGGGAAGTTTTGTCAGTAGTTTGTAAAAATGTTCTTCCAACAATTCCACGACATTTCTCATGCCATGATCAACCGTAAATTTTTCGTTAATATAGCTCAAAGTTATTCGTGCCAAATCCCCGATTTCTTTCATTTCATCCTCGGATAGTGATATCAAAATTTCGACAAGATCCATAAAGTTGTTCGTCATGTTCCTTGAACCAACAATTTCATACTAATTTCAATATTAATTTTAATATTACGATATGAATTTCACGTCTTACCGTGACAATATAATATTTTTATGTTTAGATTTTAATCTATTAATTTATTAATTATACCTCGAGCATCTGGTGAGTAAAAGTTTTACCGCAACTAACAATTCTTTTCTAACTTGAAGATGAGAGTGCCTGACTAGATTCATGAGAGAACGCATTAAACCGTTTAGTTTTAAAGATGCAGCATTAAGCCATTCTTGATTTCTCGTTGACGTTTCTATGTGCTTTTTGAATCCCTTGTCACCTTCGAGTTTTAACGAGCTTCCCAACGGATCGATCGATTTGTCGACATTTTGACTGTTAAGAACGCTTTCAATTGTGAGATTTTCATCTTCCTGCTTATCTTCCATAACAAGAGTAATTATTCTGCCAAATGCCCTGATTGCCATCTAAATATTTTGTTGCAAAAATATGTCGATTGTATATGATGAAAACACTTTAATGTATCTCTGTGAAATAAGACAATTTTTGTAAATTTATTGCACCGAATTACCATTGTAATTTTGTGATTTTGCAGGTCATTTCCTAGAGCAACTTCGTTAAGACCATGAGCAAGTCCAGGCAAAAAAATCATTACTATATCGGCAACTTGAGCCCTGAGAACCACGTCATTTGGATCAACTTCGTCATGAACTTGCGACAGGGTCATCAGTGTTTCTATGGCAGCCAATCTGCACAAAGTATTATGAATTGAAAAAAATTGTTTCTCTCTCAAAATGATCATCGGCTTTTGTCACTAAACATATACAGTAGCGTACCTCAGCGAGCTGAATTTTTCAGTTTTTGCAATGCTCAAACACGTGTAAACGCCCTGACTGAGTTTGGCGGCGTTTTTTCGAACATATAGAGATTCTATGACATCCATAGAACTCTGTTTTATCAAGTCGTTTAAACATTTTACGGTACTCTCTTTCAGTTCTTCGTGCGATAATATTACTGAAAATTGCAAATTGAAATGTAAATTAAAACTCTTAAAGAGTTCGACTGGTATGTTAAAATTGTTTTGTATTCTGTAGATAACAAATTATTTTTACACATGTTTTGTTGATCGCCATCATAAATTTGTATGAGTAGAGCAGTGTACAATTTGACAAAATAATTGATCTTTGTTATTCTTGCTTTAGACAGCACCGTTCTAAGTAGTTCGACCAATTGTTGCCTCGTATCTTTGCTAAAGAAATAAATGAAACGAAAAAGCATTCAATTATTCAACTCGAATTCTGTGATTCGTTGAAGTTTTATTGAAAAATGTTTGTAAGAGTTTTACTGAACGTGTTTATTATAATTTTCTGTAGAATTATGACTGATGGGTTCCTAGGAAAATTAATGAGAAAATTCATAAATTCTAAACTTGTTTAATAAGAATTATTTCGAGTCCAAAGGAATAATTGTTTCTTTGCTTATTTTTAATAAATATATGAATATTTTTTTTCAAACCCTGATGGAAAAATTCTCCTAGTACTTGTAAAATGAAATAAATCACAAAATACGAAAATCTTGTAGATTCCCATAGGTGTATAAGTTTTTAATGTATCTTTGGCTGTAATTTTAATATTTCATCTCCTTTCCAAAATATTTCATTTGCCTTTAGATTAGTTCAATGGATTTTGATTATTTCATTAAATTGAAAGTTGGATCAAGAAATTTGAGTACTTGAAATGATCTTAATCGGTCTAAACATTGGAGTACTTAGAATAATTTTTACGTGTCAAAAAATTTAATTACCTTGAATATTTTGAATGGGCCTAAATATTCGACTCCTTAGAATAATTAACGTAACTTGATTATTCCAAATAATTGGAACAAGAATTAAAATTGTTAGTACATAGAATATCTAGAATAATTTGATAATAAAGATTTAACTAATCCCGAATATCAACCAACAAACTAACATTTTAAAAGTTCTATTGTCTATCTTAGCATATTTTATATTTTAGGTCCCGACTGCCAAAATTACCTCAATTTGTCATTGTGAAGATGTATATAAATTGGCAACAAAATATATTCCAAATGATACTGTATCTCCGCCTCAGAGCGACGTTTGACGCTATCCGAGAGGATCGTTGCAATTTGAACGTCGGGTTCGTTCGTCAGGCGTTCGCACAGTGGTTTCAGTGCTGCGAAAGCTTCCTGAATGGGCAAACCTGCCATATTCACAGAACATCGGTGCAAATAACGCACAAAGTTTCTGGATATGATGTAAAAACATAGGTTACTTCTTTCATTACATATTTTTTTGTAGGTTATGTTTTGCATTCATATCATTCGCAAAACATTGGCGGCAGCAAGTTCTTCAGAAGACTAAAACTTTTCATTGTTTTAAATAAGATAAGAACAAGTGTGCTCTCTCACCTTGATACTTCGTTGTTTCATAAAAACTTTACTGTTGCCGCAATGGTGTTATATGTTAGACAAAAATCACACTTTTGCACTTTGACAACACTATTGTATGTTGATTATGTTACCGCACCCACTTTACGCGATATATTCGCGTACAAACTAAAACATCTACGTTACAAATATAGTTCAAACTTAAATGTAAATCTAAACGCGCACATTTACGTGCCTGTTTCGCTGTCAACCAATGTCAACAAGAAAACTATTTACTCCGAAAGTTAATGCAATGTACTTTCGATATTTTATAGTAAAAAAAGGGCTGTGTACCACATTTAATTCACTTGCAGTTGTAAGCGTAGCAATAATCAAACAAAGATACACGTTTGAAATGCACTTTAGGAATAAAACAATATGTTGCGTTCATAAAATCAACTTAACAAAAACAAATAATTTTAAATAAATGTTCAGACGACATTAAAAGCGCCCTAAGCGTCATCTATTGAAAATTCGACAAAGTCCACAGAGAATTACTCTGCCGGCAATATCGGAAACATTATCGAGTAATATATGCATCGCGCATGTGTCAGAATGTGTCAGGGTATGCGCGTGTGTATTTTAGTGTGGAGAGTCGACAAGAGTCGACGAATCCTCTGTGAACGGGCAGTTGACAAAACCTTTCTTTCTCTCTCTGTCTCTCGTTTATTATTCTCATTGCAAAATTACAACAAAATCTTGTTAATAAAAACCGGATTATATTATATATTTCTCGAGGACGGGTACTAACCGTCTTGGGCGACGTTTCTATGAGGTTTCACGTTTATCCTCGCGCGTGAGCCGCCATCGAAAAATCTCTTGTCTTTCGCACAAAATACTATCTCTCTCTCTCTTTCTCGCTCATTCTTACACGGACAAACAATCGCCCCGAGCAAGATGAGCTTCCTGTTGTAAGTTTTTTTTTTTTCTTCTATGATAAATGTATAATAAACGAAAATGTATATCCTACAACTCGGAAATTATTGTCATCGAGCGCCAGGTGTGTTGTCATTGTGTAAACGATAAAATAACGAATGTCGTCGTGATTGTCGATGAGAAATTGGAAAAGAGAGAAAAAAAAAAAACAAAAACGATCGATTATCGTGTTTGAGGAACGGTCGTCAGTTTCGATTGACAAAATTTACTCTCAGAGGGGCTGATAAGGAAAGTTAGTGTGCGTGTATGTGTTTGTGTGTTTGTTCATCATGAGAGTTCGGGTTCTTGACCTGTCCATTACGAAAAATTTTACTCCGGTCCAAAACAGGGAGTAACGATTAAACTTTTGCTCGACGAAAGATCATAAAAAAAAAAAAATTTATTTTGTGATTCGCTTGTGCACTTTTCGTTTTTTTCTCATAAATGTTTAATGTTGATATCGAATGAGAAACGCTAATTTTATAATCAACGGCTTGTAATAACGTCATTACGACAATTTTAGTCACTTGCAAATGAGTCATTTGTCAAGGGAAAGGCACTCTTTAGTCTGCTAAACTTTTTTTCCCAACACACACGCACACTGAGTTAATAAAAATTGAAGAAATCACATTTTTTTTTATGAACATAAAATCAATCAGCTGATCTGATTTCTTTTATCAAAATGAAAATAAATTTTCATATATAGATATACGTATATACAATAGTAGGTGCGTTGTATGTACATATAACGTCAATGAAAAATTATTTATCGCATATATTTTATGTTTTCAGCGGAAGCCGTTCGTCTAAAACATTCAAGCCGAAGAAAAATATTCCCGAGGGAACTCATCAGTATGACTTGATGAAACATGCGGCTGCGACGCTTGGTTCCGGTAATTTGCGACTAGCTGTTATGCTCCCCGAGGGTGAAGATCTCAACGAATGGGTCGCCGTGAACAGTAGGTTTTTCTTTCAATTTTGCAAGTAAAGAGCTGGGTTGGCATGTAGATTTTTCGGTTATTCGTTCGTTGAGAAAGAACATGTGGCACACGTTATATTTTGACAAATAGGTACCCTACTAGAGAAATTGTACGGTATGGCAATAAATATAATTTACCGACAGGGTGAGATATAAACGAATCATTCGGGGTAAAATATTTTGAGTAAATACAAATACTTTATTGGATATTCAATCTTAAAGAACCTATTAAGAGCATTGTCCCTGTAAAGTCATTGGACAGTTTGATCGTCATTTGCAATTTAAATAGTGAAGATGAGAAGGATTCTATTGAATGAAATGGCTTGAAAGGGTCTAAATTCAAATTTTTAATAGCCGCCGTTCTCCATAGTTGAAATTGAAACTATTTTTATACACGAACAGTATTTGATACTTGTATCAAAATTATATTAAATATCAAGATTGGTACAAAAATCTTAAGTTTTTTTTCACCATTCTTCAAAATTAGATCATGAATACAAAATATGGCAAATTTAATGGCTAATGATTCAGCTTTGTTCAGCGAATCATTCGTGGTAAAATATTTTCAGTAAATACAAATACTTTATTGGATATTCAATCTTAAAGAACCTATTAAGAGCATTGTCCCTGTAAAGTCATTGGGCAGTTTGATTGTCATTTGCAATTTAAATAGTGAAGATGAGAAGCATGAGAAGGATTCTATTGAATAAAATGGTTTGAAAGGATCTAAGTTCGAATTTTTAATAGGCACCGTTCTCCGTAGTTGAAATTGTAACTATTTTTATACACGAACAGTATTTGATACTTGTATCAAAATTATATTGAATATCAAGTTTGGTACAAAAATCTGAAGTTTTTTTTACCACCATGAATACAAAATATGGCAAATTCAATGGCTAATGATTCATCTTTGTTCAGAATTGGAAAACAGCTTATAAGAAGCGATATTAATACCCTCTGGTACGAACATTATTTTCCAAAGTTTTCATTGATATTTCAGCATCACACGCGTGCATGATAGTTTATCAATGAAACTTCGATAATATTTCAGAATATATTTTAATAATAGAATCTGATATAACTACACAACACTGAATAATATTTGGAAAAATTAGATTTTTGCGATTTTCGCCATCTCTTTGACCATCGTTCATATTTCAATTTGTCCCTTCAACTGTCATGTTTTTATAAGTATAATTTTTATTATTGTCAATATGCTTATATTTTCACAAATTACAGCCGTTGATTTTTTCAATCAAATCAACATGTTGTACGGCACAATAACGGAATTTTGTACGGAGGAGAGTTGTCCGATAATGTCGGCGGGTCCGAAATACGAATATCACTGGGCGGACGGTCATACAGTTAAGAAACCGATAAAATGTTCGGCACCCAAGTACATCGATTATCTGATGACTTGGGTGCAAGATCAGCTTGACGACGAGACGCTATTTCCATCGAAAATCGGTAAGCCATGTCGCTCGTTTGATCTGCAAAAAAAAGATCTCTTAAGAGCAAAATCACGATTTAAATATCGAGACCAATAGACAATTTTTTGTTTCAGGCGTTCCGTTTCCAAAAAACTTTTTATCCATCGCAAAGACAATACTGAAACGATTGTTTCGAGTATACGCTCACATTTATCACCAACATTTCAGTGAGGTTGTACAATTGGGCGAGGAGGCTCATCTGAATACCTCGTTCAAGCACTTCATATTTTTTGTACAGGTAAAAGAATTTGTCGTACGATAGTTTGGCGTACAAAGTTTTATTTACAAGTTTCCATCGAATGAAAATTGGACGAAAATCGTCAATGACAGTTGCAAAGTTTCAAGGGACTGACCATATTCTCAATACAGTCTTTTCCAATTTTTCAACAATTAAAAAATAGACTGTTATTGATTTTTAAAAAATTGTGTGTTTTCAAAAAGATCAGCGATTCCGTTACAAAAAATTGGGCAACATACTTTTTTCTAACGCATCTATCAATATCTTTTTGTAATTGAACTCAAATTCTTCGTTCAGTTTATAATTTTTTTAAATCGTTTTCAAAAGTTTCACGGGGATCAATAAAAAAAAAATGTTTGCTACACTTGCAGGAATTCAATCTAATCGAGAGACGAGAACTGGCACCGTTGCAAGAATTGATAGAAAAGTTAACAGCGAAGGACGCGCGATGAACGATCTTTGGGCGAATGATCGTCGAAAGAAGGAAAATGGAAAACAATCCACAAAAAGCAAAACAGAACAAAAAAAAACCTCCTCCAAAGAATCTCATTCGCGCTGTTCTCATCTCCCTCCACTCCGCTAACAACCGTATGTACAATTAATTCGCGTATTATTTAAAGACTAACGATCGAATCGTTCTCGATTATCGATACTCGTTGAGATACTCGTGTCGCTTTTTTTTTTATTCGTTACCGCAAAAAATGAGCGGGATGGGGAATGGAAAAACGCTCAACGACACGGAGGGTACTAAGGAACGATTGCTAACGTAGAAGACATGTAAAATAGTGAAGTATTGTTGAGTCGTTTCGCCATAATTTGTCGCAATCTCCAGTCCCCTCCCCACCCGCCGCGGAGTATTCGCATAGATCTCTCCTTTTTTCATCGTAATTTATTTACCTTCACTCTTGAGCAGTCGTTCTCGACGTTATTGACGATTCTTACATGACGAATTGTCGTCAAGACAATGCTGGTTTTTTTGTTTCACGAAACAAAAAATTAACGACTCCACCGAACGAGATATTCATTTTCTTTTATCCCCTTAATTCACGAATCTATGCATTTCGTAGCGATGCGTATTAAAAAAAATTTTGGCTCGCGTATATTCGCGAGTAAAAGCGCTTGTGGAACGACCAATTTCAGCTCTAAACGGAAGTAGATTTACGATACACTCGTTTGTTAACGATTAACTTTTTGTGGAGGATACGGTGGGCTGTTTCGCGTCTTCGTAGCTTTTCACGTACGCACGACTAGAATTTGTGAAAGGGATCCCTCGCTCGAGAACACGTTAAATACGAATTTGTCGAAAGATGAGAAAGAAAGAAAGGACTCGATCTGGTACGTGATTCGTTAAAATTTTAATTCGGAATAATGTTTTAATAGAAATCAAACGAAAATTTGTTCAAAACAAAATTGGTATGTATGGAAAATTTCGTTCGAACCGAGCGCATTTTTCATTTGATCAAAATTTTCGAAATACAACGTTACCAAAAATAAATTTTACCGTACCGAGCCTCGAGTGAGTGATTGCTTTTGATTTACGCGAAAAAATAGAGAAGCAATTGAAATAACAGCTTTTTCCACGATAAATTACGACGTCGGTCAATATCGGACCCAATGGACTGACGAAAATTTATTTTTTATACAACGAGCTGTTGCAAAAGTGTGAAGTACTTCGGATGTAAAATTTTTTCAGGAAAAAAAAAAAACAATTGAGAGCGTGCGTATTATTCTTCATTCTGGAATAATATTGTAATTGCGTTGTGCGCGTGATCCACGACGAGCGACACTTTGCGGACAAAATTTGCCGCGTCGTTAGAGCGTATTTTTTTTACAATGAATTGCGATTGTGCGAAATGACGAACGGGGTATTATAATTATTATTAAATAATAATAATAATAATAATATTAATAATAATAAAGATAAAAATGCGTGTGCTAGGAAAAAAAACAAATTCAAAAGGCACAAACGTGAGAGCCGACGAAAAACGAGAAAAAAAAACATGTATATCTAGCTGACTTTCTGCACACGCTAAAGGATTAAGTAATGTAACTTCACGTACCGATTAATTAAATTATATTCAGTACTTAAAAACGAAGAGAGAGGTAAAGGGGGAGAGAAAGGGGAGAGAAAGAGAGAGAGAGAGAGAGAGAGAGGGGAGAATTGTCACAGAGTGATAGCTTGACCGTGAAAACGATCGAAGAAAAAAATATCAAAAGAAAAATGCCGCAATCGATGAAAAAGAGAAAAAAAGAAATCCGATGAATAAAAAAAAAATCGTTTTCTCGGTCGCACGTATTAAAATTAAATAAGCTTGTGTCGACTGTAAGCTTGATAAATGTAGGCACTTTTGTCGAACATGTAATCCACAGTGTTCGCACAAAAACGTATAAACCGATAAAAAAAAAAGTATCACCGTCGCCTTCGAAAAACCAAAAACCAAAAATGAGTAAACTTGCCTTCGAAAAAGGAATGAAAATAGAAACTGCAAGAAAAGTAGCTGCATTTTTCGAAATCTTACAAACATCTGAAGTTTTTTTTTTTCTCGAATTGTCATATCAGGCATTAGAGGTGCTATTGACGAAAGAAAGGAACACGAAAAATGCTCCAAATTGCTTAATTTTTTGGCAATCACAATTTTTTTTTTCAGTCGTAACACAAAGAAAAGTGTTTTGCGACACATTTTTTTGTATCTCTGTTGAATTATGCTTGCATCACGATCTAAGAAATATCGATGTATCGAGATGATGTCAGTGCGTTGTTTTTTTAAGTGTATCGTCCGTAAGTCGAAATTTCGGACAAAAATTCACGGATAGCATAGCCTTCGGAGTCGCGCTTTTAATATAGAAAAAAAAAAAAGAAAAAAAAAACAAACTGATTCTTGTTCGCACACACGAGAGCCTCCTTGAATTGTCGAGAGACCAAAATTGGATCTACGAGTTGCGCGCCGTTTTGAGAATCGGTGACGAGAAACCTCGAATTTCCCGTCGCAAATACGTTTTTTATAATACATTTTCTTTCTCTCTCGTAGAAACGTAGAGAATTGAAATTTCGAGCTCGTATTCTCACATGACGTAGCGTTACTCTGTCCAATCGAGAAAAAAAAAATCGTTCGTACGCTATATGCGATACTAGTGATAATAATATCTGTGCAATGTATATAGTATTTTTCTCAAATAAACGAAGGCTCGATGTAATCACGAAATTCTGGCTACAATTATTTTCATCAAAATTACACTTATATTTATGCATGATGTACACGATTATTCAAAAATTTTCGTTGATGTACCATTTCCATGACACAGAGAATGGGAAAATAAAAATAATGTCCAATTGTCAAACGTAAATTGCCAATTATTTTTCACAAATTTATTACGAAATCACGGAAAAAATTAATAAAATTGCAACGCCTTCACGGCGCTGCTCCCTCTCTCTCTCACTGAGCCAAATAATTTACGAAAGAACGACAAAAAATGTACACATTTTTTTTTCTGCCAAATTAAACCGTAGCAGCTATTTATTTTCCGTGAAATATCTAAAATTATGTTGAGTACAGTTATTACAAATAATCATGATGGAAAGTACAACGATCGTACATCAACTCCATCTTCTCTGGATCATCTGCTAGACGCCCATGGTTATCATCGTTTCCAACAAGGTTTAATTGAATAATTACACTAAACACAATTTTTTCCTTAGTAAAATCTCGATTATACCGAGAATTTTTCTATTTTCTATTTTCACTACGAATTGTCTTGACACTTCTGAAAAATATTATCATTTTTAACATTTCGCAGTCAACTTCATACCATCTACTTTTAACTCTATTACAAGGAGAATATTTAAAAAAAATGAAACATACACTTCGAAGACAATTTTTTTCATAGTAAAAACTTTGTGATTATTAAGGCCTTACATACGTCGAGAATTTTCAAAAAATCGATTTTTTTTTGTTTACAGATTATTATTCCTTATAGTCTTAGGCGTATTTCTGTATAAGCTGATTGTAAAAATTCCCCATAGTTCAAAAGTTATTGTAGATAATGTGACTGCCTGATGATGTGAAACACGCTCGAATCAACGCTACCAAAGCAACAAAAGAGGCCAGAACAATTCGTCGATTAGAAAAAAATAAACAACAACAATTTTTCACTGACAAGGAAGGCGTACAATATGAAGCTGGAATGGGAGATTAGACGTAAGTTAACTAAATAAATTTAAAAAATTCATAAAGTTCTTGCTCCAGAAGAGAAACTTTAAACGCGTTTTTCTCAAAACTACTTTTTCTGACACGGTCGGCATGATAACTCGTACGGTTTTTAATATTTTTTGATGATTTTTTTTTTAAATATTCGGAATTGTTTTTTCTATAGTCTGTCGAGCCGGATTTTTAAAATTATAATTAGAAAATTTTATAAAAACAATTAAAGTGTGACTTTTTTGACACAAACTTAACATTTTTTTTTAAATTACCGTAAATTGTTTAATTTTTCGAATTTAAAAAATCCGGCTCGACAGACTATAACTACTACCTTATTTTACAAGAATTTCTTTACATTTTGCAGATCCGTCAACATTTGAGGAAGAAATACTGCCGACCGTGGAGCAACTTTTTTTCTACAGTGCTTCAAAAAATGTAATTTTTCATGTTGTAAATTTTGAAAAAAAAAATTGAAATAAATTTTTTTACAAACTTAACACAGTAATAAACAATGTGTAAGAATTTTTTTATCAATTTCTATTTCTATCCCTCCTAAAAACAGTTTTTCTTTTGGTACGTTTTCAGTACCGCTGGACGTATGTAAGTCCTTAAGGGTTACAATGAGAGTCAAAAAACGAATAAAAATTACTTTAACCAAAGAGGCAGCTTTGGCAATAAAAAAAAAATAAACAATCGTTCTTTGATGCTGCAAGAACGTACATTTTTTTTGACAATATTTATCATTTTTTGGGGGCATACTTGTTTTCTTTTCTCAATTATGCTGTGTTCATATTTAATGTCTTGCGTAATATTGAGAATCGTCGTCGAGACATAACAATTGTTGGCATTGCTCACAGCTGGGGTGATGTTTAAACAAATCAGCCAGTCAGCACTCTTTGCAATCGGTATGCTCAAACAAAAACGACGAAAGAAAATGAAAAGCTGACGATATAATTGTACACATTCCAAATGATCTGTTGATATTTTTCTTCGCGTAGAGGCGGAATGTGATAAAGCACGTTTTTACAACTCTGCCCCGACAATTCTAGTCACGATGTCGTAGTTTTTGTTATCGGACATAATTTAATATTTCATTTCACATTAAGCACAAAAGTAAAGAGAAGTTAAGTGTGTGTATTACAATTATGCAGCAATAACAAGTTTTTAATTATCAGCATACATAATGTACGCTAAACTCAAAACACTCACAAAACTATTCCGATCGTCAAAGCATCATAAACAGCTATCGCACTTATTGTCAAAATTTACTTAAAAAATAATGCTTTGGAAAAATGTTCAAGCAGATCCTAATAGTAGATTTCGAAATGATATCTGAATATTTAAGGAGTCCACTCTACCTGAAATTAATTCAAATTAATTGATATCTCAATTATCTCTTCGAAAGTATTTTAGCATTGAAAAAATAATTATTCGAGATTTTCATCGAAAATATTGAAATAATGGATGTTAAATAAACAAAAAAAATGCGAGCGAGTAAAGATGTTATGGTTAAATTTTTCTCGACCACTCTCAACTTAAAATACATTGACCCAGATCTACTTTAAGAAGAGTAAATACAAAATAAAACACGTTCCTAAAATTCATAGAAAGCTCAAAAATGAAATCGAAAGAGTGACGCGGAATTTAAAAAATGTAGAAAACAATATACAAGTGGATTACGACTCTGGTATACTCATCCTCTACTGCCCCACTCTACTCGTGAGCTCGTCTCATCGATGCGGAACCTGTGTAGACGGTTTTATTTTCTCTTTTTTCGTTAAACTCCTGTCCGATGAATTCAGTACTCACTAAGCATTCATCTTCTTCGGATTATATGTTGTTCGTTTGCCGTGCTTTATATTTCCTGCGCCGCTTAAAGTGTTTCGTAAAATTTTTCGAATATCTTCCGAGACAATAATCACGACGAAAACAAAATATCAAAGTGAGTTTTAGTCGCTCAGAAAAGAGATCATTAAATAAATTTCGTGCCATTATAAATCGCAATCATCTTTAATCTAAAATCAAATTTACCATTAATGTATTTACAGCATTTGTACACATGAATTTTTCATTATTAATTCCATAATTGAACGATGTAGTACATTTTTTACTTCCACAAAATATTTGTATTTATCATCGAGTAAAAAATGCAAAAAAAAAAAGGAAGAGTGTTAATGGGTGAGAAGGAGAAAAGAAGGGGGGCGCGAGACTGAGTACTCAACACGTTTTGCACGAGACTCAGTTCACCTGAACTCACCTGGCACGGGGTATCAATAAGATTAACGACCAGCGCTCATGGTTCTTGCTGTTATTGGTGTCTGTTCGTTCAGTGATCTACGTGAAATCGTGTAAAACTCTTCGTGACTCGTTTCAATAAAAAAAAAACCACCGAGTAAAATACAAATAAAAATAAATTATAATTCGATAAATAAAATTAAATAATAATAACATTGAAACATTAAGATCCGCTGATAAATAATAAATTGTCTGAAAATTCATATATTGGCGGGACTTTTATACTTCAGTGTTGAAGTCACATAATAACCGTATCTACTGAATTGTAAGATTTATAAATTCTCATATTCGTCGAGTCTGATATAGAATTTCGTGGAATGTGAAGCTAAGTACCCAAAAATGGGCACGGTCCCACAGATTTAAAATAATTAAATAAGTAATGAGACTATTGTTGAAAAATTAAATTGACAATTTTTAACGGAATATCAGTACATCGAGTGATATAATACTATAGTTGTTTCAACAAAACGTGAGTGAAAAATTTTGTATTCAGGGAGAATCTATATAGCATTTATATAATACATAATAATGCGGTGATACCGTACAAAAGAGTCTCGACTGGAGATTGCCGGGTACCGTTTCGAGACGATTTGGTACCGTTAGGTATAACTGACCTGTAGATCGTCCTATCCGGTTTGTTGGCCCACACCAAGATAGCCATGTGCGTTAAAAGAGTTCCGTGATTTATTAAAATACAAAATCCGTTTTAGATCTATTCTTTTAAGTACACGAAACGAGAAAGCAGCAATTAAAACATACAGAATAATTAGTAGGCATCGATTTTATTGTTATTATTATGTTTTAATCCACTAATTAATTTTTATTATTAAATAATTGCAGAACAATAATAATCGAATAAATTACGTCGGAAAAAAAAACGAAATATTTGTTTTGCAAGCGTAGAATGAGAAAATGGAAAAGACAGTCAAGGCTGCCAATTTGCGTTCTTGGAGCTGTCTACAAAATTATCTATATAGCTTGCTCGCGAACGTTCATTTTCCTTACAATCGCTAATGGAAAATAAATTGCGTACAGAGGCAATGCAATATGAAATCGAAAGTGCACACAATGATTCATCACATTTATCGGAGTCAAAGTTCTTAAAGTTTACTTCATCACATAGACCATTGTATATGTATGCAGGGTGACAATTATAAGGTGGCCATGTATTTTTTACCGCTTTGGCGTTGCAAAATCTGGGGGTTTAAAAGGCGATTTCCGAAGGATTTTGGATGCGCTTTTCGAAAAAAAAATATATCGCTGATGTGGGACGTACCGTTTTTGGGTAACGAGAACTTTTTATTCGAAAAAAATGTTTGAAATGCTTTTTTATTTTGGAACAATGAAGGTCATTCAATTCTGTACACGAAACACTGGTCGCAAGCTCGTTTCAAGGTTTTTATCGTGGAGAAAAAAAAATTTGAACTTGCATATTTTGTGAGTCTATCCGTCTTTATTTTCGAGAACAGTGGAACAACTACAGCAGTAGTGACGTTGGATCACGTAGTCTCTGTCTGATTTCACGCGCGACGAAGAGTGAGGTTCGGAAGGCCATGATCATCACGACGAAAAGTGTCATAATGCTGAAACTTGGATCCAAAGAAAATTAAATACAGCAAGACCGGGAAAACGTAGCTTGACCGATCCTTTTCTGATTAACGATAGCCGTCGTATCTTGATCGAATAATTGTGAAGGTTCATTCGGCATCGTTTATCAGAGGAGGTGAGGTAAAGTTACGTTTGTCTTATCTTAAATGATTTTTTTTTGCGTGAATCTAAGGTTTTCGCATATCGGTCTATCGCGCGTTCACAAGGCACGTTCACTGCAAATTGTCCGGTTTGTCAATGGTTTTCGTCGCCTTTTAATTAATGCACATCACGCGAAAGGTCTCCGTTCATGAAAACCTTGTATCCATAGAAAATTACATAAAACGAGACAGGGCAAACGTAGCTCGATCGACCCTTTTTTCATTAACGATATCTCATCTCGATCGAATCGTTTTGAGACCATTCTGAACACTAATTTTACAACCATTCCGAAGACTAATGTTGGTCTTGGAACTAGTCTTGAGAATTGTCTTAAAACTAGTCTTCAGGGGTGCGATTCTGTATCAGACGTAATAGCATAGCGTCTGACGCAAAACCGCGACAGTCAATTGCAAGGAAGATTGCAGCGGATAGCTTATAGGCTATTTCGGTTTTGCATCAGACGCTATAATATTGCGTCAAGTATAGAATCGCACTCCAGGATGGTTGTGAAACTAGTCTTGAGGATGGTCTTAAAACTAGTCTTTAGAATGGTTGTAAATTCGACCTTGAGAATGATCTTGAGTCTTCAGGATGGTTGGAAAAATAGTCTTGAGAATGGCTTAAAACTAGTCTTTAGAATGTTTGTGAAATTAGTCTTCGGAATGGTCTTAAAACTAGTCTTCAGGATGAGTGTAAAACTAGTCTTGAGGATGGTCTTAAAAGTAGTCTTCGGAGTGGTCTTAAAACTAGTCTTGAGGATGGTCTTAAAAGTAGTCTTCGGAGTGGTCTCAAAACTAGTCTTGAGGATGGTCTTAAAATTAATCTTGAGAATGGTCTTAAAACTGGTCTTGAGAATGGTCTTAAAACTAGTCTTCAGGATGGTTGTGAAACTAGTCTTGAGAATGGTAAGAATTACACTCATCCTGAAGACTAGTTTTAAGACCATTCTCAAAACTAGTTTTCCAACCATCCTGAAGACTAGTTTAAAGACCATTCTCAAGACCAGTTTTAAGACAATCCTCAAGACTGGTTTTAAGCCCAACCTCAAGACTAGTTTTAAGACCACTCCGAAGACTAGTTTTAAGACCAACATTAGACTTCGGAATGGTTGCAATATTAGTGTTCAGAATGGTCTTAAAACGATTCAATCCAGATGAGATATCGTTAATGAAAAAAGGATCGGTCGAGCTACGTTTGCCCTGTCTTGCTTTATGTAATTTTCTATGGATACAAGGTTTTCATGAACGGAGACCTTTCGCGTCATGTGCATTAATTAAAAGGCGACGAAAACCACTGACAAACCGGACATTTTGCAGTGAATGTGCCTTGTGAAAGCGCGTTGGACCGATGCGCGAAAACCTTAGATTCGCGCAAAAAAAAATGATTTAAGATAAGACAAACGTAACTTTACCTCACCGTCTCTGATAAACGATGCCGAATCGTCGAGCTACGTTTTCCCGGTCTTGCTGTATTTAATTTTGTTTGGATCCAAGTTTCCGCATTATGTCACTTCTCGTCGTGATAGGCATGGCCTTCTGAGCCTCACTCTCCGACAGACGTGAAATCAGACAGAGACTACGTAATCCAACATCACTACTGCTGTAGTTGTTCCACTGTTTTTGAAATTAAAGACGGATAGACTCACAAAATATGCAAGTTTAACATTTTTATTCCCCACAATAAAAACCTTGATACGAGTTTGCGAGCAGGATTTCGTGTACAGAATTGAATGAACTTTATGGTTCCAAAATAAAAAAGCATTTAAAAAAATTTTTTCGAACAAAAATTTTTCGTTATCCAAAAACGGTACGTCCCACATCAGCGACATTTTCTTTTTTCGAAAAGCGCATCCAAAATCCTTCGGAAACCGCTTTTTTAACCCTCCAATTTTTCAACCCAAGGCGGTAAAATATACATGGTTACCTTATAATTGGCACCCCGTACACGTGTACTTACTATAAATAGATGAAGAATTACCGCATATTTAGTAATCATCTGTTCCCGATGTATTTTCAAGGTTGGTCTTTCGAGAATCACTTAGCACGCAAACTCAGACAATAATATTTCTTTTTCATCGTCGCAATTTTTTTTTTCCCCCCGTCTCTCTCGTCGTAAATTTGCACTGATCATTAGTAACAAACAGACGATATGCAACGTAAAAATAATAATTTACGAAAAAATCAAAGAAAGGATGACCTACGAAGTGTTTTTTTTCCCCCGTCTCTTTCGTTGGATCGGCAAGTGTAAATTTGCACTGATCGTTAGTAACAACAAGACGATATGCAACGTAAAAATAATAATTTACGAAAAAACTAAAAATAGGATGCCCACGAAGTGTTTTGATTCCACAGAAAAATTTTAACAACAGAGTTCGCAGGGAATGTGAGATTGATTGTACCGTCGAAAATTTATATCCGGAAAGACATCTCACGACGTAACTCATTTCATTGTTGGACAATACCATCAAATTTTACGTCGATGCTGATGGCTCAGTGGTCATTGGGATAATTTGCCGGATGTCGCGTCTACGAGATAATGAGAGTGTATAGTCTGTCCAGCGTCAAGTAGACCAGAATCAATAAGTTATTTGTAAATCGCTTTATTCTGAAATCGATATTGAAAAATTACAAATTGCTCGAAATTTCTTCTAAATTAAAAAGTATAATTTCATAAAAAGTTTCGTGTCACAAACTGTTTGTACAAAACGAAAGTAGCGAGAATCAAGAAAAAAAATGTAAAGTTGGTAGAATAATTTTAAAAACATTACATGAATTGCAAATTGTCGTTTTGAAATTCGCGTAATGTGAAATACGTACAAATTTTATTTATGAATTAATCACGAATGCAAATGAATTCACGATTTACTACGTATTTAATATTTAGGAATTACAACGTACTACGCGATTCGCTCGTAAACTTTTTAAAAACTTTTTAATATCGTAATAGACATTTAAGTGTAGCTTCGAGTGTGCACTTGCTGTTTCGTCATGAGTTTTCATATTTTTTCTGTCGTTCGGCTTATAGATTAACCATTTATCAAGTGTGTCTCGACACTAAGTAATATTACCCACCACCACTTACACACCGTTTATGTATAGAGGCAAAAAACTCGCGAAGGAGTTTGAAGATAGTTACGGAATCGCTAACATTAAAAATATGTTTAAAAAATGAAAGAAAAGTGTCATATAAAAAAGACGAATAAAATATATTTGAATAAATGGAAATGATGCATTCAGAAGAAAATTGGCAATGATATAGCTTACACTTTTCTTTAATTCCGGAACCATAAGTGAAATGTATAATAATTCCTCTCCGGAAGTATTTGTCGGTATATCAATGAAAATTAATTATTATTTTTCGCGCTTAATCTATGAAGGAATCTTGTTCAATCTGATACGATATCAGTATGATAATTACATCTCCGGGCCAATTATCAGATATTACAGTGGATGCAAAACCGCACAAATGTTTCTCTTCACTGGCAGGTGCGGTTTAAATCGATAATTGGCGATGATTAGAGTGCACTGAAAACATAATTTCCATGAAAAATATCTCACGATAGTCCGAGAATTGAAAATCATTCATGAGTCAAATCTTCCAGCTGCAATGAAGCTGGAGAGTTTGTATGTTTGTTCGAATGCGCTAATCTTAGGAAATACTAAACCGATTTGAAAAATTCTTTTTACATTAGATAGCCCGTTTATTCAGAAAGGCTTTAGGCTATATAACTTTATCCTATGACGCCGAGGAGCGGCGGCGGCGTTCGTTTATGTTTTAGTGATTGGTCCTTTTATCTTTCCACATAATTTCCGGATGGTATTTATATGAGATGCACTTCGTTATGTACTCATAATGCATATCAAACAGATATATAATCCAAATTTAATGCGGGCGAAACCGCGGGGCATAGCTGGTTATAAATAAAAATAATTGTTTATTCATCGAAAAGCTTGAAAACATTTTATCCGTCTACTTATTTTTTTGAAGTAAAATTTATTTCGTTGAAATAAAAAATTCTCTTCGACGAAAACATTCATTTCCACAAGCAACACATCAGACGTCATCGCGAATTCTCATTGTAATATTTTACATTGGACTCACTTGAGTTTCTCGCACTCAAATATTAAATATATATAAGTGTGTATGTGATTTTTTTTTGTGTAAGATGATTTCGCCGCGTTATCTTAAATCTCATCGTCTTCGTTGCATTGACTTCAAGTGTATATATACGTATGCCCCACCATCGGTATCGTCATCATCATCACATACATGCCGCGATCGCTCACCTAACGCGGAGGCCCCCCAACTCGCGTTTATGACTTTAAGTATCCGTCGCCCGTGTCTCACCGGATCTATAGTGTTTCGCGAGTCAAGCCGACATCTCATCGACTTTTAGTCGTCTTAAAACAACAACAAAATTACGACAGATCCGGTTTTTTGGTTGGTGCGCAAGTGCGTGAAAAATAACACCTCTTTGCTAAGACAACGAGGATCTCAAAAGACGAGATTTTTTTTAAAGATTTTTCAATTCAATTAATTTTTTCTTATTCTCACGATATTTTACTTATTAATTTTCAATTTTGCAAATCGCTTTTTACCATGAGGTTCGTCATTCTTCAAACGATTCAACATCTCTTTCGCAAAATTCTATCCACGATCGAATGTTTATAGTATCTTTGAGTTTCATTTATCTAGATATACCGTGAATTGTTTTTTTAATAATTAAATTAAAATCGAATCGTTGTATTTGACGCGTAACAAAAATTTGTAACTTCAAATTGTTTTTACTATTTTTATTCAGACGCTACTAAATGAAATTTAAAAAAATGGTGCTTTGTAATTACCTGTAGAAACAGAGAAATCGATTACAATGATTTTCGATAATTTCATTGTGTTCAAAAGTTTAAAAAGAATTCATTATTATTGCCAATTTCATTATCGAGAATCAACGAAATCTTCAATTAATTTTTCTTATCAACGTCTCGGTAATTTTACTCGTAAGTCTCGTGAGATAGTTAACGAGGGTCTCTCTCTCTCTCTCTCTCTCTCTCTCTTTGTATCTATACAAAAATTTTACGTGTATATATGTGTCGCTTATAGTGAATAAATGTATATATGTGTATGTATATACAGTGGCCTTTGCGAGGACTGATTGAACCTAACAAAGTGTAATTCAGGACCTTGAATTATCAGCTCGAGAAAAATGGAGCTAGCACTCTCGATTCTAACGCTCGTATATACCGATCTTCACTTCAACGGTGTGGTGAGTTGAAGCAACGAGTTCTTCGTGCATATACCACATCGAACGATTCATTTTTTCCGTGATAAAATTGATAAGAAACTTTCGACACATACTCGACACTATATAGTATCCGGATGATTATAACGTTAAAGGGCGAATTAAAATTAAACAAATTTTCTTTTCAATTGAACAAATTTTATTTATGATTGATAAATCGGTATTTGTGTTTAATTCATTTTAGTTTGTGTTTCAGTCATTTTATTTATCATTAGCTGTGCCCCCGCGGTTTCACTCGCGTTAAATTTGGATTTTATATTCATATGACCCTCGCTGCTTAAGGTGATAACATGAAGTTATATGGCTTAGAGCCGTCCTGAATAAACTGGCTATCTAATGGAAAAATAATTTTTCAAATCGGATTAGTATTTCCTGAGATTAGCGCGCTCAAAGAAACAAACTCTTCAGCTTTATTATAGTAGTATAGATTAACACATTTATTATTAATAAATTTGGTATGATTTAGCTAAAACAAGAAGATTGTACTCTAGGCATGTGATCATAAAAAAAAAAAAACGATTTGTTCGAGTCGAAAAGTCTGTATATGATTGATGAATATTGTTTGATTTAAAAATGAGGATATTAAGAACAAATTTCACCGATATTTAAATGTACTTTTCGCATGCATCAACAACATCGTAGAATATCATTGAAATTTATTTTCCGAAAATTAGCCTCGAAAAAAATTGAATTGAAATTTGCGTATCATTAAATTCCATTACATCCTCTTCGTTTGCATAATATTGTACTGTTAATCGATGCGTATTATTACGATTGCGTATTTATAAAAACAAAGAGAAAAAACGACTTTGTCCGCACTACATATAATGACTAATTGTTAAACCACGCTGATTATGTTATCCGAACCATAGATACCGATTTCTCAATTGGTTCAACGTTTATGATTATGAACGGTGCATCGGGATAGTATTTTACGAATTAGTTCACTGCACGAAAGTCAAGTAAATCGTTGAAAATACACTTGTTACGAACAAAGAGTACTAAAGAGTGATGTCTAGACGATAATTTTCATGGAACTTTGAACTCAAACAGCAAACACTTTCAATGAGGCGATTGTTTTTTTGTCTCCTTTCTCAAGTTATCCTTGTGTTTAAGAATGATGGTTGATGAACGACTGTTTACGTACGATAGTTGAACTTCGAAATTCAGTTGCAGAAGATGTGAAATTAATTTTTTAATGACAGCTTGAAGAATTTTCAATGACGAAAATCTACTGTTCTTATTTCAATTATTAATTTTTATTAGAATCGGTAAATAACTTTGCCTGTATTATATTTGACAAAATCATCGCTGAACGTTTGTAATAATATTGTAATATAGATTTTATTGTTTTATTATTTTTACTATTTAACTAAATAAAATAAAAATCCCTCTTGTGTCAAAAGTTCTCATGTTAATAAGCCCCTCGTTGATCAATATGGATCATCAATTGTGACGATCTATATGAGAACGAAGACGAGGATCGTTGATCGAATCAGCCATAATCATCGAAATGGAAAAATCGCATGCGTTGGTCTGTCGTGAACGATCGTAATAAACGAGAGATGAATTGCATCAATGTCGTTATTTGATTGGAAGAAAGTTCAATTTTGGTTAGTTAAATCGAAAAAAATCGACTTTAACTAACCAAAATTGAATTGAAATTTATGAAATAAACCCGATTTTTTCTTCGCCAAAATAACGATGATTTGAATCGTTCTATTGCCAATACAAATTCCATTGTCCATGGAAACGAAAATAAGACATATTTTCTCTATGTTTTTTGTAGGAAATGTTGAACGCAGTGACGAAAAGGATTTTGAGAGCATTATTATTTCTACTCGGTTGTCTCGTAATACCGGTCACGAGAATACGTGCGTTGATAAATCGTCCTCGTCGTTGTCCTACCATACGAAACAAAATTTTGCTGATGACGGCTACCGAGCTTGCGGAAAAGATAAGAAAACAAGAGGCAAGTCATGTTTGAAAATGAAGTTTAAATAGTCGACTGGCCTAATTTCATGGTTGAAACGCCCTCACTATCGAATTCGTACCTAGAGGCTAAATGAATTCGTGCCTAGAGGATAAATGTTCATACTTTTTATTTTCATACGACAATAACGCAGATTACGAGTGAAGTGATCGTGTCGACTTACATAGAGAGATGCAGAGAAGTAAATCCTGTGATAAACGCGATTGTGGAGGATCGATTCGAAGCAGCACTTCGGGAAGCTCGCGATGTTGACTTCTTCATAAAATCGGGTATAAAAAATGAGGAAGCTCTTGCCTGTGATACACCGTTGCTTGGTATTCCCGTAACCGTCAAAGAGAGCATAGGCGTCAATGGTGAGTTAAAAAAAAAGTTTCTTTTTCTATACTTTTTTAATCGGTGACTGAAATAAAGGGATGTTATATTGCACATGTTTCATAATTTATCATCAGTCTCTCGTTCGATTAAGTGCGATGATCGCGAGGCAAGTGCGACAACGAGTTTCAGAAAAGAGAACGGGGAAAGTGTCGTCGTAAAAAACAAAGTCGAACGACGATTCTTCACGTTCATAAACGACTTTCGGTTTTTAGTCGCGAGCGCTCTTCGACACTGACTTTATCCGCGATAGACATTGAGGCACTTTCCATTTTGTTCCTATCGTTTTTTTCAATTATTCTCTTTTCTCCAATCTCCGATTACATTGATTCATATATCATCAGATATGTTTATTTTTTACGGTGCACATTAGGGTGGGTCAAATAAAATGACTAATTTTTTTTCTCCTTGATATAATGAAAAATATATTGTTTGGCATCTCAAAAAAACCCTCTGCAAGTATGAGCCCTTCATATTTGAATTAAGAGGTCCCTCATCGCGAATTTTCATTTCCCATTGAAATAACATGGAAACATTTTTTTTTAACTTTGGAATTTTATTAGACTTAAACCGTTGATGTTAGGAGAGTCTTCTGGCACATTTTTGTAGAACATTTGATGCTCTACAAAAAGGCTCTCGTGTCTAATTGATAAAAGTAATCGTACAAAAAATAATCGGTGATAATTAGCTCTGGATTCTATTTATCTCGTTTATTAGTACCTAAATTTCAAATTTAAAAATTTTTTAGTTATTAATATGAGCAAATATACTACTAATATATACTACTAATATATTACTAATATACTACTAATATATTACTAATTGTTTTCAAACACATATGAGAGAATACAGAGCTAATTATCACGAATTATTTTTTGTACGGTTACTTTTATCGATTAGACATAAGAGAGCCTTTTTGTAGAGCATCAAATGTTCTACAAAAATGTGCTAAAAAACTCTCGTAACATTAACGGTTTGAGTCTAATGAAATTCGAAAGTTAAAAAAAAAATGTTTCTATGTTATTTAAATGGGAAATGAAAATTCGCGATGAAGATTCGCGGCCTCTTAATTTGAATATGAAGGATTCATACTTGCAAAGGTTTTTTTTGAGATGCCAAACAATACATTTTTCATTATATCGAGGAAAAAAAAAAATTAGTCATTTTATTTGACCCACCCTAGTGCACATAGACTACAACGTTTGGGGCAATTCAATCCAGTTTTACACTAAGCTCTGTCGATCCTTTTTTTTACGAAATGATCACGTTGATTAATCTCGTCTTTCCGCTGGTTAATACGCATATTTTTGCGTTTTTATGCGTGGATTGACTTGCGTGGTAAACCACAATTTGTGTCATCGAGAGATATGCATACTCTGGTTTCGTTTTTATTCGTTGTGGTACACAAGCGAGAGCACAGAGGCTGTCATTGACGAAAGGATTAAATGTTAGGCTGTCACAACCTAACATTTAATCATTACGTTGGGAGTTGAATCATCAATTACTATGCTTGAATTATGACATTACGCTATAATTACTTGAGTTATTATAACGTAATATAATTTACATAAATTAAGATCTTTTCACGCTACTTTTATGTTTGAATGTAGTTCTCAATTAATTAATTCATTCATAAAGGCACTAATAGTCATTGATAAATGTACATTTATTAACGTTGAATACATTCATAATTAATTAAGGGGCAGACTCTAGTGCAAGTTCAACTTTCTAAACTTTGTATATTATACAATGTACCGAAAAAGAAGATATCCCGTACTTTAGGTTGGCAGGAAATTTATATTTTTATTAGTTTTTAAGTCCTTACATTATTTGCTGATACAGGGATACGAAGGGGAACAAAAAAAAAGATTTCGACTCGCTGCCACATGATAAAGAGGCTGAAACTGTTGAAGGGCCTACATTGAACCCTTACGGACGAATCTTGTTAGCAGTTTCGGTATATTTTGTCTATAAATAAGTTTTTCGTTCATGGTCGAACAAAAAAAACACCAAATGATAATTTAATTTCAACCATCGGAGAATTTCTTCGAATTGATATTCCGAACACGTGTATCAAGTTCCAGCGTCATTTACGAAGTGACTGGTTCCTGGAGCATTTTTTTATATTTTAACTAACGAGAAGAAGTTTTGTGGTCAATATTTAACTAAAATTGTTGTAATGTATCGGCAATTGCAGTCATGCACGATTATTCCAAGAAGATGTTTAGCAATAATGAAGCTTTTAATAATGTTTAATATCAAGAGAAAATGTCCCATAGTTATTTCTCAAATAAATGATTACGTAAGAGCAATCAGGCGCCCTTTTAACCATAGGAAAGAAATGTTGTAAACAATGAATAACGTAAAAAATTATCTAGAAAATGGAAGTTTTGATAAAAGGAAAAATTGTGTTAACCAAAGTACGATTTACTGAACATTTGACACTGTACTAAAATTAATAATTTTTAATAGTTATCTTAATAATTCTAGTTAAATTCATACTTTTGAATTATTTATTATGAACGTAAGCGCAGAAAATAAATAATGGTAATTCATTAATGTCTATATCTATTCAATGAATTCCATTGACTTGGACTATCTTCGAGATAGTAAAAGTCAACTCGAAATTAACAATATAATTGACAAAAGGAAATTGACGTTAATAGTATCTCATTAAAGAGGCATACGTGCTGTGAAGTAGCGTGATAAAAAGGATTAAAAAGAAAATACATGTTGAAGCTAATATTGTCAGGCACGAGACGATATTCGCAGTAGCACTCATCGCACATATATTTATACAGAAATCATCGCTTGTGCTACGTTTGTCGTTCCGAGATCTGTATTAAAAGAAGAGACAAAAAAAAAGAGACAAAATTTACGAAAACGTTTATCACAAATTCTTGGATGACAACGCGTTCGTCACTTTCGAATTGCAGCACCTTGTCGAACGTGCTCGTTGCGTTCACGTCAGTAAACGTTTCCACGAATAGCGTGAGTGTGTATATATTACGACAGAGTAGGACATGTTTGCTTAACATATTCTTCACGAAAATCACATCTAACATACGAGAATTCGTAAAAACGCTATCGTTCGAGATATTGGCAATGACATTGACTGAATAATGTTAAGGACATATTTACATAAGAAATATTATTGTACAGAAAGAAACAGTTTATGATTTTCGTTTTTAATAGTCATTTTACCAACAACAATGTCTTTATCGAAATTTTAGTTGAAATTTGTGTATGGGATTTTATATTTTTACTTGAGACTCGAAGTAATTTAGATGAAATTACAGATATTTAACTTGAATCGATGTTTGTAATTAAATAATGAAAATTATATTCTGGTTCATGGAAAAATTTCGAATTGGGAAGAGTCATACGTAAAACCCGAAAGGCCACACGTTGAAACAAAGGAAAATAAAAAAAAGACCTATATTCTAATTCCAGTTTGTTTTTAAATAATTTATTGTTTATTCAGGCATGAGCCACTGTGCCGGAAGAAAATTCGACGAACCAATAAGAGCGACCGGGGATGCTGACGCGGTCGTGAAAGTTCGTAAAGCCGGTTGCATCCCTCTGCTCGTCAGTAATACACCGGAAATGTGCATGTGCTGGGAAACTTACAACAACGTGACCGGTGTCACGAGAAATCCTTATGACACACGAAGAACAGCGGGCGGTTCTTCCGGCGGCGAGGTAAAAGACACTTGTCATTTGGAAAAACGTTAAGAAACAAAATTAATCTCACAATTGATAACATTGGTAAATGGATATCTTTTGACAGTATCAAGTTTAAAGGATGTTTAACAACGTGAGAATTATTAGCAGAAATTCAAAAATTTATACAAATTCTAATAGTTAAAAAAGACATTAAACAAATTTTTTTTATCAAGCCCTAAGGTGTAATAACGTTGAACGACTTTTACCAGTATGCTAAAATCCATATTGGAGAATCAAAATAATATTATTTCAATAATATGCAATAAAAACGACATTTATATGTTGTTTTTTTTTTCTTTTCTATCAGGCGGCACTTTTGGGTGCGGGTGCGTCACTTTTGAGCCTGTCGTCCGACATCGGTGGCTCGGCAAGGCTACCGGCTATGTTTTGCGGAGTATTCGGACATAAACCGACACCCGGTGAGTGTGAAAAAAAAAGTGTATTTTTGAAGTGCGAGGCAATATTAGCTTGGAAGAAGAGAAACGAGTGGAAGAAGAGAAATCTTGAATATCTAACGACTTATTATGATTTTTCTAAAGCAAACGTATTACGTGTACACGAGATATATTGTGAATAATGACGAACCTCTTAACCGTACTCTCGGTACCTTTTGGCAAATATATAAAATCCCACAGAGTTGCGGACATAATGAACGAAGACATATTCACTAAAACACATTTCACGTTCGTATGTTTGATTTCCCGTAGGCAAAAGTGCTATTAGAAGTCAATAACGCGAAGAGAACATTCTTTGTCTTGAAAATTGTTACGTCATCACTGCCTCGAGAATCTTCTTCAACCTTTTTTTTCTATCGTATTCGTTACAGCACCTGGATACACTCCAATCGAATTTCCTCTACGTTCAATTCTTTGGTTTCTCATTTTTTGTTATTTCCATTTTTCATATTCCACCTATTGAGGATTTTTTTTTCTACTTGTAACTCCTTTGTTTTCGGTAAATTTATTGCATTTGAATTCCAGGTTGGATCTCGACATTGGGTCACATGCCCGACTGTGATGACAAAAATTGGAGTTCGTTTTTCACGATAGGACCGATGGTGAGATACGCCCGAGATTTGCCAATTTTCTTGGACATCATCGCACAGCCAGACGTTTCGATATCACGACTCGACGAAAAGGTACATCGGCTCGTTGTGATTGAAATAAAAATGTTGATAGTTCGAATGAATTGAAAAAAATTAAGAACGTACTAATGATTAATTTTTAGGTTTCGTTGTCGGACTTGAAATTCTTTTATCTCGAAGACGACTGTGGTTCCGGTGCAACGAGTCCCGTTGACATGGAAATGAAAGACGGTATTAGGAAATTAGTTAAACACCTGGAAACGTTTCACGGTGCAAAAGTTCAAAAGGTCGGTCTATGTTAACGAACGAAGAACATGAAGTTTTTGAGCATATGCATTACAAGGAAATTTTATTAATAAAAACAATTCACAAAAATTTGTTAAACATTGTCACGAATTGAAATTACTATTTTTCTAATGATTTATCGAATGATCTTTTTGCCACGATGCAGGCTGACATTAATGACATGAAGTACGCTTTTGAAGTTGCCACGGCAATGCTACTGCGACTCGATGGCGCTGATTCGATATTTAAGAAAGGAACGAATGCTCACGTACGTATCTTATTATTATCATTACTAGGATATTTCGGCGAACAGTTCGTAGACTTCATTCGGTTCCATTATTTTTAAATTCTTCATTTTTACATCGTATATTCGAAATCAGCAATGTCAAAAATCTCCCGATAGCAATATCTTTTAAACCCAATAACTATTTGGGAGTTTGGTTAATTCTATTGGTGTCTCCTTTTGAATTTTCAAATTGCGAATTCAAATTTGAGATCAATGACCCCGTAAACTTTCAGGTACCAATTGTCATTAAATGCAGATCGTTGTCTGTTTTTTTTTTATCGAACCTATTTATGTTCTGCTATATATATTTGTTGCGCAAATCAATTTTTCTTCATCTACGTCTTTAATTTGAACGTTAATGGAAATGCCTGCAAAATTTCATGACAATATGTTCACACGTTCGAACGTAGTACCGCGACAAACAGAACAGAATAAATTGAGTAAAAATCCATTATCGTTGTTGTTATTGTTATTATTTCTCCTCTTCTTGTTCTTCTTCTTCTTTTAATATATCTAACACAATCGTCGATTGCTTGCTTCAGGAGTGGAAAAGTGTTTTCGTCGAAGTGTTACGCTACGTATGTCTCATGTCACCTCACACATTTCCCAACGTTGCTTATGGCGTGCTGAAAAAAATTTCCGACAAGCTGCCAGAAAGTCACTACAACCGAATGCTGGAGAAGAGCAATGCATTGAAAAAGCAATTTGAGGTAAATCTAGGATTAATCTAAAGATTGAATAAAAATTTTGCATCATATTTTTTTCACTGAAGTTTTAAATTACAAAATTACCATTTCACTGGCCAAACGATTTAAATTCAGAGTGAATGCAAAAGTTGTAGCAAACAGCGACTCCGTCAATGATTAATGACGATTTTCATCGAAATTATAAATTACTTCTTTAATGATTTCATTGAATTAGAAGTTATCCAGTTCAGCATCTTAAGTGGTGTGGCCACGGTAGCGAGGTATAAAATCATGTGCACATTTAACAATTTTTTTTCTATGAAAAAGTGATGTATTTATAAAACTAATTACACATCTATTTAGTATGAACTTTAAGCTAATAAAAAAAAAATTTTTTGTTTTTTTTATTATACAAAATGGCCGACTATTGCTATTTGTTTGTTTTTTTGAGGCGCTCCGCGGCGTGACATTTGGCATCCACAATTTTTGACCTAGAACAAACAAAAAAATTTCCGTTAATCTACATCAGAATACCTAGAGAAGTACGTACGGAATTTGAAAAATATTCATTTATTCGAATATTGTAGGCATTTGAACTTAAAAAGTGAATTTCCAATGAAAAATTTCGCATAAAACTGCTCATAAAATGGAAAGTTTTCAATTAATCAGAAATTCCGTACGTACTTCTCTGCAAAATGCAATTAGAAACATAGATTTTTAATTTGAAGTCAATCGGGTAAAAATTGTCGAAGTTATTTATCACGCCAATTAGAAAACACTCTATGGCCGTGCCAGGGTGCCACCGTGCCGTGGTAGGCTTACGTTATACGCTCAAAGTTGGTGAAAAAAAATTTTCTCGCTATAGATCGAATAGTAACTTATTTTTATAATGATACAGCATCGTTTAACCAAAAAAAAAACGAATTTTTGAAAATTCTACCGTGGCCAAACCCCTTAAATGTACAAAGAGCTGCTGAAATAAAATTTATTTGCCCGATAAGTTAATATTATAAATTATGTTATGAGTGATATAACAAGTGATATAAAAAAAACTTAAATCAAGGCTTAACGTGATAATTATTATTAGGATCTATTGGGTGACAACGGTGTTCTCATATATCCTTCGTTCATCGGTCCAGCTCACTATCCTTACGAGATTTATCACAAAGTCTGCAACGTCTCGTACATGATGATATTCAATGCACTAGGACTTCCGGTTACACAGTGTCCCATGGGACTCAATAGAAATGGTCTTCCTATCGGACTTCAAGTAAACGCAAAATTATTATCATCGTTATAAAAAATTATAATTATTTGTATTAAAAGTCTATTTTTATTAAAAATATTCAATTTGTTCGTCAGGTCGTCGGAAATCCGGGATGTGATCGTTTAACGATTGCACTGGCGCAAGAAATCGAACGAGCTTTTGGTGGATGGCAACAGCCACCGAGTCACGAAAAAATTATCTGAAGGCTCAATCGTACGAAATTGTGAAAAATAATGCAATAAGTACGTGAAGAAATGGAGCATTTTTTCAAATATAATCTCGATTTATCGCAGAAATTATTATTTTTTCAAATCTATTAAGACACGAGAGAAAAATCTGATAAAAACGTAATTGGTTGTATTTTTTCTAGGCCAGAAAACAATAATCACAAACAATATTCAGACGTTCGACGAGCGATGAGAGATAGAGCTTGGTTGGAGCTGATGAGTCGACAGATTTTCATCTTTCGACAATAAGACGCGATTTTTCAAGATATATTTAATATAATTTTACGGCATCAAAATTGTGCAGACGCTTTCGATTATTCAACGATACGAACTTTGTATCACACATTATTTTTTTTCGTATCATCTTATTTATGACTTCGTATGTATTTTTTATTGCAGGATTTACGAGAAAAATGAAGATAAATGTAATTTTACGACGAAAAAAAAACTCTTCTCGTGACAAATAGGTATACACGAAACACGCTTTCGATTGTGACGAATCTAGTCTCGAACGTTCTCTCGTACCTGTGAAAAACGCTCGAGAGAAGAAGAATTATTTAATAAATAACGCAAACAACACAGAGCTACTTGTCGTTCCGCTAACTTTTACATTTTACCACAGTTGAGTAAGAAGAAATATTCTTGCAGTTATAAATTAATGAAATTTTGAGAAAAAAAAGAAAAATAAGGAACAATCAATTCAATTCAATTTTGTCATATGCGTTTTATATGAGCGTAACGCCACGCAAGCTCACTAAAGCAATGAAAAAAATTGGTTAAAGATTAAAAATGCCAATTGATAACAACGAAACAATTGTTAAAAAAATTGGCGAAAGAAATGTTATTCGAATAAATATTTTTTTAATTATCAAATATTGAGTTATTTGGCTCTAAAATAAATGTGTGATCATTCTAACACATTTCCCCCGTTTCAAATAAATTGTTATTGATACAGGTACAATTAATTTCACACAATTAATTAATAAATTCAATTAAGCAGCTAAAATATTTATTTTCTTCATAATCATAAGATTTTTTTTTATGTGACTGAATCTCTCATTTGGTATTTTCGATACAGATTATGGAATTTTTTTTTTCTTAATCCATACTGCGAGTCAAGATTTTGTTATCACGTTTGAATTCGTCGTTATCTATACGAGGTTCGTTGACTTTTTATTTCAGTAACCAACACCAGGCATACTGTCCCAAAATACAATTTACCGAAAAATTTCATTTATCAACAAAAAAAAAAACGTTATTGAAACAATCGATTCAACAAATCGTTTACTCTTCTTAAAAATACTATCTCATGATAAAAATAATGTTGAAAATGATTGCTTAAAAAACGTGTTTAAAGTGTTTCATTGACAATTAAATTTTTGATTATCAACGCCTAATACTTCGGCAATAAAATAAACATTTTATTAATATGACAATTTATAATTAAATGCACAAATAATTTTTTATTGAATTCAAGCATTTTCAACTTCAACACAACGTTACAGGGACCATTCTGGAAATTGGAGAAATGCACGACATCTCCGACGAGTGGAATGATACGTCCGATTTATCGTATAGATTCAGAACCAATATTATAACTTTTGATCGACGAAGATCGACCGGACGTTCGGGCATCGAGCGCGATTGGAACTCGAGTGTGTATGGAAAAAGGTGTGGGATCGCAATATTGTTTAGTTACCAATAGCGATTCGGTGATCGTGCGGCGCGGGAAATCGATGTGCACAGTATCGGGTCTATAACACGACACGAGAGCTCATTGTCTCCTCACAGTCCCAATCGACCGTTCCACTCTCGCTGTTCGACGACAATTTTTTTATTTTTCTCGACAAATTTTTCGCGCGTTTGCATCGAAGTTTTTGTGTCGATTCGAGCGACGTATTGTTTAATAATTTTTCATTTGACAAGTTATAGGTGAGTTTTCATATTCACAGTGATTTCCGGCATTACTCGAATCGAAACCTTACGAGAAGGGGCTTCTTGGTCATTATTACTCAGAATTTATGATTCGTGTATGGAAGTATTGATTTTGAGAAAAGTGATCGAAGAACGAACAAGTGATATCGGTGAATGCATATTTTGACATTTTTTTCTTTTTGGCCATTAAGAATGATTCACCGGTGAATGGCTATTTTGATAAAAAATCTATTGATTTTTTATCTATCGAATTGAAACTATTGCTTTTCCAGTTTCTGGAAAAGCAATAGTTTCAATTCGATTTCGGATATTCTCTGATTTTCAGGGTAAAGTTGTTTGTTTTTTAGCTTGCTTTTGGTTATTAACATTGACAGATATTATGCCAAATCAATTGAATTTGAGCATTGCCTGTCATTCTTGTAGTCGTGTAGTTCCTTTTATTTTTGGATTCATGTACGTACTTTGGGATCATATTTTTAATTATCCACCAATCAATTGTCATTCACTATCGTTTCTTGGTACACTAAACATGTTTCCTTATTCGTAATACGAAATTTCTAGTGGGATCGGTCATTAATAATTAGTTAAATTATTCTCTACCGTAAAACTGCGATGATTCTGTTAATTTCGTATTTTCCTGTTTCGATCTTCTTCGATTCTGCCAAGTTACGATAACTGCCAAACATCGAACATGACAGGCTCGTTTCTTTTTGGCATTTTTTTTTTTTTTCATTGGCTTTAGTGAATCTTTGAATTCTGTGGTATCGCAGAGTTTGGACGGAAGCGATGGTTTTCTGATAATTTGACAAATTCCCTGATTCACATAGGTACGTTCAATCCTTAATTGAAATATCCGGGAGGAACGAAGATCGATGGCATTAAATAAAAATTGATAAAGCTTCCACACAATCATATTTATAAATATAATTGTTAATGACTGTGAACCGCACGTAATAATAAATAACAAGTGCGATAAAATGTAATGAGAAAATTCCTAACGATTGTCCCATAATTCAATGGCAATGTTGCATTATTACGGTTAAAATTACTCACTTATTTCTGCAAGGCATACTGTTGAGAAACGAACGATGGACAAAGTGCATCTCGTTCGACCATTACCGCAAATACGTAACGCATTTTTTGTTTCTATCTAAATATGCATACTTCGCGTGTTTTATCATTGCGCGCGGGAATAAGCTGGTGAGTCGAGTTTCTCGCTCGAATCATGTAACCGCGAGTGGATGATTTACTTTTTCAAATAAAACATTTTCACTGTCACGGCGATACTCGCCGGTTGGAGTGTTTACTGCCTTTGATGGTCAGAGCGAAAAAAAAAAAAACGAAGCTCATGTTGCCCGAATGAGATATGTACAATATTGTATTGAACATAATTTTTGTTCTGTATGACTTTTTATAAATCTATGGAACTCGGGGTTAAAACATTGATCTATACACTTCTACTGCGGTATCCTGATGATTCGTTTATAACACTGATAAATTCATTTGCATTGACGTTTCAAATATTTGTGGGTCACTATTACTTGATATGTCGGATTGAACTCTTTCCGGAAAAGTAATTTATTCAAATCGACGAAAATTCGTTAAGGGGGGCGATAGGGTTAGACGGTTCAAAAAATCATTTTTGTTTTATTTCATAAATTGTTAGTAAAACTATTGAAAAATATCTTCCCAAGATTTAAAATGAAAATTCCGACTCGTTCTATTGTTATAAGCCATTCAGGGGGTAAATAGGGTTAGGACAGCGTTTTCTCAATAATTTTCATGAGTTTTTTTATAGTATAAAAAATGAATATAATTTATTGAAACTTTGAGAATTTTTATACATATATTTAAGTATATACTATAAAATTTTTATACATATATTTAAGTATATACTATAAAATATTAGCGACCCCATATTGCTTGTTTTTCTTGGTACTATTTTTTCAAACGCGTTTATCTGAAAACGACTTTTTTTGAACTTGCGTACACGCTAGTTTGAAAAGTTTTCAACCAATCGTTTTGAAAATTGGCAGTTACTTTCTTCGTAGTATTGCGCTCTATATGAACCTAAAATCGTAATATTATCATTATTTAAAATAATTTTTTTTTTGCAAATAAAGTTGTAAAAAATGGCAAAAAATCATGCTTTTTTGTTTTGACCCCTGTAAAAAATTCAATTTCCTATTTTTTTGATAGCATCTAGGTTCATATAGAAGAGAGACATATAATAAAAGTAAATTCCAATCTCGTTTGATTTCAGATGAAAATTGCGGCTTCCAGAATGTACGCAAAATGCTGAGTCTGATTGTGACCTGCAATATGGGGTCGCTAATATTTTATAGTATATTAAACATTTTATAGTATATACCTAAATATATGTATAAAATATTCTCAAAGTTTCAATAAATTATATTCATTTTTTATACTATAAAAAAATTGATGAAAATCATTGAGAAAACGCTGTCCTAATCCTATTTCCCCCCTTAAACCGGGAATAAAATATACTTTATGCTATGACTCTAAGGAGCGATGGCGGCGCGCAGAATCGGGGGACGGAAAATTAAGCTAGTTATGAATAAAATTGTTTATCATTGCAATCTTTTGTTGCCAATGTGTCGTTTAAAAACGTGATATTAAAATCGATAGCACGTTTTTAAAAATCTCAAATAGAATACCTTTTTTTTTTTTGTAGTTTTTTTTCGGCTTTTGCACGTTATTCCGGCTGACACAAAATCCTAGATGCCTGGTCGTTGCACCAGCGAGTACGGACATTGAGATAAAATCAAATATACAATTCTTTAAAGAAGCATTAACGATTATACACGTAAAGTATAGTTATATAAAATGGATTTTTCTTTTACAAGAGTCATTCACTACAAGCGACAGTGAAATACACTATAAACATGCGCATTCTGTAATCAATCGTATTCTATCGATCGTGAACTTTAAGCGTCGTTCAAGTCATTTGTTTTGCGCATGATTAATTTATGAACGCCTGAGAGGTGGGGAATGGGAGAATCTTCAAGAATCATCATGCCATTTATGAGGCCGGTTGACAAGAGTGAAGTTAAAACGTAAAGGAACTTTGGCGGAAATAAAAAAAAAACTGGAGATAAGCATATGTCTTTCCTGGATTTGTTTTTCTTCACCGAACATTAACAACAAATACTTTCGAGTAACAGAGAGTATTCGCGTTTCATTGGCTGATGGCTTTTGCAATTTTCCATGGTATTCAGGTCAAACATTCTCTGGCCAGGACCAACGTCGAGTAATAGTAGTCTATTTCCTATTATAGGCGATACACATATATACGGGTATCGCTGTCGTCGTAAAAGATCTTGCCGTAACAGGGAATTACGTTGTAATTTATACGCACGCATTAGGCACTCGCGTTTCCCGTCTCAGGACATCGAACTTTCGAATTGATGTAGATGCATTGTCCATTTGTACACCTTTTAAAAAGTGTTTTATTTGGAGGAAAGTAATAATTTCTTTTGTTATTTCCATAATGCCAAATGTAATTCTAGATTGGCAAATATTTTGCGAGTCTCCTTCAATTAAATCAATGGCCAAGTTTATCAAAAACGAAAGATTTTGATCCTTGGCCGCGTTTATGAACTGTAATGATAACAATATTTTCATGAAATGTTACCGTAATTCGATCTCTTACGACACTATTGCACCGAAATTACACTTACTCGTTAGCTCGCGTAAACTTTTTGACTTTGAGAAAGTATGTCATACCGTACTCACGTTGCTCCCAAATGACCTGTTTGAAGAATTCTTAACATGATAAACGAAACATTTATGGGTAAGTTTTGAATAATCTATGCCTGCATGCAATTTTTCCTTCGTTAAAATACAGCTCATCGATGTCGTGAATATCGATTCGGGTCGAAAGTAACAAAACCGTAAATGAACATTCCTTGCAACTGTCCGTTCTCAAAAATAAAGTAGCGTGAAGTTAAATGAGAGAAAATAAATTGGGAAGATGAAACGTGATAGATATTTGATATAGCGTTGTCAGGGAGCCATAAGTTAAATTTTTATTTTCGATGATTTTCACCTCGAAGCCATTTGTGAAAGGGATATCAGAATTATTTCTACCATACGAGGAAGTGATATTTTTCTAGAAAGCAAAATGACAAAATATTTAGTTATATATTGATGTTACTCGTTAGCTCGCGTAAACTTTTTGACTTTGAGAAAGTATGCCATACCGTACTCACGTTGCTCCCAAATGACCTGTTCGAAGAATTCTTAACATGATAAACGAAACATTTATGGGTATGTTTGAATAATCTATGCCTGCATGCAATTTTTCCTTCGTTAAAATACAGCTCATCGATGTCGTGAATATCGATTCGGGTCGAAAGTAACAAAACCGTAAATGAACATTCCTTGCAACTGTCCGTTCCCAAAAATAAAGTAGCGTGAAGTTAAATGAGAGAAAATAAATTGGGAAGATGAAACGTGATAGATATTTGATATAGCGTTGTCAGGGAGCCATAAGTTAAATTTTTATTTTCGATGATTTTCACCTTGAAGCCATTTGTGAAAGGGATATCAGAATTATTTCTACCATACGAGGAAGTGATATTTTTCTAGAAGGCCAAATGACAAAATATTTAGTTATATATTGATGTTCTCTGCTTCAAACTGTTACTCGTCTACTGTTACAATTATCCCCTGCTGTCGGGGTCAAAATAGAAAAAATTACTTCTTCCAAACAACGAAGAGCAGTGCAACCAATTAGGATTAGAAGTATGCTGATGATGCATGGATTTTTTTTTTTTAGGTGGTGGGACTATAGTTCACAATGTTACTTTGGTACTTGTTCTCCCCTATTCAATTTTAATGTGTCTGCTGTTCAACGACGTACAAAAAATCTTATCGATTAAAGACTAACCGAATGACATGCATTTTTTTTCGTCATTCTTCGCCATTCTTTTCGTATTCAGAAGTCTATGAAAAATTCATGAATCGGACGAAGGTCGAGAGTGTGTTGCAAAGCGTACACGAGCACGATCAACGTCCGTTAAAACATTTAATATAAAACGAGAAAAAAAACCGGCAGTAGTGGACGCGTAGTCGATTCGCGGCTTCGATGATCTCCCGTGTCAAGCAGTATTGACAGCGGTCAGTATTGGGATGGGTGACTACTTGGTCGTGCTTTGGCTTGCACGCCGACTACTGAGCGAGAGGCAGTTTTCCTGAGTTTCTGATGGCAGTACAAACGGAAACTCAGTAAAAATAAAAGCCGTCTGCATCGGCACGGATTTTCCGCAGTTTCCCCGTGTTCGCGGCGAATGCGATACAGTGTAGCTAGAAAGCAACTGCGGATGCTACGGAAGTTAAGTTGGCTTAGCATTGTGCGGATGGGAAGTAAGAGGAGGGAAAATTGGGAAGGGTCATACGTTGAAAACCCGCAAGGGTATACGTTGGAATACACAAATAATAATATAAAGTTTGCCGCAAATAAATTAAGAGCATTGCCCTGTGGTCTTGCAGTAAATTGGTAATCTTCTCCGTTCCGTCATTCAATGACGTTATCTGCTAAAACGCACTATATGCTACATTGGTCAATCCGTAGTCAGTTCGTGCGATGATCGGAAAGTGCCATTATTATCTCGATTTTCAATTGTCATTCGGCGCTGAACGTCCGACCGTAGTCATTCGATGCGGAACCGCTCACCGTCACATGCTATTATAGGCTTATGTATGCTCCAACGCACAATTCAACGTGAAATAGTACTGTGCCAACGACACGGTACGGGATTTTAAGGTGAAAATAGGGTTAGACGGTTCAAAAAATCGATTTTTTTTTATTTCTTAAATTTTTAGTAAAACTATTGAAAAATATGTTCCCAAAATTTTAAATGAAAATTCCGACTCGTTCTATTTTTATAAGCCATTAAGGGAGTAAATAGGGTTAGGACAGTTTTCTCAATGATTTTCATGAATTTTTTTATAATATAAAAAATGAATATAATTTATTGAAACTTTGAGAATATTTTATACATATATTTGAGTATATACTATAAAATTTGTATACATATATTTAAGTATATTCTATAAAATATTACCGACCCCATAATGCTTGTTTTTCTTGGTACTATTTTTTCAAACGCGTTTTTCTGAAAACGACTTTTTTAAAACTTGCGTACACGCTAGTTTGAAAAGTTTTCAACCAATCGTTTTGAAAATTGGCAGTTACTTTCTTCATAGTATTGCGCTCTATATGAACCTAAAATCGGAATATTATCATTATTAAAAATAATTTTTTTTTTGCAAATAAAGTTGTAAAAAATGGCAAAAAATCATGCTTTTTTGTTTTGACCCCTGTAAAAAATTCAATTTTCTATTTTTTTGATAGCATTTAGGTTCATATAGAGGAGAGACATATAATAAAAGTAAATTCCAACCTCGTTTGATTTCAGATGAAAATTGCGGCTTCCAGAATGTACGCAAAATGCTGAGTCTGATTGTGACCTGCAATATGGGGTCGCTAATATTTTATAGTATATACTCAAATATATGTATACAAATTTTATAGTATATACTTAAATATATGTATAAAATATTCTCAAAGTTTCAATAAATTATATTCATTTTTTATACTATAAAAAAATTCATGAAAATCATTGAGAAAACGCTGTCCTAATCCTATTTCCTCCCTTAAAGTACCCCTCTATTTTACTACAAAAAAATGAATAAGATAGAACAATCTAAAAACACAATTCAGAAAGCTTTTGTTCTTCATTTCTTCATTGGAGAACCTCCATTCGTAAAATTACAGTTCTGAAATATTGCCGGTTGGAAAAAATCGCTTTAAATTCATGTGGAAAATCTCGTATATTATAAATCGATGTCCTAACGCGCAGAAAAGTGTCAGGTTTACAACTACTAGATACGCCATTATGACTTTAAACTATTGTTATATCTATATACATCCATCGATGTCAATATGGCGATCAACGTAACACGAATCGTTATGAATTGTCCCAATGTAATTTATCGTCAATTGCCTTGCTCTGGCATATATAATTTGTAATTGTGATATCACCTGTTCATTTCCTCTACTAATCTTCTATTTTCTTGCTTAATCGCAAAGAACGCGCGTAAACCGCGAGACTTTTCACCTCGCTACACCCGCATTGCGGTTACCGCACGATTCGCGTATACCATTACCAATAGATCCATGGCCTAAAGCCAGAAGGGCATCAATATTCTCGTGTATTCTCCACAGGTTATTTTTATTTTAATCCATCTTAACCCCTACTAGTTGTTGTCGAACTGTGAATATCGATAAAAAACATTGGCAAAGCAGATATCGATAAATTTAGTAATAAGGGTTTTTTTTATTGATAACAAAAATCTTTATTATCTGTAGTAAAAATTATTGTATATTACAAGACTGAACGTTGAGCGTCAGAATAACTTTCTGTGGCGCATACAGTGGCCCCATTCGATCTTTAAACGTTAATAACCGGTAATGAGTGAAAAAAAACCACTTTAATAACAATGTCAGAGAATATGTTCGAGAGAAAATTAAAATTCTTTATAATGTCGGCCGAGAATGTAATATTTTTATTATTATTTTTCGTTGAAGTTTGGTATTCGAATGTTGGCTAGTTATTTACCGGTAAGCCCACCTCGAGAACGCAAGCTCATTTAGGGCCATTCCGCATTCTTCTCACGTTCGTTCTCGTCGAGACTTCGATATAATATAGGTATATAGCTCATTTATATCATATGGACGGTATCAACATTTGGCCACCCACATGTCTCACCTTTCGCTTTTACGACATGAGTATAGGCCGGTAACGATTTTTCTACGAGCCTTCAGTAGACCATGTGGAAATGCCGATAACCAAAGTGAGAATTGCATTAACATGCATAAGGCAAAATTAATAAATGACAAATTGTCATTTGAAAAATGATGAAAATAATGACGGCTCCTTGTAAGATCTGTTTCAAACGACACATGCTTGTTTTACACATGACGTTCGTCACTGACTGCAATCATACTGGGAATAAGAACAATTTTCAGTAAACGTTTTGTTAGCAAATATTGTTTGTTTCAACACTTCCATAGTTAAATAAGAAGGATGGAGTGGGTATTACGATTCTTGTCTTACATACAACTCCTACTGCTGAGGATCCTTCGACCGTTTTACTCGTATCGCGATCGCGTAAGACCACCGGGTTTACCATCGAACGACAATTCTTTGCTTCGATTGAGCGCTTCTGAGATCGCGGAAAAAATCAGAAACGGTGAAGTGAGTATATATCATTCATTGTATATCTTTAGAAGTAAACGGTTTTTCTTTGCACACAAGTAAATCCAGTACATTATCTTCGATTACTATAATTTTAGCGAAAAAAAAAAAACAGAGAAGGTACTTTAGATTTTATAGAATTTTGGAATTTTTTAAAAACCTTTCTATCGTTCAAACTGAACTCAAACGGCGGGCTGTTAAGCTTGAATCGGGAGAAAATCTGAGAATTGAAAATGCACATTTCTTCTAAATAATGTTTTTCCATTTAAAAAGTGAAAGCTCTCGAACTTCTATGAGCCATTTCCCAATATCAACATTAAATCAAAAGACGCGACATCGTCTTGACGCCAATTTATTTTACTAAAAATAATTGGCGCATTAAGCAAATAGAATGAAAGCCTCAGGGGCTGAAATTGCTAAAATCGTCATATCGAAGTATAATCATATTTTTTGCTGTATTAATATTTTCTTATTCCTCGAATGATTTAATTACTAGAAGGGGTCATTCTGAATGATCTCTTGAATGATTAAAGATGACGAGCGAGACAGTGGTGAAGGCTTACGTAGAACGTATCAGAGAAGTAAATCCGATTGTTAATGCCGTCGTCGAAGATCGTTACGAGGCGGCCATGAACGAAGCAAAACGTTACGATAAGAGATTGAACTCGGGCGAGGTTACTAAGGCATATCTCGAAATTAAAATGCCGCTCTACGGTGTACCATTCACTGTTAAAGAGAGCTGTTCACTCAAAGGTAATGAAATTGCATCAAAAAGAATTTAATTTGACAATTCTGCAATTTCACGAATTTGCGTTTTTCACACTCAATTTTGAGTAATAGTAACATCAACGTATTAATTACAATTTTCTCAATTTATCATATTTCATAAAAATATATGGTTTTTCGGGATTAAAAAAATATTTATTATCATTCATTTATGATTGAAATATGTTTAATATTTCGATATGTTTCAAAAGACCGATGTGTTGGATTAAAGAAAATATTTTTTTTCTTCAGAAAACATCATTAATTATTGACTTAAAATATTAGTGTAATTTTTATAAGCTATTTATATACTATTCACTTTTTATTTACGATTACTTCCATAAATATGTAGGACTCAGTTACACAGGATGTACAATGGTTCGACGAGGGATCAAGGCAACAGCCGATAGTCCAATTGTCGCGTCAATGAAAAACGCTGGCGCTATACCCCTTTGCGTCACCAATACACCGGAACTTTGCAGCGGTCTCGATGCATCAAATTTGTTATTTGGCAGCACTAAAAATCCTTACGATGCGAGGAGAATCGCCGGTGGTTCTTCCGGTGGTGAGGTAAAATATCACGATGGAATATTGCAAGAAATATATAATTTTAGATATTTTTTATAAACCATCATTTTTATATCGTCGCCGAATGTGGCCAATAACTGTGTAGGCCGATTTTACGAGGCATTTTTAATCGAAAATAGTCTCTTGAGTCGGTTCAATCTCATACTTACTGTGATAATTGCATATTTTAATATAATGATATACTTATTGACCATACAGCATTATTTCTATACTGTACTTATATTCTTCTATATAGTGGCAATTTACGTCAATTCACCGGTAGTCGGTGAAAAAATATGCGGCGCGTTCGAGCATAGAATTAAACTCATTGCATGCAATGACCAGCGAAGCGACACAACTAGTATTACCTGGCTGTTAAAAAAAAAAAAATTCTGCGTTATTTTGAAGAAAAAAAGTTTTATAAAAATCATTTCGACGTTAAAATCATTTTGATATTGAAATCAATTCGGCACATATTTAATTGAGATTGTTATTTGGAAACGTTTCATTAAAATAAAATGATTGCTCATCGATTAACTCGTAAATTAAGAACGTTCAATTATTTTTATCAGGCTGCGCTATTGGGGGCGGGAGCTTCGTTGATCGGTATCGGTTCGGATTTAGCCGGATCCATCAGAATTCCTAGTCTGTTCAATGGAATCTTCGGACACAAACCAACGCCCGGTAAGTTTTACAATAAACGAGTTTTCGTTATTTGCATTCACGTTTTGAAAACTTTCCGCGATTAATTGTCGGACATTATCAGATCTTTGAGTAGATTTTTATATGGAATTTCGATGAATCGAGAAATATCACAAAGAAACAAAAAAATACAAGAATTGGTCACGTGTTATAAACATAAATAAAAAAAAAGTTTAGATCGAAATTGGATACCTTTATCCATAAAATAATTTTGCTACTATAATAAAGCTGGAGAGTTTTTGTTTGTACGTTTGTTCGAACGCGCTAATCTCAGGAAATACTTATCCGATTTGAAAAATTCTTTTTCCATTAGATAGCTCGTTTATTCAGAAAGGCTTTAGGCTACATGACTTTATGCTACGACTTTATGCTTCAATCGGGGAACGGAAATTTAACGCGTGTGAAACCGCGGGGCACAGCTCGTTTTTTAATAATTATGATATGAAAAATTTGTTAAAATTCGCTAAAAAAATACACCTAAAGTGCCCACATATATGTTGTTAATATAATAATATAGAAAAGTATTTCTTACTTTATTTTTATTTTAGGAATCATACCGATCACCGAACACTTTCCCACAACGGACGATGAATACTTTCAGCAGTATCTCGTAGTCGGTCCAATGGCGAGATACATGGAAGATCTTTCGCTGGCAATGAGAGTTATGAGCGGTGATAATAGTAAAAAGCTTCGTCTCGACGAGACGGTGGATGTCGGAAAGCTTCGAGTTTTTTATATGGAAGATGCCGGAAAATCGTTCGGCACCGAACCCGTTGATCCGTCCATCAGGAGGACAATAAAAAAAGCCACGAGTCATCTGAAAAGTTGCGGGTCACGAGTCAGCGAGGTTAGAACCGTAATTTCCATTAAAGAAGCGATAAAATAAATTTACAAGATCGTTAATTGCAGTATGAATTTTTTTTTTAAGATACCTATCGCAACGTTACGGGAGACACTGGAAATTGGATTGTCTATGTTATTCAACGTGAAGAAAATGCCGCAACTGCTTATGAATCCAAACGATCCAAAGGTAAGAAAGAAAATGTATTTTCAAAGATACATTGTTTATTTAGATATTCAATGCATTTTTTTTACATTTTCTTTAATCTGTTGCGTTGCTTGTGAAATATGCACTTTTTCGACCCATAGTTTATTTATTTATTTTTTCGCCATATATATCGATTTATTTTTACGAGATAATGATAGCGCGAGGTTTGCGAAAGGAAAAAAATATATTTCCTTAAAACGTCGATATTTAATTTACATTTATTTGCAGAACCAACGCAACGGTCCGATTGAATTTATGAAAGCTCTTTTGGGCATGTCACATTACACTAAAACGGCGATATACATGAAGATTGTGACTGACGGAAAAGCCTTTGTAACGCAATCAGCGCGGCTTCGTTACATTAAAAAGGGTCAAGAACTTCGTGAAAAGTTTCTCGTAAGAATTAGTTTGCGACAATTAATCATTATTCGATTTTCATTGTTTCGATTATGAATTCGTTATTATATATTTTTATTTTCAAACAAATTTTCAACCAGTTTTGTTTTAAAATTTCAGGAAATTCTCGGCGATGACGGTGTATTCTTGTATCCTACGTTCGTTTGTCCAGCACCACAACGTGGATGTATACAATTACAAGCATCCGGTGGAATGTATTGTTTGCTCGTTAATGTAATGGGTTTTCCAGCGACCCATGTCCCCATGGGACTTAACGCTGAAGGCTTGCCTGTAGGATTTCAGGTAAATTTTTATTATGAAAAATAAAAAAAAATGTACAATCATAAATAATTGTTCAAACCTTCAAGCACCAGTCACGCTTACAGCACGTCAAACAGTTTCTTGCCGAACGAGCCAGATGACAAATGACTCAATACTTTGCAAATTGAAAAAAAATTCTACTTCCATGAACTTCAATTTTTTTTTTCATTTCACAGGTGATAGCCGGACCAAATCAAGACAGGCTGTGTCTCGCTGTGGCGAGAGAATTGGAAAAAAGTTTTGGTGGTTGGATACCACCGACAACTTGCCAGTAGTTTGTCGTCGACTATAACACACAATCGATAGTTAAAAGGAAGAAAAAAGTTCCGGGTGATAATTTAATTATCGTGACCACCGAGGGGTTTGCGTGCAGAAATGCGCTAGACAATTATTCTTCACCCGAGCCTTCAGACACGAAGACGTGTATCGAGAGAAAAAAAATGCAATTTTCAACTGTCCGTTCGTAAAGAAAAAAAAAGACGGTCTCGTAACGCAACGAGATATCTTTTTTTGTGCCTGCTGCATCGTATCCATTATGCAGGATGCTGACTCACGAGTATTTTTCCAGTGCCTGTCTCTCTCTCGCTCTCTTGATATTGAACGAATCGATCTCGCTATAGTTTTACGAATACAACGAAAAAAAAAATGCCATACGCAAATTTGTCAAATTTCAATTTTTTTTTAAGTACGATTGTTTTATTTCTGTAAATTATTTTCAAAATTCGATCGTTTCTTTAGGACTCCAAAGAGAAAATCCCTGAATCGTGTTTGTCGATAGAATTTGACGATGGCGAAATATATTTTCCATTAAAGAAATTGCGATTAAATTCGTCGGAATGATTTGAAAAATGTGAAGAAAAAAAAATTAGGTATTCTTTTCTTGAGCACTGTTCCGATGGATTAAAAGATTTTTTTGGAACTATAAGGGATGATCGTAATGGACTGCCTCGTATAGTATATCACAATATACATAGACATTGTATACTATGCGATATATTTATGTTCAAGAATAATAAATCCGGTGCGAAACTGTTTTATTTTGGTTGATTATTTCGCACAACTTGCGCACAAACGTTCAACATCCTTACATAACGGAGCGTTACTCACTTTCATTCTCAGGAAAGAAAAAAACAAAAATGTCTCTCGGTACAGAACGCAATGTTACACTGTGACGTGGACGAGAGACGGCGTCGTCGCTGACGTAGAAGCGCAGTAAACGTATATTTGTATAAATATATCTATATATATATTATCCATAATACAGATATAGCGATAAAATTAATAATGTATTGCGCGCTGACGCGCAAAAACCGACGATCTATGTAATATCGTTGTTATTTTTTTTTTTTTTTTTTTTTTTTTTTTTTGAAGACACTTTCTCGCCGCTCTTATTCATCGATTCTCAATGAAATCTCATAAATACTTATACGTATAATTAAATATATACGAAATACTTCGTTTCTTCTCTCTTTTTAGTCTTTACTAACTAAACTTTTAACCCAAAGAATATATTTTTTAAAAAAACATACGAGAGGTTACAAGCAAGAAAATTCGAATTTTCACGTTTTAGTTGGTCCCCAAAAAAAAAAAACAGCTTCGGTTCGTAGGATTTTATTCGCGTCTATCAAACAATGCCGGGGGAACAGAAAAATCGGTATTCTTCGCTCAACGCGTACTTTCGTTGGAAATTCGTGCCTATGGACTCTAATCGATAAATCGTGAACGCATAATGTGCGAAACTCACAAGCAACTTCGTTAATACCTGATCTATATATCTATATATTATTTAGTTATATATAGATCGATATACGTGTAAAAGACACGATGTACAATAAGGACGTTGGGAAAATAAATTTTTTTTTCTTACAGTTAATCGCACAAGGGTTCATTTCTTTCGATCACCAGGAATTATGTAAGGTTTACCACCGTGACGTTCCCATTCGCGATTAAATTCGTGCTCGAGTATCTCGGCACCGCGTTTCCTCGTCAAACCGGTCTCGTCCAAACTCAATTCGCACATCTGCATGTCGTCAATTCCTAATTAAAAAAAAAAACAAAAAGTCCGATACATATGCAGGCACCATGCAAAGTTTTTGTCATGTTCATGAAATATTTATAAAATTGTCTTGTATAAAAAAATGTGTCGATCAATTCAATCGATTCAATGGATTCAATGAATTTATAAATGAATTCAATGAATTTATAAATGAATTCAATGAATTTATAAATGAATTCAAGACGAAAAAAAATAATTAAGAGACATTCAAAGATTTTTCATTAGAGTGTGATTGTACAATGTAGTTTAATAGCAGATTCGACGAATTTATATTTGTAGTTAAATCGATATTTAGAAATTAGTACTTACCGGCAACGAGGAGAATTGCCGGTTTGTCAGGATGAAGTTCCATCTGTCTTGCGACATATTGACCATCGAAATGGGCGTACCACCAACCGCGCTTTCCACCCGCGTTTGGATTTTCCTGTTGACCCACCGCCGCCGGACGTACGAACGGAATCCTGAAGAATCTTTGCGAAGACTCGACTATCAGCTGCTTTGTCGGTGTACGCGGTGTTTTCGATGCTGAAAATAAAAAGAAAATACTACTTTTTTCGATATGTTGAAAAAATGATTCGAAATTTCCTAAAAATGAACGGGAAGTGTCTTCCGAAATGGATTTCTGACGTGAGTCTACTTTGAACTTTTTTCCTTTTCGACGATACGCCGAAAAAGTTTTTCAAACTTGAATCAACCCCTAAATTACATTATTTTGCATCAGCTGGATTCGTGTCATCTAAAGTGTCATTGTCAGGCTCTAATTTCCACACATTTTATTCGATCTTACATTTGTGTTTTTAACATAATACCAGAACGTACGGAATTCAAATCGCCAAAGTCAAACAAAGGTTTTGACAATAATTTTTAAGTAGTAACCATCTGAACTTTTACATGGGTAACGAACTCAAGGATGTAGTTGATAGTTGAATAGTTTGTTTTTTCTAAATTAATAAATACTCTAAATTATTTAAAAAAATGATTTGCTATTTATTTGTTTATTATTGAATTATTTATTATCTTTTCTTTAATTATTATTTTATAATAATTATAATAATAATAATTTATTATTATTTATTATTTAATTATTTATTATAAATGATTCTTCATTCGAACGACGTTCATTCCTCTCGTCGTCATGATCTCTCATCGCATAGTATTTTTCGGACTTACCTGCTTCCATAATGGACTTGGGTGCTCTCTCGTTCTCGTCCATTGTCGTGCGTCGACGATTTCTCGCTTTCCACGCGTGATAAACTTTCAATCTACGATGAAACTCGTGTCTGCAAGCCTTGAATTGACAATGAAAATTGTATCAGCAACAAGAACTAAGTATGCATTTAATGATAAGATTTATTGCGAAATATCAACGTTAACATCGAGATTTACGACTTGTATCAAGAGAGCTTGGATAAAAGTAATTAAAAGAAGGTTTTGAAAAATCTCTCTCTCTCTCTCTCTCTCTTTATATAGGAATATATAGATATATAAGTACACATATATATATATGTCTACCTCAAGTAGCTCGATGTCACAGGATGTATTAATGGCATCGCGAAGCTCCGAGTATTTCCATTTCGATAGATCGTACTTTTTGTTCGTCATCATCGCTTGATGGTTACGCACTTGTTCCGATCTGTGTTACGAAAGGAAAAAAAAAACATTGAAAGAAATTCCCATAAACGTGCAACTTTTGATGAAATTATTAAAAATCTATGAGTTAAAAAATCATTTTCCAGCCATCAGACAGAGCATGCATTAGTTTAAAAAAAAATAGAACAGACCGGTGCCAGGAAATAAAGACAAATTTAATATTAGATTAAAAATAAAATGAGGATAAATTGTTAAAAAAAAACACGAAAGAGGAAAACCTAAAGAAAATCCATCTGTTAGATGAAAGAGAAGAATCGGAACACAGGATACGTGCATGGTCGATGGTTGTTTCAGACAAACACAAAAATGACGATTGTTATTTGACAATTCAGCCGATAACAAATATACGTCTAAAAAGTTATACACGTGAAATTGGGAATCGTACAAGTGTTGTGTTAGAATATGTTTTTTTTTTAATCTTTCCATGCCAAAAATCCTGTAAACTCGGAATACCTTATTAGCCTGTTGTTGTTTGTCGGAGGTACCCGCACGTCTGATCCGCTGTGCAATTATAATAATATTTTAAGCATAAATTTCAAGTTTCTTTTTTCTTCTCAATATTCGTTATTGCTTTTTTTTTTCTTTTTTTTTGTATCGCGAATCACAACCGAATTCTAGGACGTGTACAAAAAAAAAATTGTCTCGTGTAATTGTTGTGATGTTAACGGTGCAAGTGACGAATGAGAAACAATGAAAATGAGAAATGAAAATAATGAAGATTTTGTACCTTCGAACGGGCGGTGGTGAGTCTTCGACCTGACCGTTTGATTCTTGGGCAAGTCTGACAGCGAGATCGTGATCCCGTCTTTCTTGTTCCAGAAGCTCCCGATATCGATTCTCCTCAACTGCTTCTTTTTCCAGTTGTGCCTTGAGTATAACGGTCGATAAGCGATCGGTATCAATATATTTTATTCTTAATAGCGGAAATAGCGGGTTTTTTTTAAACTTGAAGTGACATTATCTTTTTTCCTTATCTTAATATTTTGAACGAAACTGCTTCGATAATCGATTTGCTTGTAAATCAAGATGATTCTGGATTAAATTCACTGTATGTACAAATCATTATAAACTGACTCGAAAAAAAATTATTTTTTCATCGTTTCTTTTGTTGTTTAAAAAATATCAAGGTTTTGATCGAGCTCAATTAATAACACTTTACCTCAAGTGTAGCAGCAGTCTTTTTGTCCTCCTCTTCCTGTCTCCTTCGTTGTTCCTCTTCCGTCTTTCTTCTCGCTTCGATCTCAACTTTTTTCTTTCTATTTTCATCCTCCTCCTTCTTCTTAGCCTCTTCCTCGTCCTTTCGTCGTTTTTCCGCCTCCATTTCCGCCTTTATCTTGCGCAATCTTTCCTGCTCCTCGGCAATTTTTTGCTGCTTCACCATATCCTGAAGACCGGACATTTGTTTGTCGACCTCCTTCACCATCCTCTCGTAAATAACATCGATCTCGTTCGCACGGATTTTTGGATCGTTCTGCGAATAAATTCATTACGAATGAGCTTCAAAAATGTCGGAAGTATTTAGAAAAAAATAACTTGAAAATTAGATTAACTGAAGAGACAAAAAAAAATTGCAAATTCCACATTTTTCGTACTCTGATCCTTTGCACCGCGGCCTCCAGTTCAGACTGCAATTTTTTTATCTCGTTCACACTCTTTTCCCGCGCGCTCTTCAGCATCTTCGAAGTTTCCTGCATTCTCACGAGTTGACTCTTCAAATTTTTTATCTTCACGATTCCCTTTATACGAGGCTGATGTTGCTTCTTAGCGATGTACATACGAGCCATTTTTTGTATAACGATCAGATGATTTCGTCGATAGATTATCTTGTTTTTTACTGAAATAAAAAAGAAAATATCGCTAAGCATCAAACAAAACATTCAATTGCGAAAATTAATTGGGCGCACTAACGTTTTATGACCGAGAGAGCGCAGAATTGCATCTTGTTCCAACGTGATTTGAGAAGCCACTTTTTCACGTTAGCAACGAGTTTTTTAAGATTCTCCGGATCGGATTTCATGATTTTGTCAAATTCAGCAAATTTTCCGGGTTTAAAGAAAACCCTCGTTATACCGAACTTAAAGTCCTTCTTATTGAGCTTCAAACTGTGTAGCAATGCCTTTAAAAAGAAAAAAAAATGTATATTAAAGATAAAGAAATAAATTCTTATTTTTAAAAATCAAACGTTATTTGGAAAAATTAATTTTTTAAAGATATACGTACCTCGCAAAAAAATCTTGGATCGAGCCTCGCAAGTTCCGGTGGTAAATACGATTTGTACATGTTGTAGAGTTCCTGAAACGGCACGCGACTCGGATAACCGTGTTCCATTAGTTCGAGTACCGAGGTCATACCGGAACATCGCAATTGTCCGAGAATACTGTTACCGTCGAACTGATGATCGACCATGTCGTTGTTTGGTTTTATACAACGAACGAAATTCGTACCCTGAAACGAAGATCATTTTTTTTCTCATGATTTCTCTTCCAAACAAATGTAATCATGAATATTTGGATTTTAGATAATTTACATTGCTCTTCAGTTTGTCCATTAATTCGCCCAATTGCGTCTTGAACTTGCTGCCAACGCTTATGAACGTTAATTTTCCCTTTTGGCTCGAGTGATTCGCGAATTTTGTTCGCAAAAAAGCGTTGCTACTCTCCTGTATCAATCCCTCGAGAGACGCGTGAAGAGCGTCATTGTTCTTCTCGATAAATTGATTCTAAACATTGTAAAAAGAAAATACGTTAAAAAGTATCAAAAGTATGAGAATATTATAAAATATTATTCGTAAATATAAAAAAATGTGTCAGTGTACAAAAAATGTATAAGAATAAGTTTAGAAATTAAATGGACTTAGTGAGAAACGAATAATTTGATAGATATTGTTAAAAATAATTATGTAAAAAATTATTGAAATATATATTTTTTAATCCTTGAAGCCTTTTCAAACGACACTCAACTTGCCAGGATAGAATCTTTTTTTCTACAAGCTAACACATTTGAGCTTCTGAAAATTAGTGAAAAAAATATTTTTCGAAAAATGAGTACAGTACCCACCGCGGTACACTTCACTCAGGCTACGTGCAAAATTTCAATCTGATAGGTTAAACCGTCTGAAAATTAGAGACCTGTGACAAGTCAGACAGACGGATGAACAGACGGACAAACGTGTTTCACGATAAAAATTGTGTTTTTCGGTCCGAAAAAAAAAACTTACAATTGAAATTGTAAATTAATTTTTCTTACGGTTTGATAACAAACTCCACCGGCGTAATGACGAACGACAAAACCCTCGTCGTCCCTGAGCTCTCGGTGCGCCTTTAATCTCGATGTCCTCGGCAAAGTGATCCTGAAATGTCCGTTCCATGCTCTGTGAACTTCGCTCGTGAAATGAGCGAAGCTACGAGTTGGAAGTTTCGATTCCTCGTCCAGTAGACTAAATATACCATTAGATCTGGACTCGATGAGATCTGATTTGAAAAAATAGAAATTAAATTATCCACACTCGATTTCTAAATAAAAAAGCAAAATCACTGAATGATGATGTAAAAAAAAATAAATGAATTACCAATACAATCCTGATTATCGACGTAAGAAATTTTCGGCACGTTCAACGATTCTCTCGCGTAGAGATCCTGTTCGTATTTGAGAATTCTCTCGTTGAAGAATTGCTGCAACTTTTCGTTGCAGTAGTTTATGCAAAATTGCTCGAAACTGTTCACTTTGAAGTACTCTAAAAGCAAAATCATTATTAACAATAATTATCGGCGTAATCTTCGATTTGTTGAAATGCACAGTTACAATGCTTTTTGAAAATCATTTTTTTTCATCATAATTATAACAAATAATGATCATAAAAATCGATTACGAAAATAAATAATGATTGTACATTTTTTTTAATGACATGTTTTTATTAACACTCACCGAATCCAGCGATATCGAGAACGCCGATGTAATAGCTCGAAGCTTTGAACGGTATACTTTTGTTGATACGACCGACAATGTGGTCGAAAAGTTTACTATAAATTGCTTTAGCAAGAGCATCCCTAGCGTTATTAGCCTCGTACACTTTGAGCGGAACCCTTGTGGCGGAGAAAAATTAATTTAACGATCATTAAAAAGAGCGAGAGAGAGAGAGAGAGGAGAAAATTGTTATCAAATACCACGTAATCATTGGAAAACGTACATGATAACGGTTCCTTTGATGCCACCTCGACTGGTTTGCATCACCTTCGATACGAGTGCCTGTCTAAGCTCTTCCGGATCGACACCGAGTAATTTTGCGGACATGTGTACGGCTTTTTCCGAACTCGCTGATATTCTCGAGCCACCCTTAGTGTCCTCGGGATTGTCCTCGAAGACAATATTGCCGAGATGAAGAACGGCCGCTACCATCGTATAAATTTGCATACGCTCGTCGTCCGTAAGACCGAGACGAGTGAGTGCCTGAATTTCAAAAGGACAAATTTATGAAAGGTTCGACATTGATGCAATCGAAACACTTTGTAGCGTTAAAAAAATACACAGAAAGTGTGAAAAAGTGTTTTTTTCGGATCATTTTCATTCTTTAACCAATTCCTACACGATATGATGTAAATTATACAAATTTAATATTAATATAAATGATATCTAATTATATGATATTAGGGTGATTTTTTTTTTCGACTATTTTTTTTTTCAGTCCCCACCCGAAATTTTGTTGAATATGTCGAAAAAGAAATTCCCCGAAAGTTACAGCCCTTAATATTAATTCTAAGTACTTTTCCAAAGCGTGAGAAGATTTTCCATCTAAAATACACGTAAATCGAATTTTTTTTTTTTCCAATTTCTATAACTCAGCCGCATTTTATGCTATCATATTGTTCTTGGTTTCGATTTACTCAGAATAAAACAATCTAAAAAAGTGTTTTTTGCGGTGAAAGTGTAAATTGTACTGGTGAGTTGGTACGGGTCCCTGAATTTGATTTTTACCCAAAATTCTCGTTTTTTTGCTGTTATCTCCGAAACAATTAACTTTACGAAAAAAATGTGAATGAAAAATTTGTTAAAAATTTAATTTTCTACAAAAAAGTTCCTATCGACACAATTGCTTAGATTAATATTTCTTGAGATATTGAACTTTAACTTATGAGTAGTATAAAACTTATAAAATATGAAATATTAAATAATAAAAAAAATAAAAAAAGTACAATATCTCAAGAAATATTAATCTAAGCAATTGGGTCGATAGGACCTTTTTTATAGGAAATTAAATTTCCAATAAATTTGTCGTTAACATTTTTTTCGTAACGTTAATTGTTTCGGAGATAACAGCAAAAAAACGAGAATTTTGGGTAAAAATCAACTTCGGTGACCCGTACCAACTCACCAGTACAATTTACACTTTCGCCGCAAAAGGGACTTTTTTAGATTGTTTTATTCTGAGTAAATCGAAACGAAGAACAATATGATAGCATAAAATGCAGCTGAGTTATAGAAATTTGAAAAAGAAAGATTCGATTTACGTGTATTTTAGATGGAAAATCTTCTCACGCTTTGGGAAAGTACTTAGAATTAATATTAAGGGCTGTAACTTTCAGGGAATTTCTTTTTCGACATATCCAACAATATTTCGGGTGAGGACTGAAAAAAAAATAGTCGAAAAAAAAAATCGCCCTAATATGATATATTATGAGTTTTCTGTGTTTTAACGATTGATGGCTAACACCTCGCAAAACAATGTCAACGATGAATAATTAACATAAGTACGTTATGACGACGAAAAAAAAAAAAAACGTTTAATACGTTCTAAGTGTAAAAAATGATGATTTTTTGGGGCTTGAGCAAAAAAAAAATTGCGCAAAAATTACCGTCGCCCTCTCCTATTGGTAAAGAAAGTTTCCGTTCAGCGACAAAAAAATAAAAAATCGTTCAAACGGATTAATAAATGTGATCATTAGTCGATGTATAAATTCATGATATTTCGTCGATCGACATTGATACAACAATTTTACCTGATCGATCGCGTTGAATCCCTCGACGTCATCGAGTATAGGATCGTACAGACTTCCCTTCGAGCTCTGATCCCGACTCTTCTGCGCATCGTTTAATTTTCTCTGTGACTTTTCGTTGCAAAAATATTGCGTACAACCGTTACGAAGATAATGAAAATCATCGGGTTTTGTGATACCGAGCTTTGCTCTCAATTCAGCCGGTGCACCGGCGCACATCATATAAAAAACGTGATAATTTCTCTCGTCCGAGCTCTGAAGGCAGACTCGCGATTTTTCGAGCAAATAGTGGGATATATAACCACCGACAACCTGACACTTTGCGTCGAAATGCACCTCCATGAATTTTCCAAAACGCGAACTGTTGTTGTTACGCTTTGTTTTAGCATTGCCAAAGGCCTCGAGAACAGGATTGGCTGCAAAAAATCAACAAAGTATTTCTTTAGTTTTTAATATTCATTCGGGATATTTAAAGAAATTTTTCGTTAAATATTTGTAGCGTTTTTTCTTAAATCTTCTTCTAGGAAATATTATTTTTATAATGTTAACATGATGATTATTAAACAATATTATTCGTATGACAATTATTAGAATTTCTGTGTGAAAACACAGGGTATTTATATTTGATAGAACTCTAAATAATGGATAATTTTTTGAAACTTCAACGAAAAAAAAATTCGAACAAATAATCGACAAAAAATGTTCACACAAATAAAAACCACGAAATGGCTTTAATAAAAAAAAAATAATATTAATTAAGAATGATATTAATAAAAGCAATATTGAATTACCATCAAGAATTTTCTGCTCGATTGGACCAGCAGTCGAGCCCCAAAGATCACAAAGATACCTGAGCAGATATTTGGTCGATTCGGTTTTTCCGGCTCCTGACTCGCCAGACACGATTATACTCTGCGATTGTTTCAGCACTTTCATGTCTCTGAATGCTTTGTCGGCTTTAAAAACGAAAGATATTCATTATTGAAATTAATGAAGAAAAAAAAGACTCTTTTTTCACAAGAGACACGATAGGTCGTATTTCATACCGATAGCAAAAACGTGAGGTGGCGTTTCACCGAGTGACTTTCCCTGATATGATTTGATAGTTTGCGGCGAATACAAATCCTTTACCGGACAGTAGGGATTCACCGCTATAAGAATATTCGCGACGTAAGTCTGAAATAATGAAACAATGAAGTGTTAAAAATAATTCACACTGTTTGGAAAACATTACATGGTGTTAAAATTATCTTTAAGTGCGAGGAATTAGAGAACTTTGCGAATTCTTCTCACAGAACATTTTGATATCTTAAATTTCTGTATATAAAAACAACATTGTATAGTGTATTCAAACAGTATGACGTAGTTTATAAGCAACAATTATCTTATATAGGCAATTTAGACGCTATAACCTGTTTTCTAGCATGATGATTCCACTTTTAGTGCAATTATTCCTTAAAGAATGGTTTTTTTTTAGTACTTTTTCAGGCAATCATCGAAAGAAGTGTCTTGGAAATTGTCTTTTAGTATACGTTCATAAATCCTCGTAGTTTGTTGGATAAGTGCATTGGGGAAATGAAATTACCGAGAGATGGAATAAGGAAGAAATGGCGGGGAGAAGAACTAAAGGACCGTGCATTACGCGGTGTGCTCGTCGACGCGAGAAGCGTTAAAAGAGGGCTCCTCGTTTCTTCCTCCTCGTCATCGCGAACACGAAAGACCGATCGGACAGTGAACACGAAAGAGTTTTCTCATAGCCTCGTTACAGTTCTATTCCGATGAGTGCTACTTCTCTATTATTATTGCATCAACTCACGTATATTCTGTCCTTGAAATAGCGAGTGCGTATGTTGTTCAAAAGGGTTGCCTCGTTCAGGTACATCAGAGCACCTGTAAAAATACATATAATTAATTGTGACAAACGAAAGTTAATTCGTTCAACACTATTAGCCGACTGAACGAACGATTTTTGTCACCGAACACACGAAAATAATGGTAATAATGAAAGACAAACGAAAAAGAAATAATTATAAAAGACTAGCTGACCCGACAGACGTTGTCTTGTCTGAGCTATGAATATTCAATTCGAACTGGAATAAATAATGAAAAAAAAAAAAATTATTTTAAAAACATAGTGTTTATTGTAAGTGAAAATAAAAAATTGACTCCCTTAGTGTTTCTGTATAACCATGTATACCACGTGTTAGTCTATCAAAACTTACCAAAAATCGATATTGAAGTAAACTTTCAATATAAGGCGTGATTGCGGTGAACTAATTGAACAAACACTTCTCAAAAAACTCACTCAACAAACTCAAAACTGGATAAACGTTCAGATCGAATGGACTGTACACTAAGAAATGAATAAATACATTTTTTGATCCATATATGCCGACCGATGCATCTATTAAATGACATTTGCTTCGCGCGAACTATCAAACGCGCGAAGGTTAAATAGTCGTAAAGTTTTCTGAAAAATTTCCAATTTTCTGCGCAATTTCCTTAATCTTAGGGATTCATTTTTATATATATAGATTAAAAACAGGATTACAATTTGTTTTTGTAAAAAAATATATTATATTTTATTTGTAAGGGTTTAAACTTGCAATTGTCTTCCACGTCTTTGGTGTATTCGCCAGCGGGATATACTTCGTCGAGTGGATATGTTCGCTGAACATATTGCGGATCGAGTGGCACGATAAGAGCATCGCCATCGACCATATCGGCGAATTTGCCGATAATAAAACCCTCCGCAGGGTCTCGCACCCAGACTTGCTGATTCTCCATCGCGTCCTCCCTGAAAAAAAAAACATCAATTCCGGTTAATCATTTTTTAAAAATTCATTCAAATAAAATTGGAATCATCAGCTAATTAAAAAAAAAAAAATTATCATCTGGCTCTGATGTTATTATATTGGATTGTGGAAAAAATTCTAGCCACAGTTATCGACGTGGAAAACTCTCTTGCATTTAATGAATTGTAATGCTCTTGAGTTCTCGGTAAAAAGTACTTATCGAGGCTGGCATAGATGAAACGAATGCGAGAGAGCCTCGATAAGCTCTCTCTCGCGTGTGTTCTAGAAAATATATAAAACTGGCAGTCGTTATCGAAGGCAACAATCGAATATCACCGGGTTTTATCAAACATTGGCTACATCATCAGATTATATATATATATATATATACTAGCTGTACCCCGTGATTTCACCCGCGTTAAATTTGGATTATATATATCTGTTTCATACGCATTTCTGATTATATAACCGAGTGCACCTCATTGACTATAAATACCATCCGGAAATTATGTAAGAAAAATAAAAGGAACAATCACTAAGAAATAAACCGAAATTATATGGCCTATATAGCCTTCCCGAATAAACGGGCTATCTACTGCTATCTAAGGCTCTAAAGAATTTTTCAAATCGGATTGGTATTTCGTGAGATTAGCGCGTTCAAACAAACCTACAAACTCTCCAGCTTTATTATAGTAGTAAGATATATATACAAATACTTATTCTATTAATTAATTGGTACATGAAAGTCCCTCACATTCATTTTTACACCCTAAACATTTAAGTCTGTATAGGGTGTATAGTAACATTAAAACCTTAATTTTTATATTTATAGTAGATTGCAATGAGCTGGAATTTCGAAAATGAAAAATTAATTGACAATAATATTAATTTTCAACAATAATAATGGTTGGGAGTTAGTTTCAAAGTAATTCATTTCTTGTCCAATTGATCAATCAAATTATCGAATACAATGTATAGCACGAACTTTTATTGTAAATTAAGCTACGAGAAAAGAAAAAACAGCTTTTCGTTGGATATTGCGACTCTCTCACTTCGACGACTGTGCGAAGCTGCAAAAGTGCCACTTTGCACCGCCGGTCGATGAGACCTAACTTCGCATATCTTCGTCGAAGATGATGCCGAAGGTTGACACTGTGGCGATGCTCAAGCATTAACATGATTGTGCAATATTCAAGGCCACATTTTTATACGAAATTTTGTCACTACCTTTACAACACGTGGAAGCATTTATCTTAAATAAATATACAGAGCAAATGAAATGAAATTGGGAAGGGTCATATGTAAAAATTCGAAAGGATATACGTTGGTACAAAAAAAAATAGAGCAATTGCACAGGAATCGAATGTGTCATTGTAATAGGGGATTTAAAAAAAAATCTTATATACGAAATCGTCAATTTAAAAATTCACAATTAATTCGAAGTTATGAATAAATACAATTTATATATCATAAGTATATACGCGGTATTTTATTTTTTTCAATAAGAAACAACATAATTGTTAATGAAAAAATCCTGAGTAAATAGTAATCAACGTTAATTCGCAATTATAATTAACTATTTGTACGAAATTATTTTTCATCATGTACGTACGAAATCTCGTTCACACTTTCATACAGCATTTTCACGATTTTTCGTAAAGACTAATAGCGTTTCACTGGTGAATTTTCGCACAAGGCCGATTTCGAGGGTACGCAAAGTGTGCTATCAATAGAAAATGCTTCCAAGGTTTTATATTTATTTTTCGAAGAATCCATACAAGTAAAGTGTTAAAGCTCGCATGTGGTATTCTCGAGCGACCACAGAGGCGTATTTGCCACTGATTAATATACCGGTCTAAAATCGTTTCCTGCGCTCATTTCTCCCATCTACGTTCCCTTATCGGTTTCGAGCGTTTTATCGCGATAACAAATCTCCAAATCTCCCTCCGCCGCGACATCTCTATACAACAGCACCGACGAAAGCTACTCGACATTTTTCACATTCATAGCATGAATCATCGTCATAGTAGCAAATATATGAAGAAGGTAATTTCTTTTGTCAATGCCTTAAAAAATAAAAATACAAAATTATACCAACTATCTGCACGCCCGTATCAAAAATTTTGACTTATGCTCATCGTTATCGGCAATAATGATAATGAAAAATTTACGATTAGAATAAGATAATCGTTTTTAAATTCGTTAATTCTTGGGACATCAACGAAGATCGCGTAAAAGAATGCAAAATTATAATTGAAACAAAATCATTTTCCTTTTTGTGCATCGATTGATTGACGTTGGGCAATTTATTGAAATTTTCGTATACGAGGTCTGTTCAAAAAGTATCGCGAATTTTGAATTTCCCAGGGCTACGTATATTCGATTTACGATTTTTTTGTGGCGTTAGGTTGGTACTCATGTCCCTCACTTATGCTGAAAAAATCGGCCATTTTGAATGTTTAGTTAATTGTTGACAGCTGTTTTGGTTAGACGTGTTTTGGATTGTCTTCGATTTTTGCCGATTCCAAAAAATGGATCAAAGAATCTGTATCAAATTTTGTGTGAAGAAGCTACCTTGGACCAAAGCAACGTTTATCGGTGGTAAAAAATGTTCTCAGAGGGCCGAGAAGATGCGAACAACGAAATGCGTTCCGGACGCCCGAGCACATCAACAACAGACGAAAACATTGATGAAGTGACGAAAATAATATTGGCCAATCGTCGAATCACCGTTAGAGAAGTTGCTGAGGAACTAAACATGTCGATTGGCTCGTGCTATTCGATTTTTACCAATGATTTGGGCATGAGACGAGTCGCCGCGAAATTCGTGCCAAAATTGCTCAATTTCGAAGAAAAACATTGTCGCGTTAACATTGCTAAGGAGCTGTTGGACTCGGTCCGCGACGACCCAAATTTGCTCCAGAGGGTCATAACTGGTGACGAATCATGGGTTTGTGGTTATGACGTGGAAACCAAAGCTCAATCATCGCAATGGAAGCTGCTCTTTTGGAATAGGCAAAAATCGAAGACAAGCCAAAACACGTCTAACCAAAACAGCTGTCAATAATTAACTAAACATTCAAAATGGCCGATTTTTTCAGCATAAGTGAGGGACATGAGTACCAACCTAACGCCACAAAAAAATCGAAAATCGAATAGACGTAGCCCGCGGAAATTCAAAATTCGCGATACTTTTTGAACAGACCTCGTATTTATCTCTTTTCTAAGGACTTACTGTACGAGCAATTGAAACAAAATGCATAGCTCGACCAACGAAATATTAAATAATATGTGTTTAATAATTCAAAGCTTTTAAAATATTAATAAACATTAAGCTCTCACGGATGTACCATCAGTATTATGAAATATTACATATATGTATATATAACCCAATGGGCAATGCACCGGTGAGAAAACGCACTCTCAAGATCCGCGTTCTTCGCTATGTCTCGCAACATTTCCAGGCTGGTGCAACAGGAACTGCATATACAGCATAATATCATACCGATATATTCCATGGAGATATAACTATATACATGGAAACATAAACGTGGAGCAAGAACCGTCCGAGCGAACGTCAATTACGTTATTACGTTACGTATATATATGTATATATACAGAGTGTTCCAAAACTAGCACGTCAGAATGACACGGGGGTTAGATTGGCTCTGGACCTATCAGAATAAATAAATATGACCTCAGTAAAAGTCTCATGGTTTTTCGAGAAAAATCATCTGTTTTGATATCTCGGAAAATCGCTACTTTGGACTTGTTATTCTGCTACCACAGCTATGAAAATCCAAATCGTGAGCAAATCAAAGTCCAAATTCACACCAAATCCTAAAGTGGTCAGAAACACAAACGAAAACAGCGAGATAACAGAATAGCGATTTTCCGAAAAATCAAAAAAGACGATTTTTTCGGACAATCGCTATTCTTGTTCTATCTCGCTGTTCTCGTTTGTGGTTCTGACCACTTTAGGATTTAGTGTGAATTTGGACTTTGATTTGCTTACGATTTGGACTTCCATTGCAATGGTAGCGAAATAACTAGTATTAGGTAACTATTTTCCTAAAAATAAAAAACGACAATTTTTCTCGAAAACCATGAGACTTTTACTGAGCTCGTATTTATTTATTCTGATAGGTCCGGAGCGAATCTAACTCCCGTGTCACTCTGCCGTGCTAGTTTTGGGACACCCTGTACATAAGGATAAGTCCTATCTTTGCAATTTTTGAGGTGAACAGCCCTTTATGACAATATTCCAAGTCTAGAACTCGGAGGCTAGTCAAGATCGCAATTCCTCGAGTGCGCGGTCTAGTACAGTATGCGGAATTCCGCAATGCTGGAACATATATACAATCGTACATATCGGACATTTCACGCTAATTCGACTCACATTTAACGCTAATCCTTGCGAATTTGGTCCATAATTCTTTATATTATTCGTACAATGCTAAACAGTTTTAGGCACTTTGATTTTAGATTCCTTTCGCTAACCAATATCTGATAACTTTTTCTTTAATATATCTTTAGATAAAACATTAGCTCGAATTATTATATAATAACGTAATTTTCGAAAATTCTCTATAAAAAATCAAGCTACATGCGACAGTGGGCCAGCGTTCATGTCTATTTTTCCGATCGGACGTACGGTTCAAGAGGCGTAAGATTCCTTGTGGTATATACCTCACTCTTGGTCGACATGCTGCAGATATGTATGTGGAATTTCTCTTTTAATTACTCGCTGTGAAGAGACACTGCCGCGTCTCTTGATCTATGGCTCTATTACTCATTCTTTCGTGCAACATCTTTCGTGATCTTGTTCCCGATACATTCTTAGTCGCCTTCACGCCGTCTCGGTACGTAAATGGCACGATTTTACGATTCATTGACCAGTATATCATCGTCATTAGTTTTTCCTGTGTGTGACGTCTTTGAAAAATGTATACACATCCCTCTATGTTCAAATATCCCTGATTACTTGACCAGAAATATGAAATATGTAGTATAATTACATTAATAAATCATGAGAACCTTCGTCTTAACTACGAACAATAAAAAACCATTTATGAAATCTAAAAACTGAAGTTCCATTAGCACCTTTTCTTTTCTCAACATCGCAACAAAGAATCGGAAACGTCTGACAAAAAGAAAAGGAAAATACAACGATTTTATCCTTTTCGTAATCATCCGTGAGGCGCACAGCTGCTCGATGCCGTGCAGAGAAAAAAAAAAATCTCTCAGTGAGGAAGTCTATCGTAAAATGTCGAGTTCAATCACGCGAACCGAACCGCAAGAGTGACTTGAATTTTTCCGTCGGAAGCCCTCGAAGCCGGAACTCAGCTGCTTTGTGGTAAAGACATTTAAAAAAAAATGGTAATAAAAAAAAACGCAAAACTTTCATAAAAATCAGATCAAAGCCGAAAAATTGTCGATTCATTTGGCAATAGCACTGCGATGCCAAATGGAAATACTGGAGAGGAAAAAGTAGAGGAACTTTCTGGATGACATTTGAACGGCATTTATCGAGAAATGGGGCATTAGATTGTGCAGAGTAAGAAAGAATCATGCTGACCTCATTTCCCGCTTTAAATCTGATATAACATTTGTTGATGATGCTGAGACGGATAGATATCATTCGCGGTATTAATATATACTTGAAATAAAACACGCGAGAATGTTTGGAACAAAAACCACTTTTTTAGCTGTTTGTGAATCGCTGTATATCGCGAGTTCATGTTCTTTCCTTTTTCGTATCCTTATTATTATTTTTTTTAAATTATTATTAATGTTATTTCCGAATTTAAGTACGCTGGTATTATGTTGTCTCTTTCGCCTTTTCTTCGTCTTTATTCTCTCTTCTTCTCGCATCTCATTCTGCATCCCGTTAAAGATCCCGTAGCGGTAAACGTGACGTTGTATACACATCTATGTATACACGAGTTAAAAGAACAAAGATCCTTGGACAACGATCCTTTTGCATATTGCGCGCGTGTCGCGGTCGTAGCACCCGCGAGTAAAATTCTCTGGACGCTCATCCTAACGCTCATCATATTCCATCTGATATCTCCTGCTTCGCGACGCAAACGCAATAAGACCGATAAGGAGATTAGATCGATATCGCAATACATTTAATCATATCCAAAGGACGTATGAAAAAAACCACGAAAAAATAGCTTTTCACGAAACAACAATGAATTTTAAATGTTATGAAATATAAAAATTATGATATTTTGTCGAATATGTAATGGAGAGTCATTTAAAATTCTTATTTTATCGGAGTAACTTGTGAATAAGGGCCACTCATTTTTTAGTGACTAATATAGTTTTAAAGAAATTACATATTTTATTAGTCCCAGTTTTCTTGTTGATCTTTTGGAAACTCGTGAGAAAATCCATTCGACAGGATTCCCCGTATTTCTGTTCGTTTTTTATTTTTTCAAGAATATCGGCACCAATCTCGGGAAGTTACGTTCGAAACAATAACAATCGAGAGAGATCGATTTCGAGCTGTACTACAGTACTCTTGTTCGCTTTGTTACGGTGGACGATGATCGCGGAAGAGATAAGGGAAAAAATGGTTAAAAGATTGTTCCACGTTTCCTCTGTTTTACGTACTGCCTACGCTGGTACGTTTGTGCCTTAGCTCGGATACATAGTCGTAACCGTGTAATACCGGGCATGGAAAGCCCGCAGAAGAGCAGCTGTTGCATCTCGAGCATCTCAACCAACGAATCCTTTCTATTCTTCGGGGTTAGTGTACTCGATGAATTTTATATACTCTGTATGTATCCACGGATCAGCGCCTCTTTCGCTCGTGAAAGACTTCACCTTAAATAGCACAGTCATTGGCCACTTGATGGCTCTTGGTTGCACCGTTTTGGAAAGAAACGGACAAAAGCTAGAGCTATGTATTAAGAAGTCAGTGAATGAGGTGTTAAGAAAATTTCGTAACATGCGAATTATTGACAGTAAAGTTATTTTCCCTGTGTTCTAGCAAATGGATGAATTGTTTATTGATATTTTTAATTAATAAGATAATTAGTTATCAATTAATTTTTCGTCCAAGTACTCATTCACTGCTGGGCCCACTTTTACGTAAATCCCTTTTTTGACCTAAAATTACCAATCACTGCATTATTTTACTGTGATCTCCTCACGATCTTCAAATCTGATGAGCGAGAGTTCTCTGGCCGCTCGAGTGCTTCGACTTTTATGTGTAGTATAATTTGCTGCTGTTAGTTGCTGATGTGATGATGCACTTTTTGTTTGTTCGGCTTAAAGAGCGCTCGAAGAAACGAATCAACGGTACTCTTACTCGTATAAAGTTTTCTGACAAAGCTTTAAAATTTAAGGCTTTGTCAAAATTTTTTATGTGATGTTTCCATCTCGTGTTTATATTTATGTTTTTCGGTTACTGTTTTTTTTAAATATTTCTCTAATTCAAGCGTTGTCAATGACTCTACTCTATGTCAACGAATAACGGGACTGGTGTACTTACAATTTACCTCTACCACTCGCCGGAAAACCCGATTATTCCATGTATATATGCACCTAATATCGCGAGTTCATACTGTACTAAAATCTATATTATACTATATATGGAGATCCGGTGAGATATTACCCAGCGACAAAAGAGACCGACTGGAACGTATCGAATCGGGTGCAAAATACTCCATGGAAATCGAAGGGTGGAAGCAGGAAGCACGTCTGTGTTTGATGGGCGCGACGATTCTGTTTCATCACGCCGGAACTCATGGAGACGCGCTTCGATGACCTCACAACGGAGCTCATTAAGTTCCGGTTTTTGTTATTTCGACAAAGAAACTTTTCAACCGAGAGAAACGTCGAATGAACGGGAAATAAAATTCCCGCTTTGCAGCCCGCGGGCTTGACACTTTTTTTCTAAATTCTTATTTCAATCTTTACATTTTCACTTCTTCGAATTTTAGATTCTTGATTATAATTTTCTCGATAAATTAAAAAAATTTGATTTCATAAATTATTGCTCTTCCGCAACATTTATAAAACTGAACCGTATTAAATTTCACCTTATTCTTGAATAAAAAAATCTAGTCGAGAATGATCTGTCGTCATTCTTATTTCTCCTAGAATAAACACCCAGTTGGATGTTTATTCTTTTTTTGCGTCATTTCCGCTCATCTTTTGTCCATCAGGTTACGTTGCCGTTGGCTATAAGTCGTTCCCTGTGCCGGTTTTGTCTCGATTCGTTAGTCACCGTGAAAGTAAGAGGTGGTCCCCCGTCACGGTCACTGAACCCGCAGGACCGCCACTTTTACCGTAGTTCACGTTTTCACGTTATCCACCGGTATACACATAAAATGGTACAGTTATTGGCACACTCGTCTCTCTAGTTCATGGAGCTTGTACTACTAAATAGAGATCACTTATGAGACGTTAATGCTCATAAATTTAACGGTACAGGACAAACAATACAATTGACTCGATTGACCATTTTGACTGTCAATTTGAAGTAAAAAAAATGAATCATTTAATTCATTTTTTTTAAACGAATTTTTATAAAATTTTATATTTATCGAATATACAGGATATAGGTGTAAGACAAAAGATGCGCGATGCACTCAAAATTCTTAGTGCACAGAAAAGAATATATGTAAAACTCCGTAAGCAAAATTATTGTCCCAGCCGATCGATAATAATTTATTGGTCACTTCTACAAATAGGATATCCGTAAATAATGCGAAATAAATTTTTTTCCAACTTGACCTACGTTTGTACATGTTCGTTCGACACCCCATTTTTTTTGGTACCTATAGTTTGTTACTATAAAGTAGCGAACCTAAGCTACCCAGCCTAAGCCGGGCAGTAAGCTTATTAAATTATTCAAAAAATGTTGGTCCATCGATGTTATTTTACAGATTTCTCAATTACATGTAATTATTTTTCGCGGTGAAGACGAGCAGCCAGAGTTATTGACAAATTTGACTGCTTTATACACAAAGAAATTAGCCCTTCAAACAAGAATACTTTTTATCCGGATACGAAAAAACAGCAGGCTCTGTTTGTGTCTACATTAATAATGGAAATGTACCTAATAAATTCTCTCCCATTATTTTTCATATAATTAGTTTATAATATTTTCTAATTTACCGACCAATTTGAAGATCAACAAGTGAGAAAATCTTGCGAGTTTACCAAGTTACTTGTACCCGAATGTTCAACCATAGAGATTGAAAATTGCTGTGGGTGGTCAATGACTGTACCAATTACCATACCACTACTAAATATAGCTTTTGGTGTCTAAGTTGTCCATGTATTGTGTACATTTATGTACATGAAGGTGGCTGGTACGTTACGGATTGCGATTACATTGGGATATTACGTTCGCGCGGACCGGTTACGCGTCACGTCGTCGACCCCAAGGAAGCTGGTCTCACCGATATCAACCGAGAGTAACACAAACAAGCGTAAATAATGCATTAGATAGATGACGTAATAACGTGAACGGTGAGTAGACGATGCGATAGCGGGATAAGGACTCGGAATACCGGAAATGCTAATAATAAGATAAATTAATTATCTTTTTCTTCATATTATCGAATTATGACAAAACAATTTACTGAATTGAATAAAAATGTTAGGTGCATGAAAAAAAATGCGTAAATAAATGTTACTTTATGGTTTAATAGATAACGTTGATGCATATTTGTGTGAAATTATCTGTGACATAACTAAAAATTCAAGTATCGCGTAGAGAAAAAAAAAAATTTGCATTCATATTATACGTAAAGGGTGTTTTTATTAATCTCCCCGTCATCACGGGGTCATGAGATGTCCTTCATAAAGAAGAAAGATAACGTTATATACAGCGAGGAATTGTGCGGCGCGTCGAACTATAAAGACCGGACAACGACCCCCGTCGTCTCGCGGGTAGAAAGGACGATGGAATATCCCCCTTTTCTCTCTCTTCTCGCAGCTGTACAGAACGATATGCACGATCGAAATTCTCTCGTCCGACGAGAGAATGTTACAATCATTTGGAATTTGAGGGAAATTTGTGTTAAATTGAGAAATAAAGTTCAATGTAAGAAGATCATCGAGTGCTAACAAAAATTAACAATTACAAATTTAACATAATCAAAAAAATTAACTTTCAGTCAGACAATGATTTTTGTATTAATGAAATGATCGAATAAATTGATTATATTGATCATTCTCGTGAGAATCACAATAACCAGTATTTGATGACATAAAAATTATAATAAACAATTTATTTACTTCGCACAAACTTTTAAACACTTACAGGACACTTTTCACCGAGAACAAATATCCTTGACTTATACTCTTGTTTGTAACAAGAATAAGGATGAGTGTGATAAATCTTATTTTATGCCATCAAAGAACTGAAGCTTTGAAGTCACTGCACGAATCTTTTCAAAATTTTTCGTTCAACGATGTATTCATATTTCCAGTCAGTTGGAGAATGATTTTTGGAAAAAGCCATTGAAGTGTACCGGGGTATTATTTTGAACTGTCAAATTTTCACATTGCGTTCGCATTTTATTCGTTCAGTCTCAGTTTGAAAAGTGCAATTTTTCATCAAGGTGGTAGTCTGGTAACTTAAGCCGATTTTCATGTCTTTTTTGGAGGGCGTTTTTTTGTAGGAAAATAAAAGGACTTTGGAAAAAAAAACTTTTTTTTCCAAAGTCCGCCATTTTGTTATTTATCCATGAAATTCAATTTCAGTAGTTCCGACCAGAATGACATGTCTATAGATTAAGAATTATTAAGAATTTTTGATTTCAGATAACATCAAGAGCCAACATCACCGGAGCCACCCACGCGCTTTTTTTTCGAGGTGCCAACTTCGATCAATAATAATAATAATAATAAACTATTAAATTTGTTCAAAATTTTTTTTTTTGTATCTTTAATATGTAAATAAAAACATCCTAAATATCCAAAACGATTTAATTTAATTTTCCTACAAAAAAACGCCCTCCAAAAAAGACATGAAAATCGGCTTAAGTTACGAGACTACTACCTTAAAAACAAAACTGTAATGTTTGTACCTTCCGAGGAGCGCTTGTGGATGACGAATAATTTTTCGTGACGATCGAAAGTGATTAATGGATCAAGGATTATACTAATATGATATCCTGCAACATGTAATGATACAATGATGATACTTAATGCCGTGGTTGACGAGAAAACCGCATAATCTTAGTAGAATAAAGAGAAAAAAAAACTATCTATTTTACAAAAACTATATAAGGCTACCTCGTATTATAGGAAAAAATTGGTCATCAAGGACACACAACTCAATGAGGTGACGATATCCCTCTCGTATATAATCCTGCACTTTAACGAGCAAAAAGGGCCTAACTCATGTAACATTAAAGTGTTAAATTCTGTGGTTTACACCCTTTTCCTTATCAACAGAGTCGATATGGCGTGGGTGCCCGTAATATCAGAGGACACATCAAGGCAGGCAGACGCACAGCTACGACCGGGACCGTAACCGTTTAATATTAATTGGTGCCAACCTTCGTGCCATATCACGGTCATCATTCACGTTGTCATCGAGACGACAATTCATCTGTCGTGTACAAAACTATAAATATATATAATGTGTACAATACGCGGAGCCCTGTCATAGTTCGTGCAAGCACGTGGTACGAAATTTCTCAAATTACGTAACGCGCTCGCTCGCGAACGCAAATTTTCCTACCATATTATTTCCGGTAGAAAAAATTATGCGAAATGAAGGGAAAATGTGGCAGCATTCTGCTGCATCTGTTATGAATGTTTGAATGTACGAATTTTTGTTAACTATGAAATTATTTTTGAATTCGCTACGATAACAATAACTGTAATAAAAGTAACAGTAGTAATGATAATCCATTTTTTTAAATGATCGTTGCGTGTCGATGTTTTATTTCTTATCCAAGAAACAATTCAACGACTCGTTTATTCGTTAAATTTATTTCCACCAAGGCGTGTGCATGCCACAAGGCTCTGTCAACAATGAGCTGTAGGGAGTATAAATAATCAGACGATCTCGTCGATTTTTGCAGCCTCGAGATACTTCTCGGAAAATAATGAAGACCTTCGAAAAGAGTATGGAAAATCTTTCGCAGTTGATTGTTAGCAACAGTTATGACATTGGGTAAAAAATGTCTTTTAAGTGGGAACCTTACGAATAAGCATGATTGATATGCGGTGAGCTCTTAAAGGAGGAAATAGGGTTAGACGGTTAAAAAGATCGATTTTTTTGTTAATTTCATAAATTGTTAGCAAAACTATTGAAAAATATGTTCCCAAAATTTTTAATGAAAATTCCGACTCGTTCTATTGTTATAAGCCATTGAAGTGAGTAGCTCTCCTTCAGACCCCGAGCGCGACACGTGTATAACCGAGCGGTCACTATTTTTTCAAACGCGTTTTTCTGAAAACGACTTTCTTTGAACTTGCGTACACGCTAGTTTGAAAAGTTTTCAACCAATCGTTTTGAAAATTGGCAGTTACTTTCTTCATAGTATTGCGCTCTATATGAACCTAAAATCGGAATATTATCATTATTTAAAATAATTTTTTTTTGCAAATAAAGTTGTAAAAAATGGCAAAAAATCATGCTTTTTTGTTTTGACCCCTGTAAAAAATTTAATTTTCTATTTTTTTGATAGCATTTAGGTTCATATAGAGGAGAGACATATAATAAAAGTAAATTCCAACCTCGTTTGATTTCAGATGAAAATTGCGGCTTCCAGAATGTACGCAAAATGCTGAGTCTGATTGTGACCTGCAATATGGGGTCGCTAATATCCCTGGTGTTTTTCAAGAAAATTCTTCAAAAATTTTATAGTATATACTTAAATATATGTATAAAATATTCTCAAAGTTTCAATAAATTATATTCATTTTTTATACTATAAAAAAATTCATGAAAATCATTGAGAAAACGCTGTCCTGACCCTATTTCCCCCCTTAATCCTTTGGGCACACCGTACTCTCGCTTCGAGAATTTTGCGTTTTTCCGCGCACGGAGAGCGATGATAATGATCGCACGTTCGCGGCGGTGCGCAAACGGCCATGCCTCTTATGCAAGCGCGGGTAAGACCGAGCAGCCTGTTTGGAAACGTTCTTCGCGCGAGAAGAGCCTCCTTCTGTCATTCACTGCCATATAGGTAAGATCGATCTTGAAACTCGATCAGCGCCACGTTGTCATGACTCACGGCTTTTTTTTTTCTTCAATAAACTTGAACTCTGATTAAATAACTGAATATTTATTAAATTAATTTGTGTGGTATAAATACATATTTTTAGAATTCTGCTAATGGTATTTTTCTTTATATTTTTCGCTTGATGAATATTTAAAAAATTGTTCTTATATATATATTTGTTTTTTATTATTGTGTGTTCCAACGTATATCCTTGCGGGTTTTTACGTGTCCTACTTCCCAATTTCTCTCCTATCACTCCCTAATCGCAACTATGCTAAGCTAACCTAACTTCCGTAGCATCCGCAGCTGCTTTTTAGCTACACTGTAGTTACACTGTAGCTCTTGTCAGTAAAATGTATTTTCGAAATCAGTAAAATATCTAATATGTTTGTTTGTATGAACGTAGTTAATTCTTGGCGATGTTGCACAAGTCCGTTGGCATTCCATAAGGCTAATCTGTAAAATTGATTTATTTTTCCGAGAGCTTGGTTACTAGTACAGTCAGTAGATTTAGCATTATGTTTAATAGTTGATTTTTCTGTATTAATACTGCTTTCAATTCGTTAAAGAATTTCTCAGGGCTAGCTATTATTTCGGAGTTGTTATTGTTGTTGGCGCGTATCTCTGGTGGCGAGTTTATGGCTGAGTTTGTGGCTTGAGCGTAGTTTAGATTATTTCTCCTATATGATTGACTGGCCGGGAGGATCCTATCCGATTGCCTTTCGTTCGTTACGTTTTCCCCGACCGTATTTGTCCTGTGCCAATGCGGTTTTTGCGCGGTTCTGTCTCTTCTTTCTATGATTATTTTGATAGATTATGCAGCCTTTGTAGTATGCCGGGTGGTCTCAAGCGCATAGTGCACATTTTGCATCAGGTTCTCTGACTTTGGTGCACGTCAGCGTGTTATGGTCGGTCCCGCATTTGACGCATCTATGTTGTCTGCGGCAGTAGGTGTTAGTATGCCCATATCTCTGACACCTTGTACACTGGACAATTGTTGTTGTTTTGTTCGGTGGCTCGATTTGAATTCTCGCGTTCAATAGAAAATTTATCTTGTACATGTCTTTGTTGTTTGAATTGGGTTCTAGGATCTACAACGAATACTGGTCGGGCCTCCTGTGTTTGTCCGCGACGTTTGTTTACTATGTTCCGTACCGGGTGTCCAAGGCCTTCGATTGCGGCTTTAATCTCTGCCGGGGAAACGGAGTGGCGAAGATATCCAATGACAATTCTGTATGCACGCTGTTGTTTCAATTGATATGTATGATAGGAGGCGCCTTCTGTATTAAATTGACGGAGAAGCTTTCTGTATGCCTCAGCATTTTTGGCCATTATTTTTAATTCGTCACTATTGTTGGAAGTTTTGTATGTGTAATCGCTGTTTTGTACCACCTTTCCTAGTTGATTTTTATAAGGCAGCAATTGATTTAAAACCAGGTATAAATATCGGCGGTGGTATCGGTTCTCTTTCGCTCTCCTGTGTTGCTTGTTCGTTGTGTTTGATTACATTTTGGTCTGTCGTATCGCTGAGCGCTAAGTATCTATTTGTATTGGAGATGACACGAGATGACTCACCATCGCTATCCGTATCACCGATTCTCGCACGTTTTCGGGCGGATGTTGTTTGCCATGTTGGTCCGTTGATCTGGTCACTTGATCCCGGCTTGCGACTAAGGGTGTTGGCCGGAATTGCAGGTCTAGATGTACTGTCGTTCGTTCGGTTTCCATATCGAGGTCCCCGTCATCCACAAGGACCTCACATGCTCACGCCGCTAAAACTTGTGGGGCGCCAGGATATTTCGCGTTCGGGTTTGAGGAATCACTGAATATAGGCACCACTGTATACACATACGAGTAATCTCTCTTACAATTGTAGACACGTCCGTCTTCGATGACAGCTCGAGCCGTTCTCACTTATATTTCAGGAAAGACACGACGATAACTTTTTGTTATTTTTATTTATTCAAAATGTATCAAACAGGAACAAAATTTCGCGGAAATCCCGCGTATTTTTAAATATACAAATTGTTTCTTTAATTTTTAGTCCAAATGTTGTATATACTCTTAGTACTTTTATTGGAGAAAAGACACGACGATGGCGTTCTGTTATTTTTATTCGTTTAAAATGTATCAAACAGGAGAAAATTTTGAAAAATTTGCGGAAATCCTACGTGTTTTTAAATATACAAATTGTTTCGTTAATTTTTAGTTAAAATATTGTATATACTGCTAAGCGAAGGAATATATAACACTTGTTGTTGTTGACAAATTGCAAATGTGTTTATTCGATCGTCACGTATTTTAACAAAGCCGAAAACGTTATTGGTACTTTTCTTCTTGTGGTTTCAACAGTCAATTCGGGTTACCGGGACAAATAGAATAATTAACAAACGAGGGAGAGAAAGAGTTCCCTATGACGAAAGAGGGGAGTTCGAGGTGCCTAATATGCGCGTGCAAAAGTGTTGGCAATCTACTTTTATATACAATATTATACACAATGAGTTGTATCAACAATCACGACTAATGAGAACGTGAATAAGTATACTGTGTCTACTCAACGATTGTGTAAATCCGGGGGGGTTGAGAGCGAATCGTCGTGGTTGTCGTTATATTTACAGGGTGTCCCAAAACTAGCACGTTGGAGTGACACGGGGGTTAGATTAACTCCGGATCTATCAGAATAAACAAATATGATTTCAGTAAAAGTCTAATGGTTTTCGAGAAAAATTGTCTTTTATGATTTCTCGAAAAATCGCTACCTGGTACCCGTTATTTTGCTATCATTACTATGAATTACTTTTGGTTTGAACAAAAGGTACTAAAGCGAACGAAGTAGGTACCTCAGGCGGTAAGCAAACTGTTTCTAAGAAGAAGAAAAATACTACCTTTGTGGGAATATGAGGAAACAAAAAATAATAATATTTAATGTTTTATTTAATTTTTACAACATGTATTCAAATTGTCTACCTCCAACCCTAATACACAAATGGCACATATTTTAGGAACAAAATATAAATAAACCCAAAGTAATTCATAGCAATGGTAGCAAAATAAAAAGTACTGGATAGTGATTTTCCGGAAAATCAAAAAAGACGATTTTTCTCGAAAACTATTAGACTTATATTGAGGTTATATTTGTATATTCTGATAGGTCCGGAGCCAATTTAACCCCGTGTGACTCTGACGTGCTAGTTTTGGGACACCCTGTATAACGACAACCACTCCAGATATATATAGGTATATATATATGGAGTTCATTTATCGTATTATATATAGCACACCGTGTAGACACAGTAGAATCTCGTTGCGCTTTAAAATTATAATGCATCAGAGTTGAATTTTCTCTTTTGCGACTAGCCAACTGTGGAAATTGCAAATTAAAACAGAGAGGGCGCTTTCACGAATCGTTTTACGAAGCTTCCTCGAAGTCGATTACCAATAATATGATTTCACGATCAAACCTATCTGCGTATGAGTGTCAAGCCTCTACTCATGTATATAATATCATAATCAATTGATTATGATATTTTTTAATTTGGAGAATGAAAAAATTAAATATATCGAAGATATTCGTTTACTTTGAAAAAATGTTAGATTTATTAAATTAAATATATTTACAATATTTTTATCGTTCATTTTTTTTCGCACGAATATAATTTTCATAATTGAAGGGTGATCCGAAACCCCTGGAATATTTTTGATGGTTGAAATTTTGGCTATACACAATATTCCCTGCCGTGTGACAAACGTCATATATGTATATGTATATTTATATTCGTTGCGGGATATGGCCAACCGGTTGCTTCCGGTGGTGCACCATTATAACTACGAGCTGTGACTACATATATTAGGGGAGAACGTCTATATAATGATATATGAGAGTGTGAATAACGTTGTAATCATTATGCAACTCTCAACGTCGTCAAGACTTATGCTCTCCCAACATCTACTATAACGCGATATTACGTTATTACACTATGAACAAGCCTTTACCTTACGACCACCGCCGAGATCTATAAAAGGAAAAAAAAATGAAATTTCGTCTTCCGTATTAAATTTTATGGAGCGCCAAGAGTAGGAAAAAAGTTCCACTATAATTACCGACGTATTTAAAGTGGTGAATTAGAATGAAATATTTAGAATGGAAAGCAATGAATAACAATCGATGTGAAAAATTGACAAGTAAATTAACATCAAATATAAATGTAAAAAATACCTACATCAATCATCAATTAATTCTTATAACACATCATATTTTTATAAAACTTCAAATTATAAGTGTACACATTGTTGTATGCACGAGGAAAAATTATTATTATTAATATGGAAATGTCCAATTTGCAGAGTTCTTATTCTCAATAAAAAAAATCATTAACAAGATAAAATCTTTACTAACAACAGCGAATGATTATTACAGCATTACTAATCACAGGCGTACATGAATCCGAATGTTTTTTTGTTAAAATGTTATTTTCGGGCAGTATAAAAAAAATTCAGGATCTATAAATACCACGAAGAAGTGAGTTTGAATACGGAAGGAAAATGCAATTAAAAAAAAATTCTTTCTACCGAGAATTTCAATGATAGTGCGACAAAAATTCAAGAAATGTTATAAAAAAGAAAAAAAAATGTGCGTGTGAACGAAGACGAGGGAGACGAGTAAATGTAATAGCTCGTTTAATTAGAAGGTTCCTGTGCAGCCAACAGGAGTCGCGGGTACTGTTCTAAGCGAAAAGTCGAAGTCAGGTGAAAAAATAAAATAAAACGCGAGAGAATCAGCAGAGTTTCTCACGCATATACCACCCCGAACAGACTCACTGTTGAGAATTACCAAAGAGATGAAATACACGTACACACACACGCAAACAACCTGTAGGCTCAAAGGGAACACATTTCGTTCCACTCTCGTAAGCTTCGCCGGGATTCTGATAAGAATGATAGAACGTGTGTGGATCACATTGTGCACCGGAGACAAGGAGCGTGAAAGAGAGAAGAATGAAATTCTCTCTCGGGGATAACGAACTGACTGCATCAGCGAGTGAATCTCAAGTGAAATCGCGCCCTGATACAACGTCGAGTTGTAATCCTCATATCTGACGTATTAAATCTTTCCTCCATTTCGTTATAAAAATCTCCAGACCGCCGATAAATTAAATTACCACAGCGCGGATGCTTGGTTAGTTTTCTAAAGTAAAAAAAATAAAAGAACGTTACATGCGGAAAAAAACGATATCGTTCATGAAATCATGGAAAAGTATAAATGAAAAAAAAAATTAAAAATTCATGAAATTTTACATTTTTATATTGGCATCATGAAAAATAAGTGATTACTCGAGATAATGAGGTTTCGACCACTGAGACAGTTTTGTTATACATGTTCATCACTATTATCTTTGTTATTTTTATTATCGTCGTGAAAGATTTGCCAGGGTGTGAACGGTTACTTTTACTTTTTAGACATGCGGTAATGAGAGATAGGGAAACCGCCCGAGTGCACTCTGGCTCAGGAACCGTTGCAGGCGCAGCTGACGCTAGTATGTACACACATATATATTATATATATATATGTAGACAACAACGAGCTCTCGTTCGAATGGTGTAACACATTTTTAAATTGTTCACCTGCCACTGTCCACAATTACAAGACCTTCCAATATGTATTATAACTGCATGCATACATATCCATACATATAAACACAAAGTTTATGTATAAGATAATACAGGTATGTTTGTAGCATACAGTTGCCATGGCACCGATGAATCATTGCTCAATGAAATAAAAACAAAGTCCGTGATAAACAGGGAAATAAGAATCTAGGTGGTATATTCGAAACTGGTTTCAAACAAAAATTGGTTATAACGTTATAGTAAGCTAACGACATATAATATCATCGACAAACATCTTTCAACGGCGAGTATCCTCTAAATTTGTACAAAGGTGGGAAAAGATTTTTTTTCTCGTACGATAAGAGAATTCGAACGAGCAATATCCACGACTCTAATGACAGATGGACTTTTGTCGAAAATTTTAAAAATTTCACGGTATATAGCTAGAAAATTGCTTAAGGGGGAAATAGGGTTAGACGGTTCAAAAAATCGATTTTTTTTTTATTTCATAAATTGTTAGTAAAATTATTGAAAAATATGTTTCCAAAATTTTTAATGAAAATTCCGACTCGTTCTATTGTTATAAGCCATTAAGGGGGGAAATAGGATTAGGACAGCGTTTTCTCAATGATGTTCATTCATTTTTTTATAGTATAAAAAATGAATATAATTTATTGAAACTTTGAGAATATTTTATACATATATTTAAGTATATACTATAAAATTTGTATACATATATTTAAGTATATACTATAAAATATTAGCGACCTCAAATTGCTTGTTTTTTTTGGTACTATTTTTTCAAACGCGTTTTTCTGAAAACGACTTTTTTTGAACTTGCGTACACGCTAGTTTGAAGAATTTTCAACCAATCGTTTTGAAAATTGGCAGTTACTTTTTTCATAGTATTGCGCTCTATATGAACCTAAAATCGGATTATTATCATTATTTAAAATAATTTTTTTTTGCAAATAAAGTTGTAAAAAATGGCAAAAAATCATACTTTTTTGTTTTGACCGCTGTAAAAAATTCAATTTTCAATTTTTTTGATAGCATTTAGGTTCATATGGAAGAGAGACATATAATAAAAGTAAATTCCAACCTCGTTTGATTTCAGATGAAAATTGCGGCTTCCAGAATGTACGCAAAATGCTGAGTCTGATTGTGACCTGCAATATGGGGTCGCTAATATTTTCGGTGTTTTTCAAGGAAATTCTTCAAAAATTTTATAGTATATACTTAAATATATGTATAAAATATTCTCAGAGTTTCAATAAATTATATTCATTTTTTATACTATAAAAAAATTCACGAAAATCATTGAGAAAACGTTGTCCTAATCCTAATTCCCCCCTTAATAGCAATTTTTTAATGAAAAGTTAATTATAAATTTGGAGGTGTTGTTACGAACAGTTATTGTTTAGAATAAAATATATTAAAAACATGATTTATAAGTATTGGTAATTATCTAATTAAATTCTGTGAAAAATGATAATGACCAAAAAATGTTCATATCATTGTAACAGGAGTCGCGGATCTGTCCTATCAATCTGTCGGCTCAATGGGAACATTTCGTAGATTCGAATTTCCCTGTCATAAACAGGGAAATAGGAATCTACGGGGTATATTCGAAACTGGTTCAAAATAAAAACAAGTTATAACATTATAGTAAGCTAACGACATATAATATCATCTATATACATGTTTAAACGGCGAGTACTCTCTAAATTTGTACGAAGGTGGAGACAAATTTTTTTCCGTATGATAAGTAAATTCGAACGAGCGAATTTAACGACTCTAACGACAGATGGACTTTTATCGAACCACGTGGAGAAATTTATTGCGATTAATTGCCGAATAAGGTTTTTGCCCACGGATCTATAGTAAACATTTCACGGTATATAGCTAGAATGCAATTTGCTACAATGTTTCGATATAAGGAGAATACAACTGAAGTCCACTGATGCCTGAACCATGCATTTGACATCACCTTAACGGCAATTTGTTTATGAAAAAGTAAATTATAAATTTAAAAGTGTTGTTACGAAAAGTCATTTTTTAAATAAAATATTATATGTTAAAAACATGGTTAATAGGTCTTGCTGATTAGCTAATTAAATTGGGTAAAAAATGATAATGAACTGAAAATGTTTGTTATAATTCGATGAATTGTGATTTACGAACGAGATTTTACGTTATCACGTGTGTCAACATTATTTCACTCAAACGCTCTGACGCACCGTGTAGTCTATAATGCAAGCTCGATACAAGCTGTTCGCAAAGTACTACCTGTTGCTTCTCTGTACACGAGCAACTTTGCCACCGCCCTTAATAATTCATGGGATTAAAAAAAATAAAATATTGCAAATCGAAGTGAAAAAAATGAATGAAAGGAGAAACAGAGAGACGTTCGCAACGCAATCACCGTTGAATTGGAACGACTAATAGTGACGAAGTCGTATCGATGCTAATTCCCGATACGCCTCGTTTCCATATATTATATCATAGCTTAGCGTCCTCTCCTTATGGAGATACAAATAAATACGACAGTATTAAAAGAAAAAGAAAATCATTGAAATTTAAAGTAATCAGTAAATTTCTTATACTATCAATTATCTATATTCATTGTATTGATTCCCGTTTATTGAATTAAAAGGAACGAGGAGTTCCACGCAAAAATTTGAAAAGAACCGTGTTGCATTTTTTCGATTTGCCAACAAACAAAATCGTACCAGTTCCATTTGAGAGATTTGTTCGAAACGCGTCTCTCGTTGTGTCAACAAATTGATATATGATTTAAGACGAGAGTCGTGTTTTTTAAATGTTTAGTTTATTTTGTAAAATTCCCTTATCGAATTATTTATTCATATAAATAGAAAAGATAATATGATAAAAAGTATTATCGAATTTAGTAAAAAAAAAAAGATTCTTGCTTAATCGATTTAGTTTGAAATTTTGTAGAAACGCTTCGACTGGTTGAAAATACCATTAAATTTTTTACATAAAAATGTCCGCAAACTTGTATCTTTTCAAATTTTTTTTTCTCAGAATTCGTTGTAATTTCGTCAAATCGCGAACAGTAACACCTGTGCGGGACGTTTCCTCTCAGGTGAGTTCCGCCTGTCGCGTTCTGCGATCGGTAGAATTATAGAGCGTTGAAGCTCGAAGGACACACGGTATAGTGAGTAATCGATTCACACTTTAGCAATATCTTCCGATATACTCTCAGGTCGATACACACGGCGAAGCGAATTTGTGATGTTCGAATGTACAATTGAAATTTTGTCAAAATGAAAAAAAACATATATATATATATATAAATATATATATATTGAAGAAGTACTCACCAGAATAAATGATTTTATTTTTATTTCCTTTAAACAACTCCGAAATGCTCGACACGAGCGGCACGAGGTTCCGCGCTCAACTGCCGCATAGATCTTCCTCGTCGTTCGAGTTCGGACATTCCCGTTGATACTCGTTCGTGCCACGCGTATTCCCGAAGCGATCATCTGTTCGATCACTTTCGTTCTTTAAAAAATCGTCCGATCGTTTTATTTTCAATGTTAATTCGCCGAAGGAAAACAATTATTGAATTTCTAATTACTCAATTTCGCAACAAAGATGAAATAATAATAATACAGTGTACTTTGTAGTGTGTTGAACTTTTACACTAAAAACAACAGCTAAAATAATTATACAAATTATTATTATTATTTTTTTTTCATGTAGAACGATGATTGATTAATATTGCGATCGATTTGCATAAGATTGCATTTACTTATATGACCGCTTGTTTCTTTTTTTAAATGACGATCGAGCTTGGCCGATAAAGCAGACTGACGTCAGTGTGTAGATCGTTCAGACGGTACAAGAAGTGGATCGCGGAAGAGTCTCGGTTACTCCACCTGTTGGTCGATTATTCAACCGTTTCCGTACCTTAAGAAGGTAACCACTCATTTTGCTCCAGTGATAAACGTCCAAAGAGTGTGTCGGTACCTTCCTAATTTTGTCTCAATATCTTGAATATCTTGTAATTTAAATTTATGTAATTTAAATCTTCGATCGGAATGATATTGTAATGTTTTCTTTCGAGCCTTATTCTCTTTAGCCTCAGAGTGAAGGGGGTAGTTTTTGGTTAATACGGTTGGAGCGACAAAACTGTTGCAAGAAGTATCTCGAAAGTACGTAATTTATATATTTCGAATTAGCTATTGAAATCAAATTGAGGTGTTTATTTCGCGTTGTCTCTTGAGTCACACAGTAATGAGGGTGGTTTTTTGCTAAAGAGGATGGCTTGATAAATTTTCTCCTTGCGCATATTTTGTAAGTACAAAATGAGCACGAAATTTTACGTTAACCATTATCCCTTATCTTCAAAAAGATAATTCACGGAACATGACCGTACAGTTCAACGTATTAAATACACTGCGTGTGTATTTAACGTGGCAGGACATTAAATTCGTGTTTTTTTTTTTCAACTTTTCCCTTTTTCCATCGTTTCTGCGTCAGTATGTGTCCCCTCCACTCTCGCGATGACGAAATCCTCTTGTGAAAGCGTTCGATGTACAGAACACGAGAGATACATATACACGATAGTATAGATAATAGTTGACCATTTCCGAGCGACCCACTAAACGTTCAACTATACGAGCCGTGACCGACCCATTCAGAGTTGTACCAGACTCTCTCGTTTTTCCGGGCATATATATATATATATGGCACTGCTCGGTACAGAGTTGCGTATATACAGTCAAACGTCTCTCTGATGGTACCGGTCATCGTCACCTGACACCAAACAATCTCCCACGATCTACAATTACTCAGTAAAGCAAAAGTGGCACAGTCATTGGCCATTTAACCAGTAATTTACCATTACAAACTTCATTAATCGCAAATAAATGATTGGCACTGAAAAAATATAATTTTTCATTATATAAGTATATTTATTAATTTGAAATCCATTTTTTTACATGTAAAAAGAAAGAGAAAGCGTCAGAGAGAAAAGCGCAAGAGAAAAAGAAATAGGGCAAATCTCGAGATTAGATGGTCGTTGGGACAAAGACGAAGTGGAAAATTGACTTTCATATCGAGTCATTGGGAAATTCTTATCCAACAGATGGGACAAACATTTCCCAATGATTAGATATGTCAATTTTCATTCCGTCAATTATCATGCTGCAATCATGAAATTTTGTTTTCTCAATGAGTAGACTTAAAAATTGCGAATGAAATAGTTTTTAAATGCAATATCGAGATTTGTTTAAAATGAAGTACATTTATTAATCTTAAATGAAATGTGTTTAATCGTCGTAGTAGGAAGTTCTAGAAAATATTGTAGAATAGAAACAGAGGTGTGCCAATCACTGTACTATCTTTCTCATATACACTACTTTTACTTTTGCGCCTGCAAACTCCAAGAGTTAATATTTGTTCAATCGACCGGGTCACTCTCTATCTTCGATTATAGCAGAAATTGTTGGAGGTATACTGTGATAGGTATTACCGCGATGACGCAGGGATGATTGCACATCGCATGCATTCGTTAACTTCCATATCGTATCGTCCTCACGCAAGAATTTCATGAAATATATACAACGTGATCTATGCAATTATTATCTTACTACTATAATAAAGCTGGAGAGTTTGTTTGTGTGTTCGTCTGTTCATTCGAACGCGCTGATCTCAGGAAATACTAATCCGATTTGAAATTTTTTTTTTGCATTAGATAGCCCGCTTATTCAGGAAGGCTCTAGGCTATATAACATCATGCGATGGCTCTAATCTTACTATCTTACGACTACACTGCTATATCTATAGTATGCTATAATAAACCTAGAGAGTTTGTTTGAACGCGGTAATCTCAGGAAATACTTATCCGATTTGAAAAATTCTTTTTGCATTAAATAGGGCAATTTATTTAGGATGGCTTTACACCATATAACTTAATGCTCTGATCCTAAGGAGCGGCGGCAACGCGTTGAATCGAGGGACGGAAATTTAACGCGGGTGCAACTGCGGGGCACAGCCATATTTGATGATTCGACGATATATTTTGTATGAGAGATCGTAGACTGGATTTAGCAACAACATCCGACAACGTCCGCACTTCGATAGACATTTTTTTATACGACAATTTCTAAACAATTTTTGCAACATGGATTAAGTTAAATTATTTCAAAAAACATATAATCCTTGTTTTAAATTTACAGTTGATATTTCATATTTTTCATCATTTGATGGTTGAAAAAAAATGCACAGCTTTCATAATTTCTATACGACGAGACACCAACCGGTAGTATCGATGTCTCACGTCATAGCTGATGCGGATACGTTTCTGCGCAGTTGCTAAAACGTGTTTGTCTCGTGGTCACGTACATTTCGAATATTTCTACGAATGTTAGAAAATATACGATCAACGAGTTAACTCACTGATGCAATGACAGTCAGGGAGTTAAGATTAATGATTAAGGACCTTAAGATTAATGATATTGAGCACTAACAGTAATAGCAGGAAGATTGTAAAATAAAAACAAAATGGCACTGAGCAATAAACTTGTTTAATGTTCACAAATATTGTATTGTTGAACAGATTTATTTATCGGTGCAATTGCGTTCAATGATTATTAAAATAAATGATTAATTTAAGTGTGAAATTCTATGTGGCAGAACTTTGATTTTTTTTTTCTATCGATTTATTTGAGTCGATGTACATCACTCCACAAAACAAAAAACACTTGTTCTCTTGCACATTCACACCTTAGGCTCTCACACATTACGCATTGATTCCTATACAAGTGTGTCACTGGCAGATCATATTGTCCTTTCAAAAATACTTTTTTTTTTTTTTAATTTAACTAGAAAAATAACTGCGCGTCCACGTCAATATTACCTTTTGCCGCCGTCGACATATTGCGTGAACATTCCATCGACGATAAGTTCCAAGAAAAATTTCACGTCGCCCAGATGTACCGAATTTGTACAGCTGCTTGAGTAATTTCATAGCTGGTTGATTAATTATTCGCCCGCTTGTTAATCCCAATCATCCTATGCAAAATCACGAAAAAAATTACCATGTAATACGTGATTAATTGGACGTTTACCGATAATGCCACGTCATTAGTATTTACAACGAATTTTACAGCTGACTACCGCACAAAAATTGCGCGCTTCAATGATTTTAGAGATCGACGGAAGCGGGAACCATTATAAAATAGAAAAAAAAAAGGAGAAAACAATTTTAAACAATTGGATTTCGATGAATACACTTAAGTGCATCTCGTGATCAATTGAGTTTTATCCTCGGAAGATTTAACAAAACGGCAAACAGACAGTTTACAGTGATAGTAAATCTTGGTGAATTGTGCGAGGGCGAGAGTAGCCCATCCAGCCAATTTCTTCGCTTTTCTTTCTCTCTACGATATCACGATAAATATCGTCGAGAGTAAAGCCGATATTTACGATCAATGACTAGAGAAATATTGCTGCAAATAGGGGCACAATTTTTTCACGGGCTTTACATCACTTAACTTGACTATGAGGACAAAAATTGATAGGACAACAATGTAAATTCTTCTCGTCGTTGCAATCAAATTTTCATTACTTTTAAACGGATTAAAAATACGATAGTATTTAATGAATTAAATTTAAATGATCAATCTTGAATATCTAACGTATACTTCTCATACGTCAATGACATTTTTTTCTTCACACATTTAATCACCTTAATTTCGTAGCATAGTATTGTGGAATAATGCGAAACAAATGTTTTTTTTTAATTACATAAAATATTTTTTAAAAGTAAATGAAAATGATTAATTGATTCTGAAGAATGTTAACTATACCATAAACTCGATAGTCCCGTACATTTTGCTTAATAATTATTCCTAGTAGTGACGTCAAATAATCCAGGTGGACTGGATTCTCAAATATCTCTTCGGGTAAGATTGACTCTCGTCCGCGCTCGAAAGTCACATACAAGGAAATCGTTCGGAGGAAAAAAACAACTCGCGGTCTTCCCCGTATATTGAACAACGCAAGAGGCATAGGTGGGGAATCCTCGAAAAAAAAACTCCGTCACGATGCTTTAGGCGGTGTGCCTTCTTTAGGATGTTTGCCGGGTCTCGAGTTCGTAATCCGTCAGGAATAGTTCAAATACTCAGACTCTGTTCGGAAGAGCACGAACATTCAGACTTTGATTAACAAGGATACTAGATACCAAACACTTTTTATACAAATTATTATTATTATAATAAAAATGAGCTCTTTTATTTAAACGCCAGGCACTATCTATTATTTAATTATATCACGACGAAAGTCACAGCAATCTGAGTCAGCAAAGATTATAACAAGCATGAAAAAGTTCAACAAATCCGAATAAAGCTTTTATTCATTTTTTACAAGTTTTTATGGCTTTCCAAATTTTGCATCCGATCAGCAATATTTTTTCTCGGGACGTGAAGTCCGTTTTACTATAGATTGTACGTATACGAAGTCTTAAGGGGGGAAATAGGGTTAGGACAGCGTTTTCTCATTGATTTTCATGAATTTTTTTATAGTATAAAAAATGAATATAATTTATTAAAACTTTGAGAATATTTCACACATATATTTAAGTATATACTATAACATTTTTGAAGAATTTCCTTGAAAAACACCGGGGATATTAGCGACCCCATACTGCAGCTCACAATCAGACTCAGCATTTTGCGTACATTCTGGAAGCCGCAATTTTTATCTGAAATCAAACAAGGTTGGAATTTACTTTTATTACATGTCTCTCTTCTGTATGAACCTAAATGCTATCAAAAAAATAGAAAATTGAATTTGTTACAGGGGTCAAAACAAAAAAGCATGATTTTTTGCCATTTTTTACAACTTTATTTTCAAAAAAAAATTATTTTACATAATGATAATATTCCGATTTTAGGTTCATACAGAGCGCAATACTATGAAGAAAGTAACTGCTAATTTTCAAAACGATTGGTTGAAAATTTTTCAAACTAGCGTGTACGCAAGTTAAAAAAAAGTCGTTTTCAGAAAAACGCGTTTGAAAAAATAGCGCGCTCGGGGCCTGAAGGAGAGCTACTCACTTTAATGGCTTATAACAATAGAACGAGTCGGAATTTTCATTTAAAATTTTGGGAACATATTTTTCAATAGTTTGACTAACAATTTATGAAATAAAAAAAAAATCGAATTTTTGAACCGTCTAACCCTATTCCCCTCCTTAAATTTCGGGTCAGTATTGAAGGGAATTAAATTACAGATAATTTATTTTCAATTGTTCGAAATCGATCAGAATGACACACCAACATATTCTGGATGTCCAAGAAAATCGATGTGTTCATGACGTCTAGAGAGTGTAGCTTTTGTACAAAATCACTCGTCCATCTAACACAATGACAATGAATTGTAACGAATTATTATAAATAATGAGAAATATGTTATATTTACTTATCGTGATACCTTTAAAGTATTTCTAATATTGGCAATGTCCCAAGAAACAAAAGTATCATCGAGAACAGTCGATTGGTCAATCATTATTGATCAAGGTAATCTTAACGATCGATCATCTTATCCGAAATATCATTGTATTAATCGCATTTCCCTTTTATACTATGTATCACGAATTTTCAATGAAACGAAGACCTCTACTTGTATAATTTTTTTAGAAGCAAGATTAAGATCACTGATTGTGAAAAAAAAGTTCCATTGCAGAATAATGACAAAGCGATACTGATCAAACGATAAAATATTGAAAGATAATTTTCGACAATTAATCCGTAACTTAGTCGACGTGATTTTCGCTTACGTATTTGTCACACTGAAATTTTATTTCATTTACATTTTTTATGTAATCCCACGAGGGTTCCTAAGATTCGCTTTAATATGCTATAAATTTCTTCTATTTTATTTAATTTTCTTATAATTTTATGATTATACATAAATTATAAAAAATCTACTTTATACTGAGAAAGAAAAAAAAATTTAATGCATTTTTCGTTATTTACTGTACATTATGAATGCTTATTAATTTAATGCTGACGGGATCTGTATGATCAAGACAGCGGGAAGATACAAAATGCTTCACTAGTCACTAATTCAACGTTATCTGAGACGACGTTATCATTAAATGTCAAGCTTTTACTCGCGGATGCCAATGTACCCTTGCTTCACGCTCAACACTAACTCTCAAGTGCATACACGTGTATCAAACTTTGGATCATCACATTCGATGATCATCGGTGCCAGAATGCGGCTCATATGTATCCCCCGTGTCGAGTTCGTGTTTCAATGATAAAATTCTATATTTACTTCTACAATCGCGATACAAGTTTTCGTCATTATTCGAAGAAGTGAAAAAAAAAAGTCAACTGACCATCGGTGAAATATCATGAAAGATTGCCATTTGGAACAATCGATCGAGTGATTTCCAATTGATACAACGGTCGGTAGAAATAAGTCATCACTTTTTCGTTTAGTAATAATTGTAACAAATATAACGACACTAACCGAAAAGTAAACGAGGAATATATAATTACAAAAGTTTTCAATCGATTACTATTTTTACATTTTTTTTTTATCACCCGAGATCACGGGCCCCTTTAAATTATCATTCATCCCATTTTTAATTTAAACCGTATAAAACTATATACTGAAAGGATCGTGTATTAAAATGTATCGTGCATTTTAAAAGGCAATAGAAAAACGATCAATGAATATTCATTGCGAAACGGAATGTATAGCACAGTGAGGATGTATCATCAATTTGAATCTTCGCACCTCTGTCATTTGCATAGCCAATTATCGATCGTCCTCACGTTCTTACCAACAATTTAATTTCTTTTTATTCGTTGTTATGTAATAATAAAAAAAATTTAATAATTAGGATTATGGGACCAGAAAATTATGGACCAGTGATTGATTACGGGGGGAAATAGGGTTAGACGGTTCAAAAAATCGATTTTTCTTTATTTCATAAATTGTTAGTAAAACTATTGAAAAATATGTTCCCAAAATTTTAAATGAAAATTCAGACTCTTTCTATTGTTATAAGCCATTAAAGTGAGTAGCTCTCCTTCAGGCCCCGAGCGTACTATTTTTTCAAACGCGTTTTTCTGAAAACGACTTTTTTGAACTTGCGTACACGCTAGTTTGAAAAGTTTTCAACCAATCGTTTTGAAAATTGGCAGTTACTTTCTTCATAGTATTGCGCTCTATATGAACATAAAATCGGAATATTATCATTATTTAAAATAATTTTTTTTTGCAAATAAAGTTGTAAAAAATGGCAAATAATCATGCTTTTTTGTTTTGACCCCTGTAAAAAATTCAATTTTCTATTTTTTTGATAGCATTTAGGTTCATATAGAAGAGAGACATATAATAAAAGTAAATTCCAAACTCGTTTGATTTCAGATGAAAATTGCGGCTTCCAGAATGTACGCAAAATGCTGAGTTTGATTGTGACCTGCAATATGGGATCGCTAATATCTTCGGTGTTTTTCAAGGAAATTCTTCAAAAATTTTATAGTATATACTTAAATATATGTATAAAATATTCTCAAAGTTTCAATAAATTATATTCATTTTTTATACTATAAAAAAATTCATGAAAATCATTCAGAAAACGCTGTCCTACCCCTATTTCCCTCCTTAAGAGAACTTTGTAATGTGAATAACATTATCACGTGAAACTTTGAAGTATTTGACCCGAGAAGGCTTCCAACAAAATATAATTAATATCATATCGTCAAATATTATCAAATGTTCATATTCGAACTATAAATATCATTTCTAGCAATTGATAAATCCTATTGAAATGAATAATTTATTTGGAGGCATTGAGCGCGAAAAAATTTTCTTGAAGATAAAGGAAACAATAGTTTGTTATGTCAAAATAATCAGTTAATCAATGGAAAATAAAAAGACAATATCATTGTGAAGGTATACTGTGAGATTTGTCGATAATTAAAACATTCATTACGTCGTGAAAATAATTACGCACCACATGACATGAAACATATGAATATTTGAATTTCCGTTAACAATAAAAAAATAATTAAACGGGAATTGTTCGAACGACATTTGAATGGCTCAGTGCTGTAAATTGATGGTAAAATATCGTTTCATCGGCAAACAGTCATCGAGAGATTTGAGAATAGATCAGGCAAGTGATACCGATTATTTTGGATCAAATAATTCGCGTTATCAGATGCAGCTGGTGTTATCATCGTCTCGCGCGAATTTCAAATAATTACATATCAGATAACCGTGAAAATGGTATTAGAGAATGAAATTGGTAATCGGTTATATCGAAATTGGGAAAAACAAATCGTTTTTCTTGTTCGATGGAAATGAAGCTTCCTTGATAATGAAATTAAAACATATTAAACAATGTATGCGCATTGTTTCCATAGATTGTCCTTATTAATGAAATATCTAAAAAAATCGATTGCTATTTCTTCCCGCAGTAGAAAAGACTACATTATCCTTTTTTGTTTGTATTATTTGCCGTACGTACGGGGCATCACGAAGTTCCGACGAAAAATCGTATCGATCGGTCACGATTAACGTTTAATCTTCTAGAGAGCATAAAAAAGTATGTACATACCGTATGCACATCGAATTTGTATGCAGCTCGCTTGTTTCCTTTATTTTTGTCTTTCCTTAGCCACACAAGTGTGTTTCGCGTTTCGACGTCCCGACGATGTTGCCCACACACGTGTTATTTATCTTTTCCTCCTCCTTTCTCCGGCGTATGCGTGTATATTTTTCTTCGTCCGGTAGAACGTTCTTTTTAAGGTATAAAAAGAGATCGGTAAAGGTGGGGAAGCCAGGGTAAACCGAGCCAATTGGTCCTAAGGCACTCGCCGTTTTGCAGCGTATACGTACGGGGGAATTCCCCGGTGTGTAAGGTAAAAGAGAAGCAGCTTGTTGCGCCGCTTACTCTTCTCATAGCTCTGAATCCGTACATTCGCGAGGATCCCTCCCTTTCTCACTCGCTCTCTGTCGAGTGTGCGTTTTATTTCGACAAAGAGGTCCTACCGGCGTCGTGTTCTTGGCAGATAAAAAGCGCGTGTGTTTGCTTGGGCGTTAAACGTCAGTCGTGAGTGATTTGAAAGTGTTTTTTTTTTGGTGCATACAATTATTGTATTTGCAATCGTGGTTCGATCGTATCTTCACAATTTTTCTCGTAAGTAAATACCTATTATCTGTTTATTTTGTGGACTTTAAGAAATTGGGCAATAAGTGACAGTTTGTGAGGAAAAATTGAAATAATATTGAGGGAATAGACACGACGATAAGAATAGACACGTAAATATTTATTTGATATGGAAGTTAAATTTAGTGTATGCTTCGTTGTATCGTTTTTTTCTTCTTTGTGTTGTACAATTTCTGAGCGTAAGTTGGAATACGGGCTGACACTCAGTAGATAAGATACTATAGTGAACAGACGCCGATCACCGGTCATAATAGACATGTTGTCATAATCATGCGACACACGAAAACGTCATTTTTAAAGGGAATAAACTCACAATACCGAATAATTTCGTTTGAATTCATAGTAACGAAATGAACCTAGTTTTCTTTAATGAATGAAAGTTTTGTTCTTATTTTTTAATATACTTTTTTTAAGCCTCTGTTTTTCGTTCTTTAATGAATAAAAATCCCTTTTTCGTCCGCAATATACCTTAAAATCTTTTTTCAAATAAAACTCTAGTCATTTTTACCGAAAAACCCTCAAATCGAGATTTTATTTTTATTTTTTTCCCTGTAATAATTTGTCACGGGGAAAAAAATGCTTTACGGCAATGGCGTCCGTTTAATTCTCGCGTTTTCGTCGGTAAAACTTTGAGGAAATGAAATGAGAAAACGACGAGCAAGTTTGAATTACAATATTTTCGTTAGTAAGCGTTTTTTTCGAATGTCATTTCTCACCTAAAGTTTACATCATTGTTTTATTCCTGGTAATATTAAGTGCTCCTATGGCGATAGTACGTTTGATTGTTTCATATTCAATTAAATCTACGGTCAGCTTGAATGCACAAAATTGCTGAATAGATATCCATTGAACAACGAGGGGCGGGGGGAGAGTCATCGCGATTCAGCGAATTTAACAATTGACACTGCGAGCGCATCAACTTCGTGAGAGTTATTAATGGCCCAACATTATCTCCTTTCTCACTTTCTCGTGTCTCGCGAGTCTTCAACAAATCTTGCAACACAGATTTGTCATCCGGACGCGGAAATTTCGCTTCTTAGTGTATATATATATATATATATATATATATTTATATATATACATTCGCAGACGCGACCGAGAGCGGTAAACGGGGCGAGAAAACTTATTATTCCGAGCTGGAACGCAAGTGATTCCCCCGACACACCTACGCAGTTTATAAAGCTCTTGCGCGGTCAGACAAATTTCAACGGAAGTTCTCGATCAATTTAGACATAAGCGTATTTTGATATTTGCTCGAGATTACAATCTTATTTTCAACATAAAGAATCAATATTTTTCGTTTAATTTATCGTTTTGCCGACTACAAAAGGTTATTTCTAGCATGACTTATATCAAAGTCCGTATAATTAATATAAAACAACAAATCATTGCTGTTTTATAATCGCGATAATTATCGAAAATTGCTAAAGTAGAAAATTGACTGAAGGAACAAATTCAAATAAAAATTCCCAATCAAATTCGACATAATGATGTTTTCATGGCTATTTTTATACTTGTAAGCTCTTACGTATGAATTTAAGGAAAAAAAAACTACGAATTGACGAGAATAATTATCGTCGGAATCGTTAATGTTTCTACCGAGAATCATCAGAAATACGCGCGGCTACGTGATTTAATGTTTTTTTTTACATTTCACGTATGAGGAAACATTACTGCATAGATTGAAATGATGTATCGAGAGAAAAGGGTTCTCTTCGTTCAATTCAAATTTACCGTATTATAATAATTTTTAGTTCCAATGGAACAGAAGAATATTGGTACGTTAATTGAAGCTGGTGACAGGTAGACTAATTAGATTTCATTTAATTTGAAAAACAACGTTTTAAATTAAGTCATATAGAATTGATTTGAATCGCCAAGAAAAATGTTGACTAAATTTAAGGTAGTAGTCTGGTAACTTAAGCCGATTTTTATGTCTTTTTTGGAGGGCGTTTTTTTGTAGGAAAATAAAAATGAATCGTTTTGGATATTTAGGATGTTTTTATTTACATATTGAAGATACAAAAAAAAAAATTTTTGAAAAAATGTAATAGTTTATTCTTATTATTATTATTGATCGAAGTTGGCACCTCGAAAAAAAAGCGCGTGGCCCCGGTGATTTTGGCTCTTGATGTTATCTGAAATCAAAAATTCTTGATAATTCTTAATCTATAGACATGTCCTTCTGGTCGGAACTACTGAAGTTAAATTTCATGGATAAATAACAAAATGGCGGACTTTGGAAAAAAAAGTCCTTTTATTTTAGCAAATAAATTTTGTTATTTATCCATGAAATTTAACTTCAGTAGTTCCGACCAGAATAACATGTCCATAGATTAAGAATTGTCAAGAATTTTTTATTTCAGATAACATCAAGAGCCAAAATCACCGGGGCCACCCACGCGCTTTTTTTTCGAGGTGCCAACTTCGATCAATAATAATAATAATAATAAAGTATTAAATTTTTTCAACAAAATTTTATTTTGTATCTTTAATATGTAAATAAAAACATCCTAAATATCCAAAACGATTCATTTTTATTTTCCTACAAAAAAACGCCCTCCAAAAAAGACATGAAAATCGGCTTAAGTTACCAGACTCCTACCTTAAGTATTCATTGATCTAGGATTTGTCAGATGCTGGCACAATGAGAAAATCGTACGTAGAGTCGAATGGTATATTTCGGGTATGCAGTAGTTAGAAATTTATTATTCATAACAAATAGCGCTAGATAATGATAAATATATTCGTATGAAGGTGAGACGTTTCGAACGATATTTCTACAAATGTTCAATTATTATTTTTTTATACGCCACATCGTAAATAATGTAATAAGTAAGTCACACCTGGCACCACTTGTACCTACACAGATACTCGAACATATACTCGAACGGTATATTTTTCGACCTAAATACGCGTCTTGATGACCGATTTGTCATATACATATATATATCATTTTTACCTCAAACTGAAAACGTTTTTTCTACGTCGTTCAAAATATACATTTTTAACGAGGACGATTAATATCGTCGTTTATAAAAAATATTTGATTAATCATACGTATTATTTTCATTAAACAACGTATTAAAAATGATAATGAGATTCATGAATTATCTAACTATGATCTAAATTTATCGAGTGTAATATGCGTTGACAATCAATTTCATAGATTTGTCACATGTATTATTTCGAAATAAAAAAATGAACGATGATCCATTATCGACGAGTACAATTCGTTCGAAACATTTTTACGGGGGTAATTTTTTTCAATCAAAAACAAAACGTCTCAATGCGAATATTTACCGTGAATAAGCAAAACATAACGTTTAAAAATTCATACTTTCGCGCGTACAAAATATCCGGATGTACGGAAAAAAAATTGAAATTATCCAGGTACTCGGGTTGTAAGAGTTTGTATTAAAAGTCTGGGATAACTCAGCGAGGTGAGTCGTTAAATGTATCGTTTTAGTTTATTATATCTCGCGGCTGTGAACATTTGTCTACGATTTTACGACTTCGTGTAGCGTACAACGAACTGTATTTTCGTCGTGCAAGAACATTCTTCAATAATAAAATAAAATAATATTTCTATTCTCACAGTATCTATGGAATCGTTTCTGTTTCATAGAATTTTCCAGTTGTTCTCATTATATTGTATTGATCGTCGGCAGGGAAGATTAAATGTCGGATTATTTGATTCATAGATTTTGCCCTGTTGACTCACGATAGACGATAGCCGATTGTGCATTCCCGAAATAACGGCAAATATGTCAATGTCAACTTTTCCTTATACGCGTCATCGTTAATCTGACATTGAGTTACCACCTGTTGGGACATCAAGAATTGAGTGACGGTACTACGTAATTAAAAAAAAAACGATGCTTTCAAAATATATGTAGACGTGAAGACTTACTGGTCGAATGAAAAAATTGAGAATTTGAATAAACGCTGAAAACAATTAGTAGTATCGGCGAAGATCGGTATTTAAAGTGCACAAATGTCTTTCGGTATACTTGAGGATTCGGAGGAAAAGTAACGTTTAGGCCGGAAAGTTGTAACAGTTAAAGTTTGCCACTAAAGTATTTATTTGACACATATAGGATTTAACATATCACGGAAAATGCGACGGGGATCCTTTTGTTTGCTAATATTCGATATAATCTGGAGGCAGCATGTGAATCTCCTAAAATAGATAAACGACATTTCCGATACAAAGAAGAACGTTTTACCTCGACTGCATTAGTTTCTACGCAATAACTTTTTGCCGGTCAATTTTAGTTAAAAAATATTGAACTATATAGAGGTTAAAATTCAAAATTTCTTATGCGAGTTAAAAATGAAGTAGTTGAGTTTCTAGCTTCACGAGGATTTTGAATGAAATGTAAATAATTTGTTAATTACTTAAGAAAAATCTTCTAATTATAAAGAAAAAAATGTATCTTGTGAAGAATTAATTTTAAAAATATTACATTTTCACGAGATAAACATAATTTGATAATAATTTAGTGTATTTTTATTTGAATGAGAACTTCGTTAATGAGTGGATACATTTTATTTACAAGGCTTGTCGAAGTGAATCTCCTTCGTGATGATGTGACCAATGTCTCGATCATTAACCGCATGATTGACGTTTCATTGTCAAAAAATGGCAATAAAATGTTTTTTGTCCCGATAAGACAGAAAAGAAAGGAGGGAAAAAGGTGTACGAGCGTGTTTTCTTCGCGCACCGAGGTGATATGTTCGTCGGAGTTGTTTGCCACAGCATTTCGATTGCACTTGTAGATTCGTGCTATATACGATATCAATTAATCGATCTTTATATTGTATATATTGTATATATAATTATTGCCCAATTGTAAAGTGTTTTCTGTTCACGGACACGAGATTAGGCGGTCGGCAAATGTGAACTCTGTATCGTGCAAGGTCACGATGAAATGTCAGAGAGGAAGATTTTCGATGCCGGCATTTATATTTCAGGCACTCGAATTCATTTTTTCGAATTCGTTGAAAAAATTATATATTATAGCGCGAGATCCGCTGAGTTGGTCATTTAGCGACTTTGCTTAAAATTTCTTCTGTACTCGGGGTAGGTGATAAAAAAATTTGTTCAGTATAGCGAATAGCCCTGTTACGGAAGAGAGGAATTTTCCATAGATTTTTCTCGAAAATAACCCGTAAAGAATTCAAAAAAGTCTAGACATTGTTTTTTTATAGTCGAAGAGCATACAAACAACACTCATTTTCGTGTTTTACTTTTCTCCTGAATGGGAGCCGTATCGTATTTATTAATAATTTGAAAAATCTAGCGGCAACCACGGAATGTCTAATGTACAAATGAATAAAACAATTTATATATATATATATATATACACGAGCTGTGCCCCGCGGTTTCACCCGCGTTAAATTTCCGTCCTCCGATTCGACGTGCCGCCACTGTTCCTTAGGGTCACAGCATAAAGTTATATAGCGTAGAGCTTTTCTGAATAAACGGGCTATCTAATGCAAAAAGGGTTTTCCAAATCGGATTAGTATTTCCTGAGATTAGCGCGTTCGAACAAACATACAAACATACAAACTAAATCTCCAGCGTTATTATAGTAGTAAGATCTATATATACAGTATTTAAACAGGTAAAAAGTACTTCCGTGAAATTGAACATTTTTTATTTCTATATTATTTTATTTTATTTAGTCCTTAACAGATGTTGACATCTTACATTTAAAGGAAAAAGTACGATTTGAAAGTTTCAATTTTCTCAGTTTCCGTTCAAACGGTACGTGAGAGAAATGTTTTATTGCAAAAGTTCAGCGGAGCAAATCTCCTCTATTTTATTATTAGGCGTTCGAAGGATCTAATCTTCGTGTAATTCCTCTCGGGAATGTCTCGAACAATGGAAGGTCTCACGAAATATATATATATATATTATATATGTGTGTGTGTGATGTAGATGTACGGATATCTAAGGAACAAATCGATCGATGCTCACGAGATCGGTATTCGATCTATGGGATATATAGAATGTTTTTTTTTTATAGCGGAGATATAGAGATACGATTCTCCGCACACCGATCGAACGTGCATCCGCGTGGCATTTCAGGCTTGCCTTGAACAACGAATCCGAAGTTTGCCGTCTCTCGATTCACGCCATATACTTTCACTGTACGTTTTACATCTTACGTTCCGAATAACTTGCCTCCGTATTTTCGTACGCGAGTGTATCGAAGTATATTATATACTAACTATTGTATAATAATGGTTATATACTTGTGCACATAGTAAAGAGCTTTTGAGATCCGGTAGGTTATTCCGAGAACCTTTTACATCGCGGAGCAACATAATTGTGGGCAAAACCGCACGGGAATCCGGTTGTCCCGAAAAATGCCCGCGAAAGAGAATTCGAAGATTACACGGTAATTTTCAGAATCCCGTGGCAAAATAGCGTTTCATAATTCTCGATCCGCGCGGCACACCAAAGAAACTACGATATTTCCTCGGAGGGACTAACTTCGGAAATACATAAAAATCAAATATTACAAAACAAATATTAATCAATTTTGTAAATTCGCAAGATGTTTTATTTGTAATTTCGAAAAAAAAAAAAAATTCCCAATTCATTTGGAACGAATAAACAGACAGGAACAAAAATTCGAGTCTGTATAATTTTGCAAATTTACCGGATTTTCTCGTTGTGTATTGTGTTTAGTTAAATTTAGATTCATCGCGATCTGGCGAATGAATAAAATTGAAACGTCATTGAATACTAAAGAATTGCGAATAGATTCAATTACACGCTTATATACAGGGTGAGGCACTAACTGTTGCCACGTAGAATAACTCCGAAAGTACGATAGTAGTAGAAAATTTTTTGAAACAAAAGTTGCATGGCAGAACGGGGGCTATCATATGGCGTTAGTTTTTTATTGCTAGGTGGAGTCGCATCGGAGATTTCAAGGTCAATATTGTTTTTTTAGATAGAATGCTATGTTTTCGTACTTATTTTCTGGTAGCGGTTATCGAGACGAATTCAATGATGTTTTTTTTAATTTTTTTTTATTGTTTTTTGTTAAAAATTTTTTTTTTCTCTCTCGCATATCGTACAAAATTTGACCGTGTATGTACACGGTACATTGTAGGTTTACGCCGTATTTAGTAAATATTTACTATTAACGCACATTTACATTACATTGTATCGTACAATGTATTACATTGTATTGTGTCTTGTACGGGACAACGATAGTAAGAATGGTAAGACCAGTTATCATTGCATCAAGCGAATGTAAATGATGTCGTATTCTTTTGAAGAACAAACCGATGTGCTTCTAATTTACGGAGAATGTCAGAAAAATTCAGTGAGAGCTAGAGACTTATACGCTGAAAGATATCCTGAAAAAATTTGTTAAATAAAAAAAAAAAAATTTTTTTTTTTTTTTAATATCATCGGATTCGTCTCGATAGCCCATATCAGAAAATAAGTACCAAAACATACCATTCTATCTAAAAAAACAAAGTTGACCTTGACATCTCCGATGCGAGTCCACCTAGCAACAAAAAACTAACGCCATATGATAGCCATATCATAGATATGATACTACTATCGTACTTTCAGAGTTATTCTACGTGGCAACAGTTAGTGCCTCACCCTGTACATATATATATATATATATATATATATATATTAGGGCGATTTTTTTTCGCAACTATTTTTTTGTCAGTCCCCACCCGAAATTTTGTTGGATATGTCGAAAAAGAAATTCCCTGAAAGTTACAGCCCTTAGTATTAATTCTAAGTACTTTCCCAAAGCGTGAGAAGATTTTCCATCTAAAATACACGTAAATCGATTTTTTTTTTTTTCAAATTTCTATAACTCAGTCGCATTGTATGCTATCATATTGTTCTTGGTTTCGATTTACTCAGAATAAAACAATCTAAAAATGTGCCTTTTGCGGTGAAAGTGTAAATTGTACTGGTGAATTGGTACGGGTCACTCAAGTTGATTTTTACCCAAAGTTCTCGTTTTTTTGCCGTTATCTCCGAAACAATTGACTTTACGAAAAAAATGTAAACGAAAAATTTGTTGGAAATTTAATTTCCTACAAAAAAGATCCTATCGACCCACTTGCTAAGATTAATATTTCTTGAGATATTGAACTTTAACTTATGAGTAGTATAAAATTTATAAAATATGTAATATTAAATAATAAAAAGAATAAAAAATAAAAAAAGTTCAATATCTCAAGAAATATTAATCTAAGCAATTGGGTCGATAGGACCTTTTTTATAGGAAATTAAATTTCCAACAAATTTTTCATATACATTTTTTCCGTAAAGTTAATTGTTTCGGAGATAACAGCAAAAAAACGAGAATTTTGGGTAAAAATCAACTTCAGTGACCCGTACCAACTCACCAGTACAATTTACACTTTCGCCGCAAAAGGCACTTTTTTAGATTGTTTTATTCTGAGTAAATCAAAACCAAGAACAATATGATAGCATAAAATGCGGCTGAGTTATAGAAATTTGAAAAAAAAAAACTTCGATTTACGTGTATTTTAGATGGAAAATCTTCTCACGCTAAGGGAAAGTACTTAGAATTAATATTAAGGGCTGTAACTTTCAGGGAATTTCTTTTTCGACATATCGAACAAAATTTCTAGTGGGGACTGAAAAAAAAATAGTCGAAAAAAAAAATTCCCCCTAATATATATATGTAATGCAATGATCGCGGTTTTTTTTTTTTGGGAGAATGAAAATGGTTCGTATATGAAACTTGGTTTTACCACCCGAGAGAATCAGGTAGGTTTCCTTATCATCGATCTATAGGCGCGACTCGACGATTAGAGCGAGATGGCGAAGATGATACGCGCGTAAAGACGCGATTCGTACGCGATGTATATAAGTCCGAAGAGGCTACGGATACGGTTAGTCTTTCATCTCAGTCTCACGAGTGCTTTCAGACATTAGCTGCATATGTTATTGTCGGTAGGAGTGTCCTCGTCACTTTTTTTTTACGATCGAATGATCGCGAGCGTTACTCCGTCTGCGATACATTATTACGAAAACTGCATTGAGAGAGTTGAACACAAGGTATATAGTGGGAAAATGCATCTGTCGGCATAACGGCGCTAGACACAATTATTATTTTTTTTCTAATAACGCTGTCGTATTTTTTTATAAACATAATAACAATTTATTCATAATCGAAATTTGACTATCATTCTTTTTATATTTATGAGAATTCACAAGTGTGGGATGAAATTGCAATGTTAAGTTGGCGACTGCTCTGAAAAGCGTCTTTCAATTTGATTTCGAACCGCAAACTTTTAGTCAATTATTATTCAAATTATATTTTAATTCCAGTGAATGGTTTTGGTATTTTTCAAATTGTGCATTTGAATGTTTTTTTTTTTTCGTTCTTTGCGACTGCGGTGAGAAGCGTATTTCTATTTGATTTTACACCGCAAACTTTTAGTTAATTATTATTCAAATTATATTTTAATTCCAGTGAATGGTTTTGGTATTTTTCAAATTGTGCATTTGAAAGTTTTTTTTTCGTTGTTTGCGACTGCGGTGAAAAGCCTATTTCTATTTGATTTTAAACGGCAAACTTTTAGTTAATAATTATTCAAATTATATTTTTATTCCAATTAATGGTTTCGGTATTTTTTAAATTGTGCATTTGAAAGTTGTTTTTTCATTGTTAATTGACTAAACAAAATGTATCGAATGGCATTCTGTATCTACTGTTTTTTTTTCCTTTATTAATTCTCATTATATTTCTCGTATATCATCATCGGTGAAACGAAAAATCATTCAGTGTGTGGGGAAAACCTGACGCGAATATTGTATTTTTATTACCTATTTTTAATGACTGTTTGGTATGTACTTATTTATATATGAGTATATACTTGGGAATGTTCAAGGTGAGATTCATACATTCGGGAAATCCCTGTACATGCCGGTAACAGGCTGTGTTTATTTAACCATCTCATCCATTCTCATCGAATTTTCGATTGTCTTTTCGTCTGCCCCAGACTGGCAGAAGCATTCGCCTGTTAAACATCAATTCTCACTGTGCTCAGAAAGCGAAATAATGACTCGAAATTGCAACTTTTACCCATAAAGTAATAACAATTTTTAAGTACGTAATTGTACATAGTAATTATACTTAATAATCATCATAATTATTATTAATTATTATTAATAGTTATTAATCATTAATTGAGGATATAAATAATTGATCGTAAATCCATGCACTTTCGTAAGAAATTTCAAACTCGTTAATTAATATTTTTTCGTTTTTAGTGAATGTCTTTATCTGTTTTTAAAATTACAACGTGAATTATTTGCGCTGATCCCGAAAAAGAAAAAAAAAATTAGCGATTGTGATCGCGTCTCGAGATCGAGCTTTATACAATTCATTCGTATTACGCGAAAGTGCAATATATTAAATGGCATGTCACATGACAGCTACGAACTTTTATGGTAACCGGACGAATGCACTTTATACTCGACCCACGTCGAAACGATGTCCATTCTATGGTGGCCTACTACCGCTGGGAGTGAGTGTGGTTTAGCGAATACAGCTTGTCGCGAGACAAACTAGATTGTCCCGATGTCTCAATTACGCGCTGTCGAGTCGATCCTTTCGTTGGATTTCAAATATCATCGAGTATTTTTTTCAAACCAAAAATACGTACCATTTTTCGAAAATTGAAGAATTCGATCGATGGTATAACTTTTAGACGCTTTTTTTTCTAATTTAATGATAATTCTACAAGTTGAAATTAAATTATTTTTTGTATATTCTTTGTCGATTTGACAAAATGTTTAGTGTCAGATCCACCCTCAATATCTTGAGTCATTTAAGGGCCCACGGTAGCGTAAAATCGTGTGCACATTTAACAATTTTATTTTGTATGAAAAAGTGATTTATTTATAAAACTAATTCCACATCTATTTAGTATAAATATCAAGCTAATAAAATTTTTGTTTTTTGTTTTTTTGCTATACAAAATGGCCGACCACTGCTATTTGCTTTTGGCAGGCGGCGCTCGGCGGCACGACATTTGGCATCCACAATTTTTGACGTAAAACAAAAAAAAAATTCTCGTTATTCTTTTCGAATATTGTAGGCATTTGAGCTTAAAAGGTGAAAACAAATAAAAATATTTTTTATTAGCTTGATATTTATACTCAATAAATGTATAATTAGTTTTATAAAAAAATCACGTTTTCATACAAAAAAATTGTTAAATGTGCGCATGATTTTATACCCGCTACCATGGCCATACCCGTTAAGAAATAGCTAAAAAAAATCAACCCCATTAACAATCATATAATCACCGGATGAAAAAAAAATTAAATTTTTATAATGACTTTTCTTCGTTTATTCGATAATTTTTATTTTCTAATCTTGTTGAAATTTCAACCAAACTTGCAGAAGTTATCTTAATTGCACGTGCTCGGATACAAAAGCTGTTTTGTTGTGATAATCCGTTCCCTTTGACGCTAATTATCTTTGATTAGCCTATTAACCTGGTATTATAGAGTATATAGAGATAAATCTGATTGTAAAATTCTATCTGTAACAGCTCCTCAATGTTATCGCATATAACGAGCGCGTCAGACGTAATAACAAGATTCATTCGCTATCGTTAAATATATCGTCATATCTATAAAATGTTTGTAAATCTCTTTAATATTAGAATCACATCTAAGGCCTCGTTCAGTGTCAAAGATTATATCGACAATGAGTGCAATGTTTTCGAGCGATTTTCGTGATTCATGTGTACACATATTTAATATCCCCGGGCTTGTATCGAATTAAATGCTCTCATTGGAATTTATCGAGTTAAATTCGCGAATTTTGCCATTTATCTAATGAAACTACCGCTAATATAGTTCAAATTTACATCGACGGGCATTAGCCACAACATTTCTTTCGTTTAACGACAGTTTTACAAAATAGTAAATCGAAATTGTTCAATTTCACAGTCTGTCCCAATGAATACCTGTTTAACCGCTACAAATTCTCACTTTCGATGAATAACTGCTGTAAACAAGTAAAATAGCATTTAAGATGGTAGATGGGGGTTTTCGATGGATACTTAAAAAATTAAACGTATTAATACATTTATTTATTTTACATTTATATCGAGATGAATGCTCGGTGAATTATCGTCGATTTTATCGGGTAATGTGATTTCTAATCTTCGTTCTTTGTATTTTCTGTTTCAGCAAAGAGAACAGGATCAAGATAATTAATTGTAATAAAGTTTTTAAAAGATGGATCATCATCATCATCATCACGATGGGGTTGAAAACGTCCTCGCTGAGAAGCTAGGAAACGATGATGAAGGAAACTCGCAAATTCTCATTGCCAAAGGTGTCACAATGGCCGTACTGTGCAGCGTCAGTATTTTCATGGGTTTATTGCCTCTGGGATTAGCGAAATGCTTCAATTGGACGTCATCGGAAAAACTTGGAAATCCAAGGTGAATATAAAGGAATATGTGCAATTTGAACGTTACGTTATTCATCTCTTTTAAACGCTGAATCTTTTGGATTTTTTTTATGTACAAAGGTGTTCAAACAAACTTAACATTTTTTTTACGTTCCGATATGTCATTTTTTTGACATTTCTTCAATCTTTTTATTTTAGAATTTTTTATTTATTATTTGAGACTTTTTTCCGCATGATTACAAAAAATTTAAATGCAACGTAATCATATGTCATAAACCGGAAAAAAATTGTGTACTTATAATCTCACGGGAACGGAATTCGTAACATTTTTTTTTATTTCTCCGGAAATGAGTGTTGCACTGTTCTTTTGTTTCGTCAATAGACGGTTGAAAGTGGTCGGATTGCTGTTGGGTTTCGGTGGGGGTGTTCTGTTTTGTACAACATTTCTTCACATGTTGCCGGAAGTGTCGGAAAATGTGGAAACTCTCATTGGCGAAGGAAGATTGCCCGAACTGCCGTTCGCTCTGCCACAAGCATTCGTCTGTTTTGGGTAATTAAAAAAAACATGAATAATACTTTAAAAAATGTAAATAATATAGCGATAAACGATTTTTATTTTTATTTCTCATCCATAGTTATTGTGCAATTTATACGAATTAATCAAAGACGAAAGGTGTTGAAAATTCAACGATATTTTTAACACCGGATATAATGTATATTGATTAGTGTATATTTCAAATTTCATGATTAATATTCAATAAAAAATTTCCAGTTTCTTCGTAATGTATTTGGTCGAGGAATGCGTTCACACCAGAGTGAGAAAACGTCAGGCGAGTGCCGAAGAGAACGTTAAAAAAGACGTTAATCGAAGCACGAACGAACTCGTGGAGAATGGAGAATCAACATTGCCAGGATCTCATGGTCATTCACACGCGTAAGAAATATAATTTATATTCCCGTACTAATAGAGCTATACGTATATTTTTTTTATAATCGTTGTTGGAGCTATGTGTGTGATTTTATAGAGTTCCGATTCATTGGTTATGAATCAAACATTTTTTTTAAAACGATTTTCTACAATAAATTTGACAAAAAGTCCATAAAACTGATAGTCTTGCTTAATTGTTTTATTTTTCAATAAAATCAAATTTTTCTTCACGATTATTCTGATTCGTAAGAAAGAGAATTCATTGTTCCGTGTATACAGCTATAAATTTTATTACTATTATATTAGATGATCTTATGAAGTTTCGATTCATTCGAGCGATCACGTTCGATCATCGTTTTTCAGCGGATTATCACGATTGTCATAAGAGTTCGATAAAAAAAGTGTTTTTTTTTCTCTTTACTTTCGTTTTTCTTTTCTTTGTCAATACGATACAATGTACGTGCTAATTTATTGCAGATACGGCCATGGACACAGCCATCTGCCCACTGCAATGATGAGCGAGCACGACGATTTCGTGATAAGCTCACTGAGAGGCCTTCTGATAGTGCTCGGATTGTCGGTTCACGAGCTCTTCGAGGGTCTCGCCATAGGTCTCGAGAGTTCCACCAGTTATGTATGGTAAGGAGACGTTAATTGGTAAATAATTTTTTGTTTTTAATCGAAAATTTAAAGTATCTAATTTTTAAAATCTTTTATCCATTTTTTTTTTCAGGTACATGTTCGGTGCTGTGGCAGCTCACAAATTTGTCATAGCATTCTGCATCGGTATCGAGCTCATTGCTTCGAGAACAAATCGATTTTTGACCGTGGTTTACGTTTGCACTTTCGCGGTAGTGTCGCCAATGGGTATTGGCATAGGAATGGCGCTGACTGGCGGCAATACCGCAGCCACCAGTGGTCCATTAGCTGTTGTCCTTCAGGTAGATTACCGGAATAGATAATCCTCAATTCTTAATACTCGCAAAATCCAATTTTTACTTTTTATTTATTTATTTCTAAACGTTTAATCAATTATTTGAAAATAAAACAATATAATTTTATTAAACAAGTATTAGGGCATTTAATACATCAATAATTTTATGAAAAATTCATTTATTATTTGGAAATTAATTAATAAAACATCGTTAATTTATAAAATGAATAATTTTCTCTTTCCATTCTCACTCACTAATAGAGTGCGACGAATAGAAAAAATTAAGAAATAAAAATATCATCTATTAAGCTCGAGGATTATGTGGTAAATTTTGATGAAACTTTTTCATGGATGTTTTGCAAAGTATCGTTTACTTATTTTCACAGGGCATAGCCACTGGAACTCTTCTCTACGTTGTTTTCTTCGAGATCTTGCAACATCATCGAGATGGCCTTCATCAGTACCTGTCAATTCTCGTGGGTTTCGCTGTGATGTTTGGTCTTCAGATAGTTAGTGAGTACCGTCAATATAAATTAAATCCTGCTTATAGTTAGCTCTAAGATCCGCTTATATATAGCGCTATTCCAACAGCTGTATATAATTTTATCTGAATCATTCCTACCCATATATAGATATAACACATCACTCAATCAGTTCGTAGGATGACTAATAAAACAACAACTGTTAGGCACTATTTCTACGAACTTATTGAGTCATGTGTTATATATGTATATTTGGACGATTTTTTTTTCGACTATTTTTTTTTTAGTCCCCACCCGAAATTTTGTTGGATATGTCGAAAAAGAAATTTCCTGGAAGTTACAGCCCTTAATATTAATTCTAAGTACTTTCCCAAAGCGTGAGAAGATTTTCCATCTAAAATACACGTAAATCGAATTTTTTTTTTTTCAAATTTCTATAACTCAGCCGCATTTTATGCTATCATATTGTTCTTGGTTTCGATTTACTCAGAATAAAACAATCTAAAAAAGTGCCTTTTGCGGCGAAAGTGTAAATTGTTTTGGTGAGTTGGTACGGGTCACTGAAGTTGATTTTTACCCAAAATTCTCGTTTTTTTGCTGGTATCTCCGAAACAATTAACTTTACGAAAAAAATGTAAATAAAAAATTTGTTGGAAATTTAATTTCCTACAAAAAAGGTTCTATCGACCCAATTGCTTAGATTAATATTTCTTGAGATATTGAACTTTCACTTATGAGTAGTATAAAATTTATAAAATAAGAAATATTAAATAATAAAAAAAATAAAAAATAAAAAAAGTTCAATATCTCAAGAAATATTAATCTAAGCAATTGGGTCGATATGACCTTTTTTATAGGAAATTAAATTTCCAACAAATTTTTAATTTACATTTTTTTCGTAAAGTTAATTGTTTCGGAGATAAGAGCAAAAAAACGAGAATTTTGGGTGAAAATCAACTTCAGTGACCCGTACCAACTCACCAGTATAATTTACACTTTCGCCGCAAAAGGCACTTTTTTAGATTGTTTTATTCTGAGTAAAACGAAACTGAGAACAATATGATAGCATAAAATGCGGCTGAGTTATAGAAATTTGAAAAAAAAAAAAATCGATTTACGTGTATTTTAGATGGAAAATCTTCTCACGCTTTGGGAAAGTACTTAGAATTAATATTAAGGGCTGTAACCTTCAGGGAATTTCTTTTTCGACATATCCAACAAAATTTCGGGTGGGGACTGAAAAAATAAATAGTCGAAAAAAAAAAATCGCCCTAATGTATATAGTTGGCAGTGAATCAATGATCGAGACGGACAATAAAAGACGAGAAAAAAAATTTAATCGTGTATTCCTTTTGCGAGAATAAAGTTTTGCCCGACAAAAGAAATAGCTCCGTTGATGAGAGAGTATCGGGAAACTCTGCAAACCGGTAATTAACAAAGGCGGATAGTTTTCCCCTTCTCTCTCTCTCTCTTCTCATCGACTCTCAAAAGTTATTGAAGCATTGAATGGCATTGAAAAAAATGTCGCATTTATTTATATAGGTCACGCCAATATCAACGTCGCGAATACGAGCTCAGCGCAATATGTCGATATTTGTCGTCTGACAGCTTAATCCTCGTCAAATGAGAATTTCTTTTTCGTTCGAGAAAAAAAACTTTGTGTCCATTTTAAATTACTCAAATCGACATTGAAACTAGAAAGAATCATTGAACTTTTGTTGACTAAGAGATTTTTGTAACCATCACATCAATTTTCCAGTGTGATTCGTAATTTTCGTAATTTTTCGTAGGTAGTTGAACAGTCGATTTCCTAAGTTATTCTTCATTGCAATGACATCAATAACAGTTCTAATATTGATCCTACCTTTTTTTAACTTTTGCATTAACTACCGAGTGCAATTAGATTTTCTCGTAAAGGATAGACTTCAAAAATAGCCAATTTTGAAAATATTGATCCTATCTATGTCCGACTAAAATGCAAAATAGTTCGATGAACAACTTTTGTTTTAATCATTGCGCAAATTACTGAGTCTTATTATTATTTTTATTAAAGAGCAAACTGGCGAAAAGTCTTGATTTCGAAAGGATTGTTATTCCTTTTTCCCCGACGAAAATACTAAATAGTTACAGTACGTTTTTTTTTTCTATCTATTAAATCTACCACCGAGTCTGTTCAGATATTTTTTCGCAACGAACAGACCATTTAAGTAGAAAATTCTGTATAATTACGGTACTTTTCTATTGCGGTTGAGCCTACGCTATTTTTACGCCGTGCGAATACTTTACCGTAAATATGTACAGGAGAGTGCACTTTACTGACGCATTAGTAATGAGAGGTGGTCACCCAATTATCATTTGACTGCAAATTTCCCGGGCAATCGTGTCGGGACTTTCAGTGTCGTCGATGATTGGCGAGAAACGCGTAAAGTGCGTTGATCGTTTGACGTCGCTCATTAGATTGTTGGAAAATGTATATAATGACGCAGCGGTGTGACATCAAAAGAGCGACAATACTAAAACGTACCGCAAATTCATTCATACACACAGATATATATGTGTGTGCTCTTGCTATTAGTCATTCGTGGACTCGAAAGACTTCGAATATCGCCACAACGACGATACCATTGTTTTGCACGGCTTTTAGGTACACGCATCCACGAATTTATCGTGCTCGATCGATACAATTTTCCACTGAAAATATGTCTAATAAAACGAAATTGTAGGGATGCATTACAATTTGTTAGGCAGAGGCGCAAAGGTCTCTAAAGCTCACGTGTCCTCATTTTCTAGTAGATTATTCCGTACTGGGTCAGACACGTGTATATTTACCTCAACGCATTGTCCTCAAACGATTTTCTCCTCCATTCGTCGCGCAACGACCAACTCCGAGTAGATACATCCACACTACTCGGACACATTTTTCCAAATATTTATTTTCGGACGAAAAAAAAATCTCAAACCCTTTTTTTAATCACGATAAATGAAGTACCGAGTTTAACTAATGAAGTAACAAAAAAACACGTTAAAAGACAAATTCAATGATAAAAAAAACATATTTTAATAGAAGGGAAGTATGTATCGAATTTAAATCATGAAAAAATAGATCGCTCAACAATCGTAACTGCGATTCGTGTGATGTAACAAGGTGTTAATTCTTTTTTTTTTTTTCTTTGCGTAGCTTCAATTATACGAGAGCGATAGATACGAGTTAATTCGCAGTGCTCGATGAAACGCCGTGTTGTGTACACCACGTTAGCTTCTCGCGAGCGACAGAGTATACAATGGAAATGTGAATCTCTCCTCGTTGTAGGAGATATGTGTTCAATTTCAACATATCGCGCTGATAACTTTTCGACGATGTACGGTTAGAGTATCGGGCGGTATGTGAATGGAAGAATGACGGGGTTTTAGTGAATTCCGTTATTTACGAGGTCTGTTCAAAAAGTATCGCCAATTTTGAATTTCCGCGGGCTACGTATATTCGATTTTCGATTTTTTTTGTGGCGCTAGGTTGGTACTCGTGTCCCTCACTTATGCTGAAAAAAATCGGCCATTTTGAATGGTTAGTTAATTGTTGACAGTTGTTTTGGTTAGACGTGTTTTGGCTTGTCTTCGATTTTTATCTATTCCAAAAAAGCAGCTTCCATCGCAACGATTGAGCTTTGGTTTCCACGTCATAACCATAAACCCATGATTCGTCACCAGTTATGACCCTCTGGAGCAAATTTAGGTCGTAGCGAACCGAGTCCAACGGCTCCTTAGCAATGTTAAGGTAGTAGTCTGGTAACTTAAGCCAATTTTCATGTCTTTTTTGGAGGGCGTTTTTTTGTAGGAAAATAAAAAATGAATCGTTTTGGATATTTAGGATGTTTTTATTTACATATTAAAGATACAAAAAAAAATGTTTTTGAAAAAATTTAATAGTTCCTTATTATTATTGTTATTGATCGAAGTTAGCACCTCGAAAAAAAAGCGCGTGGGTGGCCCCGGTGATTTTGGCTCTTGATGTTATCTGAAATCAAAAATTCTTGATAATTCTTAATCTATAGACATGTCATTCTGGTCGGAACTACTGAAGTTAAATTTCATGGATAAATAACAAAATGGCGGACTTTGGAAAAAAAATCCCTTTTATTTTAGCAAAGAAGGGGTTGTAAGATAAAAAGTTAGGGGTGAAAAAATTTCTCAGTAGTTCCGACCAGAATGACATGTCTATAGATTAAGAATTATCAAGAATTTTTTATTTCAGATAACATCAAGAGCCAAAATGACCGGGGCCACCCACGTGCTTTTTTTTCGAGGTGCCAACTTCGATCAATAATAATAATAATAAACTATTACATTTTTTCAACAAAATTTTTTTTGTATCTTTAATACGTGAATAAAAACATCCTAAATATTCAAAACGATTCATTTTTATTATCCTACAAAAAAACGCCCTCCAAAAAAGACATGAGAATCGGCTTAAGTTACCAGACTACTACCTTAACGCGACACTTTTTCTTCGAAATTGAGCAAATTTGGCACGAATTTCGCGGCGACCCGTCTCATGCCCGAATCATTGGTAAAAATCGAATAGCACGAGCCAATCGATATGTTTAGTTCCTCGGCAACTTCTCTAACGACTGATTCGACGATTGGCCAATATTACTTTCTTCACTTCATCAATGTTTTCGTCTGTTGTTGATGTGCTCGGGCGTCCGGAACGCATTTCGTTGTTCGCATCTTCTCGGCCCTCTGAGAACATTTTGTACCACCGATAAACGTTGCTTTGGTCCATGGTATCTTCACCATATGCCACAGTCAACATTCGGAATGCGTCCGCGCACTTAATTTTGTTTTTCACACAAAATTTCATACAGATTCTTTGATCCATTTTTTGGAATAGGCAAAAATCGAAGACAAGCCAAAACACGTCTAACCAAAACAGCTGTCAACGATTAACTAAACATCCAAAATGGCCGATTTTTTCAGCATAATGGAGAGACACGAGTACCAACCTAACGCCACAAAAAAAAAACGAAAATCGAATATACGTAGCCCGCGGAAATTTAAAATTCGCGATACTTTTTGAACAGACCTCGTATAGATCTATAAATTTTACTCGTTCTAAACTCGCACGTTTTTACGGATAAATTAATGCGAGTTGTATCCTTTTGCTTGCTAGCCAATCGATACAACGTGGCATTCGGTATTTCGAGTCAATTGGAACGATATTTAAACGAGGAAAGTTGACTAATTCGCGAATGATTGGTCCAATGAAAACATGAAAAAGAACTTTGAAAAATGTTACTTTCTAAACCATTGTCAACTATTTTGTTTTCCATTTTCATTTTCCAAGCGATCACTCGCAGTTTTGTAAACGTCTCTCGGAAATTTCATCGTCAGAAATCCTTCGAATTGATGCGAAACGCCCCATATAATGAGGCGCGTATGTATACACATCTGTATATAGACATAATGTAGATATGTCTCGTGTCGAGGACCATCACGAGGATAGGGAGGGAAGGAAATGGTGGAGTGACGACGTAAGACGCGCGCGAGGGGATATAGCCTTCGACGAGGGCCCCCGCCGTTCCTCCAGGAGTGTCCGGTTCGCTGCATCACGGCGAGGACGTCGCGCCGCTGTGATTCTCTCGTTTTCACGTTACACTCTCATCTCTCATCTCTTTCTCTCTCTCTCTCTTTCCATTGTTTTTTTATCTGCCATTTTTGTTTTCCACTTTCGTGACAAATTCCATTCTTCGGGTTCTCTTTGCAAATTCAAATAACAAGCCCAAAACACCGTTAAATGGTCTACCGAAGCTGTGCAATGCGGTTATAGTACGAAAAGTGTGAGCGTAAGCGAAAGGTTTTAAAAAAAACTTGCATAGATTGAAAAATGTAGAGGGAAAGATAAAATTTACATTAAATGACGAGAAAAAAGTCATGAAATATCAGCAAAAATAAAATGACTAACGCGTTTTTTAAACATTTTCGAAATAAAAATTTGAATCAATGAAATTTGAGTTATTAACAATCGTGTCCATTGAAATTTCGATTCACGAGCTATAATAAACGAAGAAAAACAAAACAAAACTACGAAGAATATCGCGGTAGCTATAAATGTATCTAGATATAGAAAAAGACAGAGATAGAGAGATGGAGAATTGAATATGAGAACGATATCGTTTCGATGAACAATAAAAATGTACGTGACGACGTTTCGTCGGCTTTAAATCCTAGCGAATAATAATTGCGATTTTAAATCTCAGCACAAACAATTTTATCGCGGCAATTAACCACCATCTTTTATTAATTGCAAAAAAAGAAAAGTAGAAAATTTCGTTCGAAATCACGATGGATACTCGATTTTGGAAAATGAAAGAAAAACGCGGAGAAAGATTGGGCTTGATTTGTCGAGAATTGAGGAAAAGCCAAATAATATCATTTCGGTGATAGTAACAAAATAAAAACAAAAAACAAATAAATCCGTACGTGCTTTTACATGCAAGTGACGCGTTGAATCTCATTGAATCGAAGCACCACACGTCGCGGGAATTCCTCGTTCGATCGATCACGTATAACACAACGCCACCGTTATATTCGCGGTTGAATTAATTCGAGACTCCCTTCTCCCTATACCGCCCCACCCACGCTCGAGAAAATATAAATTCACCGGTTGGAACATATACGAACAGTTGATAACGAGTCACGACTCTGCTGGTCCAGCCACTGTACGAACAATCTCTCTCTTCCTCTCTCGTTCTCTCTACATATATATATATATATATAGACATTATATATAAAAACCTATTGAACGTTTACAGTATATATCTATATCTACGATAACTCCCCAAATACCTTCGGCGTTTGGTCCGCTGTGGGAGAGGGAAAAAGATCTCGGTCACGAAAGAGAGGAAAAGGTATGCGAGAGAACGTGTTGAAAGCCGGTTCATTTCAGGCGTCGTTTCGTTAAGTTCCCTGACAACTTTGAGTTTATTGCACGATCAGAGATCACCATCAAGTGTGTTATCTTCGTTTCTATATTTTCGTGACATTTTACAAATACAAACCGTCACGAGCTCGAATAGTTCTAACGTAATTCTAATAATAATCCGCGTTCTGGTCTACGCACGTGTACGAAACACTCGTTGACGATATAAGAAATTTTTATCGTGTAACAACGTGCGACTCTCGTGATAAAACGCGGTCCATTATTAATCGTATTTTTTTTTTTTCCCCGACTATTATCGTAGAAACTTTCACTAAAATGTATTTCCGATAAGGAAAATGTGACGAGTGACGATCAGCAAGATTGTGATAACAACAGAAAGCGGTAATTCAATAATTTCGGAGAATTTTATTCCTTTAAAACTTTGATAAAAAAGACGTTTGATAATGAATTGTGACGAGTGAGTATAGTGATGACAAAAAAAAACAAGAACAAAGTGTTGCTGCATTGATTAATAGGCGTCAGTTCATTAAGAGGCATCTTTGATAAGAAATTGATAATGCCAAGAGTCTTTATTGCTAAAACAAAGTGGTTATATAGAATAAAGATTTTGTTTTTTCGCAAAATCTTCTATTGATTGAAAATTCTATTGAAAATTGTCTAATAAATTAACTTGGATTTTTCATTTCACGACGATTTGGTCAACCGATAATAGGAAGAAAAGACTGTCGAGGCTATAAGTTCGCAAAGCCAACGATGACACGGTTAAGATGTCATTATACGTTTTAATTAGACTCAGGAAGTAGGAGGGGAACAGATGGCATAATGTAGAAGACACACGAGGCGATCTCGCGGTAAATTCTTATAAAGTATATAATCTCGACTTTGTTACATATACCAATGCCAATAGAGCTAAAATAACGTCGTTCGTGACTATTCTCTAGCTCGTCTATTTGTTGCACGACACAATGAAACTTTTGAACCGTGTGTCCAGAACAATTTTCAATGATAATTAATGCCCGCAACGAGTATAGGAGCGTTTGACGCGACAAAACAAACTGGAAACTACGTCGAGTTACATCGTTAAGCACACAAATTGTTACGAGATCAAAATTGATAAAAGACAAAAACGAGGAAGAAAATCAATTTTACCAAATGTCACTATTATTGACACTGTCTCGTTTGCCGATAACGAACTATCTCATTTTCCGAAATATTCGATAACGCTTACAGATATCGTACTGATTTAAACTCGACGCGGGCTGTTATATATTAACATTCAAGTACGATGAACTCGCCGAAGGGTCTCGTGACTAAAGTCGAGGAGATTGTAGGATCACGATACCGAGGAATGTAGTCAGAGTTCATTTTTCGTTATCGACGATATTACGAAAAGATATGATTTCTACGTACGAGAACGAAAAAACGGAAAAAGAATTTACCGCGTCACTAAACGCTCAATGGTCGAAGGAACAACACACGAAAATTCGGCTATACAATTGACTCGCAACTTCAAGTGTTGGATTGAAAAAGAAATAAACGAAAGAATAAAGAAAATTTAAAAAATACTACAACTTTGAAAGTAAATAAAAAAAAGCATTGAAGAAAATAAGGACACAATGGAGAATACGGATTATTCAACGTCAGCGGCTAATACAACTCTCGTTCTCGCTAAAATCGGTGCTATGTGCGTTCTTGGATTGGGCTCACTGATGCTGGGAATGTTGCCCCTCGTTGTTGGCCGTTGTAAATTTCGCAATCGCGACAAATGTCGCGCAATATCGAGCAGCAATTCGAGCACCTCGACGAATGCATCGTCGAGTGTCAACTCATCGAGTCAAGTACGCTTTCCGTAAGATATATCTATAAGACAATGGAGTAACGAACGTTTTTTTTTTCGCAAGTTTTTACGAGGATCCTGCTCGGTCGATGTTTCATTATCGTTTTCTTCTTTTTGTATTTGTTTAGTAGTTAATTTAATTTTTTACGAGATATAGAGTGCCCTGATATAGGACAAAAGTGACCTCGGGAGTTCTTTCAGTTGAGATTAAGAATGACAAGTGGGAAAGAGGGTGCTTGTTCTTTCCACACCCACACACAAATTGTAACGACGGCTCTCGTTTTAACGAATACAATTGATCGAAGTAATTGCACTGTGCAGTGTATCTGCAGTCATTGTAAGAACTTTGTACATTCAGAGATCGCTACTCGCGTTCATTACGAAGTATTATTTCATTTGTCAATGTCATCGTTTGTTTAACAATCAAAGAGAAATAAGAGATTCGAGAAATTCATTTCTCTTTGTCACTCGTTTATTCTCTTTTGCAACATTTTTTTTTTCCCCGCTCACTTGAACGAAATGTCGAATTTTTTTAATCACGGTTATAGGACAATTATTCATTGAACAAAAGCGCCATTTCGCATGAGAAAAATTGCTCAAAATCTTTTCATTTGAAATTTTTTTAAAGTCCCACTTCCGGTCTTCCCACAAGCTGTGACAAAAATCACTAATACGACCGAGTATACTCGTAGGAACTCGCGTACGATAGACATTAAAAAAATAAGAACACGAAGAGATGTACGAAACAAAAGAAGGAAAATTATACGTTGGATTTTATTTGTAATAAAATCTGATCGAATATAGGGTCTTCTGACATCGTTGCTGCTGTGTTTCGGCGGTGGTGTACTATTATTCACGACCTTTCTTCATCTCGCACCGGAAGTGCGTCAGAGCGTCGAGCGTCATCAGTCAAATGGACAACTGATGAGCCTCGGAACGTTGAGTATGGCGGAGTTACTTTTTTGTATCGGTTTCTTTCTTGTCTATCTCGTCGAGGAGACTGTACACGCCGCACTGACGAGCAAACCGGAAGCTTCGGAGGATCTTCTCTACAGAACGGTATCGGTGAGGCGTTGCAACAAACAACCATCGACTTCCGTTTCAACAACGACCGTATCGACGGTAACGGCGCCAACGAGCGGCAGTAAAACATCGTCGTGGCGCGTCGGAAGATTCAAATATAGCGGCGATAACGAGGACAGGGAAGAAATTGAATCAAACGCGAAAAAGACCACGTCCGGATCGTCGATCGTTCGCGAGATCGATGCCAAGAGCAACGATGTACTTCCGGCGCTTTTCGTGCGTTCACCAAATTCCGTGGACTCGTCGTCCGAACAGTGCCAGATCGTCGATCGTTTGAGCGAAACGTCAACGAGAAACTTCGTTCCCAACAGGACAATCCCGACGACAAAAGAATCAACGAAAGCGGACACGTCGGTGCGCGGATTACTAACCGTTGTCGCTCTCTCGTTTCACGCAATTTTTGAGGGTCTAGCGGTTGGTCTAGAGCCATCAATAAGTTCGGTACTTTATCTAGCAGCCGCCATTGCCACACACAAGCTCGTGATAGCATTTTGCGTTGGCATGGAACTTTACGTAGCCGGTGCATCGACCAGAACGGTACTCGGTTATTTGTCTGTATTTTCATTGGTAACACCGTTGGGCATTGGCGTTGGTCTTGCACTCGGTCACTTCAAGAATGACAGCGAAAATCTCGGTCCAACACCGACGATACTTCAGGGTATGGCAGCTGGAACTTTGCTCTATGTTGTTTTCTTCGAGGTACTAGCGAGGGAAAGAGCCAACGACAAGAGTGGATTGCTTCAATTGCTCGCTATTATCGTGGGATTCATGCTGATGCTGGGTCTTCAGTTGGCGAGTGAGTTGTAAAAATGTTTTTTTTTTGCAGGAACCCGTATATCTGATGCACGCTTTGGGCTCATATGCGTTAGGGTTAGAATTAGTCATCGTAGATGGCGCTGTTTTGGTATGAAATCGTTGCTCGCAATATCGGGAAATAGTGTCCATAGATTTACCGAAAAAAATGTTCGCAAATGGAAAATAAACAAGTTCCTATAACGTCAAATGATAGGAAGAAAAGATTTCTAATTACTTGAGCGTTATGGCTTGGTGGTTCGTTGAAAAAATTCGCTATTTCGGGTTACCAAATGGTGAACTCAAAATGGCGGATCACTCACCACAAAATGGCGTCTACAGACATTTCCGTCCGTATTAGGGTGGTTCTTAATTTGGTGATGTTGGAAATTCTTTGGTATTGTTCCTTGAAAGTAATCAACATATCCAGAAAAAAAATTGGGCGCAAGCGGAACTTTGTCCAATAATTCTAACCCACCCCACCGAGCTGTCGAATTTTTATACGAAAAAATGCATGCATTCAAAATTTTGTTAAGAAAATTGTTTATTATTTTAAAACTATTCGTGATAAAAAAATTTTATATTGTGTTTTTATAGGAAATTCAATGCTCTACAAAAAAGGTATCTTGTAAAATTCTTGTGAATCCAATATTTATCACGTTATTAGCAAAAAACTGTCATCAATTATTCCAAAAGTCCATCATTATGGCCAGAACAGGAGTTTGACGTCGAAAAACTGCAATGTATTCTTCATATGCAATTAGAAATATGAAGAGATACGTAGTGCACTCAATAACAGTATGTGAACGATATTTAAATTTTCAATTTTATCAATTTTATGATCATTCATGATAAATTTTTCTTCTTTGATCGATAAGGACATTGATTTATTTATCAGTTCCAAATCGATGGCTTTTTTCGAAAGATTTGAAATCAACTCATCATTTTTTGATATCGATATGAGCGAGTGGATTTCTAATGAAAATTATTTACAAGGCTTAAAAATAGTTAAAAGAATTAAAGTGGTTAACGATGTTGCAGAAAGAGGAGTGAAACTTATTACAGAGTACAATCATCGTCTCACTTATGATGAAGATCAGAAACAATTCAATGTACAAATAATTGGAGAATATAAAAAAAAATATCCTGATATTAACAAAGCAACTTTGCTCCAACCGATTTAATTCATTATTGTAAGTTGATTTAAAAAATATATGACATCATTCATTATAATTCACAATAAAATTGATAAAATTGAAAATTTGAATATTGTTTACATTTCATTGTTGAGTGCGCTACGTATTTCTTCATAATCTTATATACATACGAAAAATAAATTGCAGCTATTCGACGTCAAACTCCTGTTTTGACCATAATGATCGACTTTTGGAATAAATGATGACCGTTTTTTGCTAATTACGTGATAAATATTAGATTCACGAGAATTTCACAAGATACCTTTTTTGTAGAGCATTATATTTCCTACAAAAACCTTATATAAAATTCTTTTATCATAAATAGTTTTGAAATAATAAACAATTTTCTTAACAAAATTTTGAATGCATGCATTTTTTCATATAAAAATTCGACAGCTCGGTGGGATGGGTTAGAATTATTGGACAAAGTTCCGCTTGCGCCCAAATTTTTTTCTAGATATGTTGATTACTTTTGAGGAACAATACCAAAGAATTTCCAACATCACCAAATTAAGAACCACCCTAGTCCGTATACACTATGGCAAAGTTATGCGGAGTAATATTTGACTTTGATGTCACACGTTAACGATTGTTTAATCGTATCTCCCAAAGTTTCTTCGACTTATACGTCTGTTATATCAATTCGGTATGTGTAAGTCGAACGAGTATAATTGACAAGAATTTCGGTTGCGATGTTTTTCTATATGTACAAAGCTACTTCCCCTTCTTCGTCTGATTCGCTCGTGCCAAGTAATTATGGAAACTCCTCGAGACCGCTGTTTCTGATACTCCCAGGCGTTTATCGTATTCTCGCGTCAGGCGCAACTATTTTGTGGCAGGCAGGCGTTACAATATGATTACGTGTGTGTTTCACCCCAATTCGGCTAAGAGCTCGAAGGCCAAAGGTCTCGGTGAGAGCCGGCAAATCAAGCATCACGAAACGAGACGTAGCCCAGCGAAAGTTTTCGCAATGAGCTAGAAGCAATTTAAAGGAGTAAAAGGGGGCAAATATAGACGCGAACGTATAGATATTTAATTTAACGTTGGAAAGGTAGAGATTGGATTTTGAAAGGTCTGACCCCGCGTCTCTGGCTCACTTTTATCTAACCTCTCGTACCGTTGGTGCAAACCTATTCGCCGGTACGTCCTTGCCTTTCTTTGAGCTCTCGGCAATGCAAAAGATACCATATATACGTATATGGAATGAACCACGCGCAGGACTACATTCTTCTGATGGTATATTAGTGAGACCCATATTTACGACTTCGACCAGGTGGTGGGAGAGAACGGGGGGGGGGGAGGAAGAAGAGAGGGTTGTTCAGAGATCGATTAACCGGAAAGACGAATCTTTCACTCGAAGTGCATGCTTTTCCATTACCGGGGTCACGGTGACTCGGTTAGGAGTCACGGGCATTTAAAAAGTCGCGTGCACCAGCTGATCTTCTCATCTTTCCTCTACAAGTCATATAGTACACGCGTATACTTTTTTTTTGTGCGCCATTGACTATCTCCGCTCTATGAATTAGGCAAAAATCGAAGACAAGCCAAAACACGTCTAACCAAAACAGCTGTCGACAATTAACTAAACATTCAAAATGGCCGATTTTTTCATCATAAGTGAGGGACATGAGTACCGACCTAACGCCACATAAAAATCGAAAATCGAATATACGTAGCCCGTGGAAATTCCAAATTCGCGATACTTTTTTAACAGACCTCGTACATACATAGTCCATATTGACACTTTCTATATTAATTGACCAGGCTGAGGAAACTTTCACATTTTTGCAAATAATTTTTTTCAGCAGATATATTGAGGGTACTATTAACACTTCCAGGATGGTGATAAAAGCCTCGAGTGCAATCGTTAATGTAGCAAATTTTAAAACGTTGAACGCGAATTCAAAATAATGCATTAATTTTTTTCTTTCTTTAAACAATTTTTTAATATCTTCCCTTCAAGATTTTCACTTACCGAGTATGAAGCTAAATTAAACACAGATCTCGTGTTGAGCGTTCAACGTTATTAGAGTATTCCTGAGGCCGAATGTTTAAAATAATTTTGTCGTTTTTTTCTTCAAGCTTTTTCACGCATTGAACAAATTTTCGACGATTATACATTTTCTTTAAATCTGTAGAAGACTCCGTCTTAAAATCTTTCGTGCAGATAGAGATTTTGGTCCAAAAGTGATGTTACCTTACTCGACAAACATTTCAGAAAGATTAGATATCTAATATATAATACTATAGATTAGTTTGACGTACCGCATGTACAGCACACCTTGTATTGCATTACACCTCACATTTGATTAGATCGATGATCATCGAGCACTCGAGATCTGGAACGTTTTAGATAAGCAAAACTTCGATACTTCGAGGACACGTATTGATCAATCACATATCCACGTTTCGGCAAATCTGACTATAGTTATCCGTTCAAAAGGTTTTCTAGATTTTTTTCTTTCTCGACAACCCTGATATCCGAAGTTTTGAAAATTATACGAAGAAAAAAAAAAACATAGTTTCGCCGATTTTTCTAAGCTTCCCGAGGTTTTGTTGATTTGGTAGGGTAGCATGTTCCCCAAATTCATCGTCTCCAAACTAATCGTTTCTAAAAAAAAGTAACGAGACCGAAGAATCGACCCGCAATGGACGATGAATTTCGAGAACATGCTATCCTACCGTGCATTTATCAATAAATCGATCAATCGACGAAGAAGTATAACGTACATTTTTTCGTAAACTAAAGAAACAGTAACGGATTCACGTGTTTCTAATCTTTAAACAAAAATCAGAGAGTCCAAAAGATTACGATATCTGGTCAGTGAAGCTTCTAAATTTTGATGGTCTTTGTGTTACTTTGTAGGAATATCGACTAATCCATCATTAGCCAAAGAATGTTAAATCCACATTGTAAGAAATCAAATGTAATCTGATTCACATTATTACCGATCATCATCCGATTGTAATCCGATGTCACCAGCCTTTATATCGACGATTTAACGTCGGAAAGTCAATGCTTTCGGTACACGAAAGCTGATTATCATTTGAAACTACCGTCATTATTCACTTAACAATCAACTTAGATGAATCAACTTAACGCCAAATGGCATTGGTTAAACTTTGACAACAACATTTGTTAATTGGTTCATGGCCTATCGCGGATCTGTCAATTTGTAATAGGAATATCGAATGACTCAATCGAGGCTCGTTAAACTCTGCAAAGAAATCGTTTGACACACACGCACAGACGTTCGCAAAGTCGGCGAGCAACGCTCACTTGTGTTATTGTATTACAAAACACACAAACAAACACGCACTCTTTGAGTTACGTAATTGAACGCTGCGAACGATTTTTTGTTTGTTTTTTTTTTTTACAAATCCGCAACTGTTAACGATCTGCGACTTCCTTCGTTATTACTAATATAACGCGAGTATAACTGACGTAAGGACACGCTCGTTATACATGCATTTTCTCACTCGTGATAAGTAACACGCGTTCGCAAATGATTTTCTAGCCGGTGGCAAAATAGTTTACCGGACGACTGAAAAGTTACCGATTGTATACGCGCGTATGTGCGTGCATACACACGCGGGGTCGACGGACCGTCGCGTGGATCGACCGACTTTCGTCGTTGGCTTTCACGCGATCCATCTCTATTACCGATCGCCTATATATAGCCCATTTTATATTACCTTTTTTTTTTCAACGCGTTTTCCCAGTACCTGAACTCGATGTAATTAAGGATACGGGTAGCGCCATCCTGACGATTTTATGGATAAAAAGTTTGTGGGGAAACTCGAGCCGCAGCAGTTAACGCATTCTCACTCAAATCTTCTTCTTCGTCTTCTTCTTAGATGCTTCCGGTTCGAAAATTGCATCGACACTACTGTCGCACTATCATTAATACGATTCGGGGAAACTGTCGGAAAGTTGCGTTGTTCTGTTGACAATAAAAGGGTATTGTTATTATTATATTCATTAATTGTATGAATTTAGATGGTGACAAGTTGCCAATTAATAATGAAACGAGAATGAGCAATTTCGACTATAATAGATAGGAATAGACACATTATTGTTGTGAAATTTTTTTTAATTGATTGAGCCTCAAAGTATGAGCCAATTGTGAAGTAAACTTGTAAGATTCATTGTTTGTATCGTGAAAGTGAATATTCATTATTTCATAGGGTTGGCTCTATATGTAGATGAATGGGGAGTTGTCAATTCGATGAAAAAGTGAATATTACACTCTATAAATAAGTAGTTTTAAACTTGCGAACTTCGTACGTTAATCGCCGAAGATTCGATTATCGTTCGTGATAGTTCCTAATTTCTCCGCTACGAGTGCTGCTTCTATTTCTATTCAACACCTACGGCGTATTATCCTAAAAGTATTTTTTGTTTCCATTTCGAAATGTAATATCGTCTTGTCCTCTTATATAATTGTTGTTGCGTCACACTGTGTTCTCAAAAGTGATAAAAAATCTCGAGAAAAAAAAATTACTTAATTTTCTATCGTTATATTTTTCAGCCGCGCATTCTCACTCGCATTCTCACGGCCACGGTCACGGTCATGGACATTCTCACGGTGGGGAACACACGCACGAGGATGGAACTAAGCATCATCACGACGAGGATCACGATCATTTCGAGCACAGTACGAAAGCCGGTCCGTTGAGCAAAGCGATCGAGAAAATTACGGAATCAGTTGCTGATGCTGTGACAAACGTTATCGCATCGACAACAACTTCATCTTCAAATCTCTACGCGAGAAATTCATCCGACGAGACCACGCTGAGAACGTAGTTGAAAAAAAAGGAAAAATGAATAATGCGAAGAAGATAATTCTCTTGTTGGTGAGTCACAATTGAGTTGACCGAGGTTGATAACTTTCAGGGAGGAAACGTTAAAATTTGTATCATCGTGTTTGAAGTGATTGGGTTCTGATAACGAGGAAACACGTAAATTCTTGAATTATCGTGAGATTTCACGCAATTGTCGAATCCATGAAGACGGAATGTTGTAGATAGCCGGAGAGTCGTGGATATGGAAAACACACAAAATGATATTTTTATAAAAGCTGAAAGCAGCGAAAGCGAAGGAAAAAACGAACTTCAGCACATTTGCCAAAAATTTCCAGTGAGCTTGACATAAAAAATTATCAGATCGTTGATTTGAGAAAAAAATATAAGATTTTTTGGTTCGAAGCATATTAGATTGAATAGAAATTTTGTTTCTCACAATTTCGGATATAGAAACGCGAAAAAATGGAAATTTAATGACACAAATTGTGCGAAAATGTGATATTACAAAAAAAAAAGGATAAACTTCCGTTTTCATTGAAAATTCTCTGCAGATCGAGGTTAAAAAAGTTTTCAATACTTTTCCGGCTTACTTTAACTTTTGCCCCGGATGAACATGTGTGAATTGTCGAACCTGAAAGTTCGGCGATTATAATCCGTTTGACGAAAATAAATTTCCTAATATTAGATATAACGATAGTTATAGATTAACATATATACATATATATATATATATATATATATATATATTTGCGTGAAAAAAATGAGGTATTTTTGAGTGAAATTAGAAAAGTCATGATCGATCGATCTCGTGGGCGTTGAATTAAAAAAAAATTAACATGAATTTTCCTAAATGCATTTTAAGTTCAAGTTAAAAGCCAATGAAAATCTTCGTGCGACGCTGTCAAGAAAATTTTGCAAATGGACGAATTTCATTTTTGTCGACGAAAAAAACAACAACTGTACGCAAAAAATAACAAAATGCAATTATCACGATAAATATTAAAACAATAACACGAGTTTTCGACGAGTGACAGAGTGATTTTCGCCTTGTAAATATGAGACTGAAACTCCGCGTGCCAATTGTTTTCAACGAAAGAATAGAGCGGAGTTTGAGGCTTGATTTAGATTTTAATTCAAATTACTACCGATTATTTTATATTAAAATATTCATGAGTATGTCGTAACATCGATAGATTACGAAGCATTACGAAGTATTGTATTTTTTTTGTCCTTTTAAACATTACTCATTCTTATGTTAGACACGTGTAACTATGTAAGATTAAGTTAGTATTGTTTTGACGCTATAATTGGCGTGTTGAGAAAGAAGAAAAAAAAACACTTTACTCAATGTTTTACAGGGAGTTGTTATGCGATTCTGGTGTTGTCAATGAATGTTCGTTAATTTATTACCATTGATCGCGTGTAAAATATACCGTATGCGTCTGTTTTCTCGAGGGTTTGTGTGATACGAGAAATTGAGTGTTGTGAGGATGTTTTAAATGTCCGTTGGATGATTTACAACAAAAAAAAAGTAATTTGGAAATAAAAATGAAACTTCCGTAACTGTAAGGAGTGTCGAATTTTTTACAAAAATGAAGAAATATTTGGTAAATTTTTCGTGATTTTCACAAGTTGGCAATATGGGCGCGGTTATGGAGAAAGTTCTCCGGGGAAAAAAAAATAAAGGTTTGTGGTAATTTAATATATAAATAGGATGAGAAGACCGTTGAATATTTAGTTGAAGAGAATTTCGTAAGAGAAATTCTATTTTTGCTTCGAAAAAATGAAAAATTTACTATTTAACACATTTGATGGATAATGAGAATTAACTGGAGTTTAATGGTGGAGATTTATTTAACTGAAATAATAATAATTTTGTTCGAACAATCGAAACGAATAAACTTTATTTTTAGCAAATAAATCTAAAAATCTTAATCATCCAGAAAAAATTGTCGTTTTTTGACGAAAATTTTACGTTCTACAAAAGTTTAGTCGCGTCTGATAGACTAAAAAATGTAGTAAATACCAAGAAATTATATAATTTCAACACAGCTGGCTCAATTGTACGAATTTGGTATTTTGGTATTTGAAAAAATTTGTATCACTTCGGAATTAATGTTTCGAATTTATGGCAAAAAAGGATTAATCAATGGAAACCCGCTTTTTATTCCTTGTAAACAAGCTTTATTCTTAACCGAGCATAAAAACTAATCCCGCTTTCTACAGTTCGGCGTCGAGTTTAATCGTGCATATTTTTTATTGTTTTGTACAAACCACGAAATTGGTTAAAATTGTATATTTTTACACAAATCCATGTACGCATTGTATTCGAGTTACCGTTCTTAAATGCCTTTGAGTGAACATACAACGTCATTATAGTCGTATTTCTTAAGGAAATAAAGTTGTTCGTCGGGTTGACACACGAGACTAAGTAAAATTGTGGCCCGAGTTAATTTACTCGCGTCGAATCAAGGCACAAGGAACTCGTTAACGGTAAAAAAGAAGAAAAAAAACAATAAATGTCAATGTAATTTGTGTCGACGACGCGACACTGTATTGTCATTAACAATTCTAGAAATATCGTGAATTTTTAAGACTCCCCGGTTTTTTGTTTATGCCTTCTTGACAATTTGCTCGTCTACGAAATCGAGATAGCTCGTGCCAACCTTGATGAGAGCCAATCCTGAACCAACTCCAGCGATCGTGCAAAGTGTTGGATTTGGCGGTACGATCGAACGCAGAACTGCCCAGACTAGAACGGAACCGAAGCTCAAAAGTACTGCACCAGCCGCACTGTAGAAGTTTTTTTTTGCAAAAAATTACAAAAGTTAGAACGTCTTGTTGCCGTTGTTTGATTATTGTTAAACGAGGTATTTTTTACCTGTATGTGACTCGCAGACTTGTCGGAGCACTTTTGAGATGTTCCCTCGTGTAGATGTAAGATGCTGTGCCGACAAGAGCGCTGCCGAGCAAGAAATTTGTGATGTCTCGTTTGGGGAATATCCTGTGAGCGTTTGAAGTAAAAGAAAAGAATTCAGTATTTGATTCAAAGTTTCATGGTAATGGACGGGGAAGAAAGGATGTTGGGTAAATTTAAATTTTCAAATGTGTCGAGCAATTTTTATGAAAATCACTAGTAATTTTAGATTTATTCAACGCCTTGGCATAATTTATTTATTATCTAGCGCAGATTGGACAAAAATTACTGTTCAGTGCGATCAATCACAATCTTGCATATTGCAGTAGTGAATGTTTATAACACATAAAATGTTATTGGAGAACGACGAAGGCGTTGTGAAATTTTTCTTTAAAGTGATGGCAAATTTTTTGTAATTTACTTTAGTTTATCCACAAAAACATTAAGGTATCACAAATTATCCTATTGAGTTTGCATATTTGATGACTTTAATTTTTTATCATCCAACTCAGTTACCAAGTACTGGGAAGGTTTCTTGACGTTTAGCAATATTTTTGGAGCCGTTTATTGTGCAAAGTCATTCTATAATTTTTTTATTGCCATTCGCATAACAAGTAGTGTTTCCTAGGATATTTTATTGCAATTTTAGTAAAACTGTGAACGACAAATATCCTAATTCGAAAAATGCAATGCAGCTTAAGGTTAATACGATTATCGTGCTTATTAACATGTTCTAATGTCTCCAACATAGAAACTTTCTTTAAAAGGCCATGTATATGTTAGCATAAGAAAAATAAGCCAAGTGTACCGTTGCGGGTAAAAAAAATTGCAGTGACCAGAATTTTCTACAACGCTACATAAACATAATTTTCTTAATACTAAAAATTTCAATTTCGTTCGGACGTTTTCGGAAATAAGTTGCGTGCAATCTTGCGAAACATTGTTAAAAATTCAAAATTCATGATTCTCGTGTAAACGGAGTTATTACGTAACACTTGGAAAAATTACAAGAGAAGAACTATGAAGACACTTTATTCGAGACCTCGTGAACGAAAGAAATAGTAGATCGTTGTTTTTTTTTTCGGAGCAAATTTGGGTTATTTTGTTCATAATCACCTAATAATGAGACTGGGATTCATGACATTGACTGACAGAGCGGTGTAAGATGCAACACCTATTGCCGGAACGTAAAATTTAACGAGGCTACATTTGGTGACCGGTCGAAGGCCGATTTTACTCAAAGCCGAGCCGGCACACGAATTTCCCGAACCGGCCATTATTATTCACGTACGCAAAAACACAAAATCTATTCTTCGCCTCTTTAGATGGAATCAATCACAAAATAATGTATGTGTCTCGAGATGATGAAATATCGCGGATAACGTAACCTCTCAAATCACTAAATTTCAATCGTCTGCAGAATTTATGCCTAACACACTGCACTTGTTCAGTGAGCACACACGCACTGACACCAGTGCTTGCGTGAGAATGTGCGTTATAACGGGAGAGCTGACGGAAATTTATGATGATAAAAGATAAAAATAGGATTTTGTAGAAATGTCCGTGGGTTATGTCTGCCCTGTTATTTGCTCCTGTACTGTTCTATTCGTGACATGGCGAGAGGCACATTCGCGTTTCTCGGAAATTAATGGTCTTATAACCATCACATGATAGATGTTATATATGAATGTATAGAACTTTTATTAAGAATAACAACAATAATAGAATTTGCAGTATGAAAAGTTAAATGTCCAGAAATTGGAATTAATTTAACATGAATTGCATCAACTAATCCAGAATTCAGACACATTAAAGTTTATCATCAATTATCAAGATCTAAATTGGCAGTTGTCAATATCTAAACCTCTCCAGGAGAAATTTGTCAGTGTATCAGGCCAACTTCACACTGGTTACATATAGGAAACTTCTCGGCTATTATTCTTCATGAATATGACGCATCCGCAAGAGGGCGACAGTCATCAAGGAAAGGAGAAGAAGAATTTTGCCAATAAACATGGCATCGAGAGGCAACAATAGTTTAAAAAGAAAATTTTCGGAGCATAGCGGCTCGGACGACGACGAAGAAAGTAAGTTTTGAGAATTTACGTACCCCGCGACAGATCTCCAATCTTTACTTATATCATCTTCTTGTTTGTTCGACAAAAAGTACTATTTTGAGGTTGGAATTTTAACCTCCAAAGTCACATAGCATTATTTATTCGTCGTACAAATAGCAATATGTTGTTTTACGTGAAATCTTTATTACAGAAAATGGCATCGATTCGAAGTATCGAACGGACGGGCCCCGTCTCTGTCCCTATCTCGACACGATAAATCGACAATTTTTAGACTTTGATTTTGAAAAATTGTGCTCTGTTTCCCTATCAAGAATCAATGTCTATGCTTGTCTCGTATGCGGCAAGTATTTTCAAGGGAGAGGCACCAACACTCACGCCTATACACACAGCGTGGCTGAGAGTCATCACGTTTTCTTGAATCTTCATACCCTAAAATTTTATTGTTTACCCGATAATTACGAGATACGCGGTAAGCATTTTGTTCTTTTTCCTCGTTCAGTACTCTTTGTCACGAAACATCGGTGCTTTTGTTTAATCTTACGGTTTGCGTCACAGATTCGTCTCTGGACGACATCAAGTATGTACTTAATCCGACTTTTGGTAAAGTACAAATTGCTCAACTCGACAGAATTGACAAACTCTCGAGAGCCATAGACGGCTCTATGTATTCTCCTGGTATAGTGGGCATGAACAATATCAAAGCGAATGACTATTGCAACGTTATTTTACAAGTAAGAGAAATGTAACTATAGAAAGAAAAAAATGAACAGTTCCCTGATATCAAAGATAATCGTACTTGTGTGGATTATTACAATTTCCGTACCAATTGCCAGTTTACCTATAATAATATTTCTGACTCGACAGCTCAGTTTTCCAGACACCGAGTACAATTAATGAGACATTTTTCATTTAATTTCAAGGCCCTCTCCCACGTAACGCCGTTGCGTGACTTCTTCCTCAGAGAATCAAACTATGGCCAGGTTAAAAGGCCTCCTGGTGACTCTTCGTTTCTTCTCGTTCAACGATTCGGCGAGCTTATGCGCAAATTGTGGAATCCACGAAACTTCAAAGCTCACGTCAGTCCCCACGAAATGTTGCAGGCTGTTGTACTGTGGAGTAAAAAAAGATTTCAATTCACGGAACAAGGTAATATTATTAAATATCATATAGTCAATTAAATTTATAATCAATATTGGAAATCATTTACGAGTTGTTATCTCGAATTTTTAAGGCGATCCCGTGGATTTTTTGTCGTGGTTTCTCAACGCTTTGCATTTAGCGCTTAAAGGCAGTAAAAAGAAAAGTTCGAGTATTATCTATAAAACGTTTTTGGGACATATGAGGATATACACGAGAAAAATTCCGCCACTCGAGCTCGAGGAGAGTCAGAGAAGCGAATTGCTCAATACCGTGGAATACGGTGAAACCGTAACGGAAAGTCCATTTTTATATTTAACGTGTGATCTACCACCGCCTCCATTGTTCAAAGATCAATTCACCGAGAACATCATTCCACAGGTCAGTGTCTAATTTGAACTTTCACATTGTATCAATGACCATTGTCATCCCAATTTTTACTCGACCTCATATTAAGGGAGGAAATAGGGTTAGGACAGCGTTTTCTCAATGATTTTCTTGAATTTTTTTATAGTATAAAAAATGAATATAATTTATTGAAACTTTGAGAATATTTTATACATATATTTGAGTATATACTATAAAATTTGTGAAGAATTTCCTTGAAAAACACCGAAGATATTAGCGACCCCATATTGTAGGTCACAATCAGACTCAGCATTTTGCGTACATTCTGGAAGCCGCAATTTTCATCTGAAATCAAACGAGGTTGGAATTTACTTTTATTATATGTTTCTCTTCTATATGAACCTAAATGCTATAAAAAAAATAGAAAATTGAATTTTTTACAGGGGTCAAAATAAAAAAGCATGATTTTTTGCCACTTTTTACAACTTTATTTGCAAAAAAAAAATTATTTTAAATAATGATAATATTCCGATTTTAGGTTCATATAGAGCGGAATACTATGAAGAAAGTAACTGCCAATTTTCAAAATGATTGGTCGAAAGCTTTTCAAACTAGAGTGTACGCAAATTTAAAAAAAGTCGTTTTCAGAAAAAGGCGTTTATATTTTTCAATAGGTTTACTAACAATTTATGAAATAAAAAAAAATCGATTTTTTTAACCGTCTAACCCTATTTCCCCCCTTAACAAACAACTAAGATTAAACAATCAATATTATGCACAATGAAATGTCGAAAATAATCTAAATACAAAATTTGTCCCTTGAAAAACTTTACGGGGAAATTCTGTATAATACTACGTATAATAATCTAAATTCTCATTATATCGCAGGTTAATTTGTACACGCTCTTGAATAAATTCAACGCTATGGCGGAAAAAGAGTACAAAACTTATAAAGAAAATTTTATGAAAAGATTCGAGATAACGGGATTACCGCCATATCTCATACTGTATATAAAGGTAAATTAGAATTTCGTTATCCGATCGTAGAAGTCGTCGTAAGAGATAAATCGTTATAATTTTTATTCCTCAGAGATTTACCAAAAACACGTTTTTTGTCGAGAAAAATCCGACAATCGTTAATTTTCCGATCAAGTGAGTATACTAAGAATACTGATAAACGAGTTAATTGTTAATTGAACGTCCGAATGAGAAGGAATAATTTTCAGAAATGTCGATTTCGGTGATATCCTCACACCGGAGGTAAAAGCCGTTCATCCGTACACAACGTACGATTTAGTGGCGAATATAGTTCACGACGGTGAACCCGGTCAAGGGACTTACAGGGTGCATATTTTGCATCGCGGTACCGGCCAATGGTACGAATTGCAAGATTTACATGTCACGCCAATCTTACCTCAAATGATAACGCTCACGGAAGCGTACATACAGGTGAAACACAAAAATATCTCGAAATCCAATCAATCAAATTGACATAATTTTTTTCATCGATATTTAACCTCTTTACGAAAATTTCAGATTTACGAATTACGAAAAGAAGAGGGTACGGAAAATGGCGATGGTGCTGTAAAGCATCTGTCACAATAAAAAACGAGATGTATCGAAATGTAAAAAAAAAAAATACAATTTTTATATTCCATATCAATATTAGCCCTACTTGTCTTTTCCTATGTTCCATTTTTCCATTTTTTTTAAACAAAATGGCGCGATTTTTTGAGAAAACAGATTTTTTCTATCAGCCGTTGGTATTTTGTACATTCATAAGCTCTTCGGGGAGAATGAAAGTTATTCAATAATACAAATTTACCGATTTCACATTACTTTTTGTTTTACAATGACAAAAATTCCATTTGTCACAAAATCTGGGGATTACGACACAAGCAGTGAAAAATAAAAATAAGTAGTTACTCGGCCAACTTCGCGTCGTTGATTTTGAATATGGCGGCGCGAGGAGTGGGGATGAAACACGGAAAAGCGTTGAGAATCGTGCGCGTCAGTGTGGTGGGGGAAAGCAGGCAGCGCGGCGTCCCGTGTGTGTCCGTGGATGCGAGCGCGCCAGCCGGTCGTACGAACTCGTCCGAAGTGCTTGTTGTCTCTCGTTGTTGTATTTCGGGATTGTCGCAACGTTTCAAATGTGCTCACACGTTTTCGACGTTACCATTCGCGTAATAAACGCGCGTCCTTGTGTTAATTTATTTCGTTTCGATCTCTACGATTGACGGCAAACTTTATCGAAGGAAAAAAAGTCGATTTCTCGTGTGCTTTTTTTTTTACTCGAGTGTCCGTGGTGTGATTTTGTTTTGTTTGTTTTTCGTCAAAATTTGTTTTTGTGCGAGCGAATTCTGTGGATTTATCGACAACGAAAGCGAGGAATGGCACTTGGCACGCAAAGTAAGTAGAAAGTATGCGTAGAAAAACCATTAATTCCTTGATATTCGGAAACTTTCGTGAAAAGTTCATTTTCGACGAGTCGCGCAACGGAGTGGGAGAGCGCGCGCGTGCATACGTTTATAACCTCGTTTACGCTTATGAAAGAAACGAGAGACCGGCGCTGTTTCGAATTATTTCGAATTGTTGGATCGCGCGATTTTCGTCGGACAAACGAATACCGTACGAAAATTTGACGAATTTTGTTTTTGGAGTCAGAAGCACGGATTGTTACTTGCAGTAGATGGAAATTCGCGTTTAGCCGGTTTTTTTTATATCCAGAATTTGCAGTTAATCTTGGAACTTCTTATTTATCCCCCCCTCTCTCTCTCTCTCTCGCAAGTACGTGTTTGCCTGCCGGCTGTAACGGTTTCCGTCCTCCGCGACACCTGACTGCAGCGAGAGGAGACCGCTGCTACAACGCGTGTTACCCAAACATTCGCGTTTCTCGATCATTTTATTTTTCATTCAATCGGCAAAATTTCAAGGTCTTCGAAGGATTTTTCATAATTTTCGTTTTGCTCTCGGGCTGTAGTATATTGTCCGCCTTTTTCGATTTTTTTTTGACGAATGCAAGTTATCTGGAAGTAATAAAACATTGTCGAAGTGATTGTGTAAACTAGAAATGGTAAGAATACAGTGAAAAATTATCGTATAGTCGAAATGCTATAGTGACGTACGAATATGCATGAAACAAAAATCGTTGGTTAATTTCACTATCTCAGTGTTGAGTATGGGAAGAATTTCTTTATTTTTGGAGTAACTTTTACAAAAGTTGGAGGAAAAATTGTCAAAATTAGAGTAAAAGTTGTCAAAAATTGGAGGAAAAATTATAAAAATAAATCGATGTACATATATATTCATCAGTAGGATATATATTCATCAGTACGGGTCACTGAAGTTGATTTTTACCCAAAATTCTCGTTTTTTGCTGTTATCTCCGAAACAATTAACTTTACGGAAAAAATGTGAATGAAAAAGTTGTTGGAAATTTAATTTCCTACAAAAAAGGTCCTATCGACCCAATTGCTTAGATTAATATTTCTTGAGATATTGAACTTTAACTTATGAGTAGTATACAATTTATAAAATATGAAATATTAAATAATAAAAAAAATAAAAAATAAAAAAGTTCAATATCTCAAGAAATATTAATCTAAGCAATTGGGTCGATAGGACCTTTTTTATAGGATGTTAAATTTCCAACAAATTTTTCGTTTACATTTTTTTTGTAAAGTTAATTGTTTCGGAGATAACAGCAAAAAAACGAGAATTTTGGGTAAAAATCAACTTCAGTGACCCGTACCAACTCATCAGTACAATTTGCACTTTCGCCGCAAAAGGCACATTTTTACTTACTTACTTATTGTTTTATTCTGAGTAAATCGAAACCAAGAACAATATGATAGCATAAAATGCGGCTAAGTTATAGAAATTTGGAAAAAAAAAAATTCGATTTACGTGCATTTTAGATGGAAAATCTTCTCACGCTTTGGGAAAGTACTTAGAATTAATATTACGGGCTGTAACTTTCAGGGAATTTCTTTTTCGACATATCCAACAAAATTTCGGGTGGAGACTGAAAAAAAAAAATAGTCGAAAAAAAAATCGCCTTAGTCCATATTTTCACCGATGGAATAATGATTATTTCTTTCCTACAGCCGAAATCATTAAATATAGTTACAATTATGAAATTTACCATTTCAAATTTACTCAAAAGTGGAAAAACATCACATGGAAAAAAATGTCCTCTTTTGGGAATAATTTTTTTGCCACAATTGTAGTAAACTTCATTGGCACGAATCTAAAATTTACAAGTTTGTAATTTTTACTCCGATTGGGAAAATTACTCCAAAAGAACAATATTCACATATTCATGAGACCCGTCGCGAAGTCGAGTAATTAAAAAATCGAATATAGTTGAAATAACCAAGTACATCAGATACGATCCCACTGGGTATCGCCTGGATGTTGAGTAATTTAAAAAAAAAGTATTCTCTCTTACGCTTCAATATAACCAAATAATCATAATTTTCGATCGACCTTTCGATCGACCTCACGTAGTAACGTGGTTGATCAATAAAAAAATATGACGCGACTGTTTTTTATTTAATGTTATTTTTATCTTTTTCGATATATTTTCCCGGTAAATATATTGAATTGATACAAATGATGAAATGAACGCGGGGTTATCACGTAGGGTGAGATTACTGGATGTAGTCGTAATTGTTGAATATGGTACTAATTGTATCGACAAAGGGGGATCTCCTCACGATCCTTTTAAATGTGACAAAAAACAAACAATATCGAAAATTAACCCTTTGCACTCGAGAGGTGACTCTCAGTCACCATTTAACTTGACTAAGAGTCACCTCTCGAGTGCAAAGGATTAAAAAGGAGCGATTGTTAAGAAATATTTTCTCAAAACGTAAACAAATTTTCAAATGTGAATGGAAAAAGTTGTCGGAGGAGATGCATTTTCTTCACAATATAAAAAATAATAAAAAAAAATAGATCTCTGACCATTTTTCCTATAACGATCTGGAATATTTTTTTATCACGATCAGAAAATCATTTCGAACAATTTTGTGTATGGGATTTTTTGTACGATATTTTTTTCGCAACATTTAAAAATAAAAATGTTTTTATCTCACATTTAACAGCGAAAAACTCTCTTAATACACACAAATGATCAAATATCGTGGATATAATCGAATGGAGAGAATTTCCTCGTTCTCAATCATAGGAACTTTTAATTAAACGATCAGGAATCTCCGTTAACCTCAATTCTGTCTTTGATCGTTAATAGCTCAAGAAATTGACAGAATCGAAATTTTTACCGTTCTTCTTTTTATCTCCCTCGCTCTCTGTCTCTCTCTCTTTCTCTCTCGCTCGATATAACGTGACCTTGTTGTCCTTGCTGCATCATACGCAAAGAGTCTTGTCGTCGCGCCGATCCCCACTCCGTCTTCATCCCAAATACCTGTTTCACGCGAGGACCGAGAGAAAAGAAAAAGGAAGAAGAAGCAAGAAGAAGCCAGTTTTCGGACGCTAACACGCGAGATGCAGCGAGACGAGAGAGGATAGCGAGCTAAGAACAGAGAGGGGGAGTAAGAGAGATCGAGAGACAGAGAGAGAGAGAGAGAGGGAGTGAGAGAGACAGAGAGAGAGAGATAGAGGATGGGACAGAGATGGTACATTGAAAAGGTCCCGGTATATCCGTTGTCTTCGTCTCTCGAATATATCGCTCTTCGTAGACCCCACGAGAGCTCACGAGCTTCGAATTCCTAACCTTCGATCCGTGATTGCGAGAGCCAACGAGAGTTCGCATTTGACTCTTTAAATTTAACTCTTTCACGTACATACATATATATTACAGTTTCTTCTCTTCAATCCTAAAAATTCATTTGATATCTCGTAAATCTATGATATTTACCTAATCAACAATAATAAACATTCCAATCATTATGGACATCTGACCTTTTTCATGACGTTGAAGTTTGCATCGTTGGAATGCAACGAAAATAAAACATTCATCCACCTTAGGGTTAAATTTTCGATGACCAAAACGTTAAAACCTTTTCTTCGGGGTGTTCTTTAAGGAGCTGGGCCTAAATGGGCAAAGGAAGCGGGAGCGGTACTGAAAATAAAAATTTAATAAAGCTATTTTCGTTGCATTCCAACGATGCAAACTTCAACATCATCCTTTTTCTTGGATAACATGATACATGTCACAGGGCTCTCTTTAAAAAACACATACATATATAGCACAGTTTCTTCGTCAATCCTTAAAATTCAATCCTTGAATTCTCGTAAATCTATGATATTTGCCTAATCAAGAATAATAAACATTATGGACATCTGACCTTTTTCTTGGATAACATGATAAATGTCACAGGGCTCTCTTTAAAAAAAAAATGCATGTTTCATAAAATATTTCGAATATTCTTTGAAGTATTGTTCATTCTTTTGTAATGTCGTTTAAGAAAAGTTTCTTTATTATTTCGTCAATAATTGACAAGGTTGGCAAGATTGTTTCGACGAAACGAATCAACCGATGTTTTTGGTGTTGATAAAATTTTTCCTTCCACGTGTTTCTTGGATAAGAAAAAAAAAATGCGCGGCACGCCACTGACAGGTGTTTCGATACTCAAGATGACTAACTTCAGAGGGCTATCGAAGAGCCTCTCGAGAGTCGAGCATATGTCCAATTTAAAAATGCATATATACATATTATAGAACAAGCGATACATCGTATACTGAAGTTTAAATGTCGCGTTGTCTCAAGACATAATTGATTATGAACAAATATTTTACGCTAGGAGAAATATTAAATTGAAAATACAACAAAGATGTACCTTAATTTCAATTAAAAAACTCACACATTATTTCCGATTTCAAAAGAAAGAAATAAATTTATTTTGCAGTAAATGTTACATTTGGTGTAGGTAAAGCAAAACTTTATATAGTGTTTCAGTCTGTTGGCTTCTTGGTAGCATATTATTAATTGAATATACTCTCTCACAGAAAGCTTTATCGTAACGATAAAATTTGGAGCAAACAACAAGAAAATTTCAAATTCGCGTAGCTATTTAACTTTCATCAATTTAACTCGATTATTTTTAAACCACTAAAAGTATTAATATTGATTTAAAAACATGCGTAATTGAAAACAATATGAGTATTCCTGTGGACGCTTTTTTACTTCCATTAAGCTCCACTTTTCGAAGCTTTATCATTTTCTCTATTAATTTATCAATGCAGAAAAATAGTTCAATGAAATATTAATCCTTTTATCGATTCTCATCAAACACAATACCAAATATTCTTGATCGCTAATTTATCAGTGTCGAAAGTTTTATAGTATATTAAAATTTGCACAAGAAAGAGCAAGAAATTCAAAATTTATTAAAATATTAATAATCCGGTATATTGTAATGAAATTAATAATTAGCAAAAAGTTAATAGCTATTGAAATTGTGTGCTAAATTTCATTCCGATTGATCGAAACCATTTATAGATTATAAACGATATAGTTATGGACACTCCAATCGGACACATACTCGTACGTTCATCCCGAAATTCCTCCTCAATGTAATTTTTATAAATTTCCGAAACATTTTAAATCGCGTATGAATATTTCAACATTTTTTTCATTTCACGCCATTAAAACATCCTCCGCGAGGAAGCAAAAAGGTCAATTTCTAAACTAGTTCACGAGAGCTCCTCTTCCGAATTCCGGATGGCTTCTCATGCAATTATTCCCATGTCCATTCACCAGATGTCAAACATTAAATTAAAACATTTGCTCACTCGACTCTTCTGCTGCTGCTGCTGCAAAAAAAAAACATCTCAAGCACCATACAGCAAAATCACGAACATCCACAGTCTGAAACGATAAAGCGTTCTAACGACAACAGTAGGAAGCATTGTGTAGAGATAGAGTGTGCTTGAAAGAAGTATTGGTGTCTCGGCACACGAAATTACTTCCATCTCGTGAATAATTGAACGTGAGACTATCGATTCTTCAACTTTCCGCAAGTATAGCAAAACCGAAAGAGGGGATAACCTTTTAAGCTCCCCCAAGTATCTTCCGGCTCTATATATTCTATCTTGATGGATCTGGGACACGCGCTCATGAACGTTGAGTGTGTTTGCACTCGGTGCATCTCTGTGCGGTATGTAATCTTGTGCCACAGTGCGCAAGATCGACGGGATTCGCGAAATTCGTCCCTTGATCGTAATCAAGTACCCTCCCGTTGCTTATGGTACATTGGCCATGGTACCTGTATGACGAACAGTGAGGGTGAAATGACATTTCAAAAAAAAAAGTGACAAAAAAAGAACCACACAGCCCTCCGTAGTTTATAGATACGAGGGTGACTGACACAGCAGGGTAGCAGGTGTTTTAACGTCCCGCGATGTGTAACGGCTGTACTCTATATAGATATATATATATATATACGGCACTGAAAGAGTGAGGTGGGGCAAGAAGGAACACTTTATAAACTTTGTGATGCTTGTTATTTTTCATTTAAATTACAGGTTTATCTTTTTTGCTGTTTTCATTGTTGGGCAGAGGGGTAAATTATAATATTGCTGCAATTGATAATTTAGAAAATGACAAACGACACATCGTATACAGTATAAGTTTGAATGTCGCGTTGTCTTAAGGGGGGAAATAGGGTTAGGACAGCGTTTTCTCAATGAATTTCATGAATTTTTTTATAGTATAAAAAATGAATATAATTTATTGGAACTTTTTGAAACTACATGAAGATTTTGAAGAATTTCCTTGAAAAACACCGAAGATATTAGCGACCCCATATTGCAGGTCACAATCAGACTCAGCATTTTGCGTACATTCTGGATGCCGCAATTTTCATCTGAAATCAAACGAGGTTGGAATTTACTTTTATTATATGTCTCTCATCTATATGAACCTAAATGCTATCAAAAAAATAGAAAATTGAATTTTTTACAGGGGTCATAACAAAAAAGCATGATTTTTTGCCATTTTTTACAACTTTATTTGCAAAAAAAAAATTATTTTAAATAATGATAATATTCCGATTTTAGGTTCATATTGAGCGCAATACTATGAAGAAATTAATGCCAATTTTCAAAACGATTGGTTGAAAACTTTTCAAACTAGCGTGTACGCAGGTTAAAAAAAAGTCGTTTTCAGAAAAACGCGATTGAAAAAATAGTGACCGCTCGGTTATACACGTGGCGCGCTCGGGGCCTGAAGGAGAGCTACTCACTTTAACAGCCTATAACAATAGAACGAGTCGGAATTTTCATTTAAAATTATGGAAACATATTTTTCATTAGTTTTACTAACAATTTATGAAATTAAAAAAAAATCGATATTTTGAACCGTCTAACCCTATTTCCTCTCTTAAGACATACTTGATTATGAAAAATATTTTACGCCAGAAGAAATGCTAAATTGAATTATTATTGAATTATAAATTGAATATTAAATTGATAAATACAACAAGCATGAACCTTAATTTCAATAAAAAAATTCCGACATTATTTCCTATTTCTAAATAAAGAATCAAATTTTTTTTTGCAGTAAGTGTTGAATTCGGCATAGGCAAAACGAAACTTTATTTATATAGTGATTCAGTCTACTAGCTTCTTGGTAGAATATTATTGGTTGAATATAATTTCCCACAGAAAGCAATAACAATTTCATTCAATAGAGAAATCCATAGATTCTTCATTATCGATAGATCCTTCATGTCGAACATATTTCTCATTCACTTTTTTCAAAACTCATCTTGTTCAATGGCATCGTTAGTAAAATTCAAAATTTCTAACAATTCCCGATAATAATGAAATGTGTTAAAAAAAAATCTAAGCTATGCTTCGACTTATTTCTAGTCGACAGTAAGAAATTTACAAATATCACGATCGTAGATTTAAAAATAGAGTAGGTTTGAAAAAAAAAATGGTTTCAATACCCGTTACTCTTTGTTAATCGGCCGTTTCATTTTGCCCCATTTTTTCCCACTTTACTACGAGGTTACGCGCACACGAGAATTTTGTGCGTTGCCAGGTGCATCGACGTATGTTTTTCGATTCATTGGACCACTCCCGTTAATCACATGGGCATCTAATGGCGGTTCTAAATGGCCTATAACGTTACGTAATCGTGAAGCGAGAAAAAAAAATTCCTAATGTCCCTCGAGAGGGCTCTAGCCAGTTATTTGAGAATTATTAACATTCGTGGTATCGGGAAATTTATCCGATCGAACAATCATAATGATAATGATCCGATGAAACGAGGGCCATGGTATAGACATTATACATATATATTGGATATCGAGGGGGCAATAAAGTTTGACCGCGTTTCCCTTCCGTTCGTGAACTGGGCTATGGGGTCAACGAATCGGAAGTTTCTCGTTGAGTGAGAATCGAACGCGGTGCCCGCCATCTTCATTGCGTATTAAAATTGGGTAGGGCCAAATGTTCATTAAGGCGAGACCATAGTCAATTTCTCCTTGAGATTGTTAGCAATCGCTTAATTATATATCTTAAAAACTAAATTCCATGATATTTCACCGCGAAAAACTAATTCTCTTTTAACAAATCCATTCGCCTAAAAGGAAGGAACACTTTTCTTGTTGTAAATTGATTAATTTTTCCAAGAGCATGTAAAAGCTTTTTATTCGAGGCATCGGTCGATGGTGCAATATGAAAATATCCATTGTACATAAGCTGAAATTCGTTACTTCCAAAACAATTTCTATTTTCATTGAGGGAGCGTACATTAGCTCATCGAAAACAACGAGAAAGGATGATTCCTCTCAGGGATCAACTTTTCTTTTTTAGGACACTTCTGGTGTCGCCATAGTCCTCACAATACATCAGCGCGTACGCGATTGTTCGTATTTCGTCTACTTTCAAACTGCCCACCGGTACAATCTTCACGGCTATCGCGAAAAAGTAGAAACAACTAAGACCAAAGAAGAAACACTTTTTTTTCCCTTTACGACCGCATTGTGTCGATTAGAATCTCCACGAGCGCGAAGGTAAAAGAAAATGCCGCGCGAGTATCCGAGGGGGAAAGTTTAAAAAGAATAAGAACGCGACGTGGTCGTGGGTAGGTGGTATATACAGAGACGGACCAAAGAAGAAGGACCAGAGAGGGCTAGGTGACCATACTGCAAACTACTGCATATCGGACCACAATAGCACCGAACTCCCGGAGTGAACGGACGGAAAAAGATGAGGAACAAGGGTGAGGGAGGGGCGAGAGGGGGCGAGAGGGTCCTACCCTCATTTACGTAATGCACGTTGAGACAATACCGGTCCAACGTGTTTGTACGTTTTAGTTCGCGCTTCGCCGCTCGAGAAATGCGATATTAACGTGGCGTCATGACGCGAGGCAACCCAAACCAGAGACGCTCCTCTCAGCTACGAAGACGCCCATTAATACAGTGATTGGCAATCGGACGTTAAAAAAAAAACAACTTATATTGGCATACCTGTATCGTTTCCTGCTGCACGAAGGCGCGGGGTCAATGGTCCGATAATGATGATGAAACAGTATGATCATTTAGTCAAGAATCCATTCATTTTTCTCATTCCCTAGATTAATATAATATTTTCGAGATATAGACACAATCAATTTTTTGTTTACCTCTTTGTTTTTACCACGAACTTCAGTATCCCTGTGACGATTTGTCGAGGAAAAAATAATACGTTTGATTGAGAATTTATTCTTGTTAGTTAACGTAACGTGATACTGAGATTTGGTCGAGATTTCGCGACGTTATTACGAGCTTTTATTACATTTTTCGCTATTATTGCGGTATTACTGAATATTAATCAACTTTACTGGTCTTCAACGAATATTTTGCGAGGCTATTGTTGTTTAAGTAATTTTCAATTTTCTCTTGAACTTGAGGAAACTGTAAAACAAATCTGATTCGTGTGTCGACTCATTATGTATCATATCGACGCTGCTTACGAAAAGTAGCACGATTCAAATTTCTTACGAAAACTAACACGTTTCGAATTCCACCACGAAAATCAACACGTTTCGATATTCGACGCGAAAACTAGCATGATTCGGCTTCTGCCGCGAAAAGTGGCATGTTTCGGCTTTCGTCGCGAAAACTAGCATATTTCGATTTGCACTGAAAAAAGTAGTATATTTGCCGAACTAAATCGAATAAGATTCGGAACTTTCACAAATGTTTTAATAATTTTTTCGGGAGCACTATAAGGAATGAATGAAAAACATTGAGGGTGTATCGACCGTACACCCTTAAACATTTATATTCGTTTTCTATTTAAATAATAATAACATTATTGAAAATACGATTCGCAAATACGATACGCAATATTCCACCACTCAAAAACTAAAATTGTTCATCAATGATATTTTTCATGACTTCAAGTTTCGGAGTCAGCGATGGAATTGAACAAAATTATTGTTTATAAAAAGTATATTATACTTACAGTCTGAAGAATCGTTCATTGTGTTTTTATTTCATTAAAAAAAACACAATCTTGGAGTGATCAACGACTAAAGTATAAAGTACAGTATAAGTATAAAGTACAGTTGACAAAATCTTTAAAATAATCGATTGAGATATCTCGAGAAATGTCAGGTCTTGGACGAAGTAGCAAGAGGGAAAAAAAAACTGACATTGTTAACTTTGCATACACCGCAATTGTTTTCAATTTTCTTTTCTCTAATTTTTTTGACCATGGTTTTTTTACTCCAAAATGACGAGGCATTTGCTGTTTGCCATCTTGTGATAAGCCTAGCAGACCAAAATTCAAACAGTAAAAATATGTATGAAATAAATTCAAACAAAAAATAAAACAGTATAAAATGACGAGCATAAATATTTTGTCAATTTGGAGTAAAAAAGGATGTTCAAAAAATGTGGAGTAAAAAATGAGAAACACTTCCGGTGATACTGAAACGTGCTAATTTTCGCGGTGAAACTCGTAACCTGCTAGTTTTCGTGGCAAAAGCCGAAACATGCTAGTTTTCGCGCAGATATCAAGCGTGCTTGTTTTCGTAAGAAATCTAAAACATGCTAGTTTTCGTAAGCAGCGTCGATATCTTTGTCTAAGACACACAAAAAAATTCACTTTTTTAACTCCGATTTGCTTCACTGATCTTGAACGAATGATTTACTACAGAGATTGCGGAAAAATTGGGAGATGGTCAATGACTGTACCGGATTATTCTATGCGCGAAGTAAAGAAAAAAAGCGTGAAGAGCGCGAAATTGCACCCTTTGCTACAAGTCCGCTTTCGAAACGCCCCCGACACTCCTTATCCTTCTCTCGCAGACTTTTGCTTCTTCCGTTCTCCCATACAGACTCATTTCGTTGTCAATGCTGTTTTGCTCTCGGTCTCTTGCTGTGCAACCAGACGCATATCTTTTTGTACGGGGCGGAGAAGGGGGGTTTTTCTTCATTGCCATCGCCACTTCTGTGGCGCAGCCTCCCTTCGTCGTTTCGTTTTCTCTCACTTTGGCCTGTCTTTCTGTGTTTTGTTTCTTCTTTTTCTTCTCTTCACTGTCAGCGTGATGTTGTCGTTAATGCCGTCTACATTGGGACGAGTCCGCGTGTCATTCTCGTCGCGGATGATGAATTTTTTTTTATTCTTTTTTTTTTTTACACTGCACAAGAAATCACGAGAGTAAAGTCCAACGAGCAAAATCACGGTGACTGGCTCTTTGAGAATTAATTTATACAATTTGTACACTATTCCGGAATTGTTCAAAGGGTGCTACTCTCGATTATCCCATTGAGTGCATTGGATCAGTAATATTAGATGTTAGTAAATGAAAAAAATTGAATTGTCCAGGACATTGATTGCACTGTGGTAAATCATTATAATTCCTGGTTTCTTTTAGACTTTCTGATATCTTTTAGACATTTTGTTTACCGTTCTTTTATGTTATTCCTATCGTTTCACGATGTTTGAAACAATATTAACTAGTTGACTAATAATTTCAATGTCTTAAACATTTACATGCCACATGAAGTGGGACGATTTATTGATGAAGGTATTTTTTGCAACCGCGATCAAAAAACACCATTCGCGATATATTTTTGGAAACGAAGTTGTTCTTTGAAATGTTTGTACTCAATTTTCAAGTCAACGAAGAAATTGAGTTTTTTGCGAGTTACAGCTACGCGTGATGCTCTAGAAAAAAAAAATGTCCTTCCGAGTACTCAATTAATTTTTCACTTCATAACTTAATTTAATTTATTTATAGAAACTTCGAAATATCGTTGAATCGTGGGTGTTTTATTATGGCACCGAATGTCCCATATGGACCATATTCTCGCTGCACCCATAAGGACTTTACTTCTTCTGTTCCTATGGCTCTGATGCGTCGGCGTCGCGCGTGCAACGAACTGGAGACGCTACCAAACGTGTCTGTACATATAATATCGCGAAACAATATACTTGTACTGTACATACTGTAGAGATATATATATGCTGTACATATAATAAAAAAAAAAAAGAAAACAAAATACACAGTAGACGATGACGTTACACGAGGTCTGTTTTACCGTGGCGAGACACAGCGCACACGACACTCTCTCGAAGAGATCTCGAGGGACTTTGTGCCCGAGCGATCGATAATGGTGCAATGTCCGCGAACCTCGGCGCGAGTCGAGCTTCCGGCACGAAAAACCGCTTCCTCCTTTCGGTGGATCACCACGAAACCTTTTCGCTCTCTCCCTCTCTCTCTCTTTCTCGTTTTATTTTCCGTCAATACACGAGGATGCACAACAGAAATGCAATACATCGATATTTTACGGGTATTGTCTGGTCCCTACTTTCTTCTGTCTATATGACAACGCAGAATGACTCAGAGCCTTGCTTCGTTGGTAAAGCGCCTCGGGATACTCTGAAATCGAATTTTAAGCAGGCTTTTTTTTCACTAAGAAAAAAATTACCGAGAGGAGAATAAAACGGATTTGATATACATTTATTTGAATTGCATACAATTATTTTAATTTTAACAAAATCTATTTGGAGACGTTGAATATTTGCAATAATGATCACACAGGGAGAAAAATAAATGGTAAAAAAAAGTGACAAGAATAAATCTATGCTATCTGCAACAATTGTTTTATTTAAGGGCGGGGTAAGGTATTTAAACTTTTTTAAATTTTTTAAAATGAATGTATAACATCTCAAGAATATTGTGTCAAAAATTCAAGTCGATCGGAGCAAAAGTAACGGTTTTATGAGCATTTGAGCTCCCGTTGCCGCAGACTGGTTTTCTGGTGTGCGAAACTTTAAAGCCTTTTTCTGAAATTTGTCTTTTTTGAAGTCGTTGTACGCTGTAACTCAAAATCTAATGCACCGATTCTTTTGAAATTCTGTACATTATTTCTACGCATAAATCACCAGGTAAACCTGCCGAGTTTTTTTATAATTATTTTTTATTTTACAATAACAAATTTGCCGATTATTTGCCCCCGTTAAGGGGGCAAATAGAGTTAGGATAGCGTTTTCTCAATGATTTTCATGAATTTTTTTACAGTATAAAAAATGAATATAATTTATTGAAACTTTAAGAATATTTTATACATATATTTAAGTATATACTCTAAATTTTTTAAAGAATTTCCTTGAAAAACACCGAAGATATTAGCGACCCCATATTGCAGGTAACAATCAGACTCAGCATTTTGCGTACATTCTGGAAGCCGCAATTTTCATCTGAAATCAAACGAGGTTGGAATTTACTTTTATTATATGTCTCTCTTCTATATGAACCTAAATGCTATCAAAGAAAAAGAAAATTGAATTTTTTACAGGAGTCAAAACAAAAAATCATGATTTTTTGCCATTTTTTACAACTTTATTTGCAAAAAAAAATTATTTTGAATAATGATAATATTCCGATTTTTGGTTCATACAGAGCGCAATACTATGAAGAAAGTAACTGCCAATTTTCAAAATGATTGGTTGAAAACTTTTCAAACTAGCGTGTACGCAAGTTAAAAAAAAGTCGTTTTCAGAAAAACGCGTTTGAAAAAATAGCGCGCTCGGGGCCTGAAGGAGAGCTACTCACTTTAATGGCTTATAACAATAGAACGAGTCGGAATTTTCATTTAAAATTTTGGGAACATATTTTTCAATAGTTTTACTAACAATTTATGAAATAAAAAAAAATTGATTTTTTGAATCGTTTAACCCTATTTTCCCCCCGTTAAGCGAACGATAATTTATGCTATTATTATAAAATAATACAATAGATCGAGGGAATGTTCAAATTAATAATTGCATCAAGCACAAATTATCATTCTCCCCGTTATTTAACCATATACATTGTAGATATGTTTTCTCAGTGTATTAAAAATCGTTGCCCCTACTTAGAGCCACTATAGTTTCTCACTTCTTGTCTATCCCGATAAAGCACATTATCATACGAGATCACGTTAGTTTTATTGTAAGAATCATTAAAGTTCACATTTAAACGTTATTACTCCTGCAAAATAATTATAAGTACGATGTTAATCGACCAAGTGGGGTGAGAGTTGGTTCGCGATAAAGTGATAATCTCCAGGAAAAATCTTAGATGAAAGACTGCCCCTCGCCCTCTCTCCCGCGCGAGATTTGTTTTGTGCAGTTACATGTAAAACAGACGGAAGTTCAACACACACTCAACAGTTCATCATGCGGATCATAATAGTTCATTCTTTCTTGTTTTTTTTCTTTTCTTATATTTGAATGTCCGTCATTTCAGCCGACACTTTTTACCGCTTGCTGTTATTTCCCTACGCGATGACTTACAAGGTGTACCGCGAAACGCGATGAGCTCACGTTTAACTCATACCACGCTTTATCTCGCGTTCCCGCCGGTTAATGAGTACCCCAAGAAAATGACACAGGCACAACGATGTCTATCATGATTGTACACCGGTGAACCATTGCACGCACAAACGATTTAACCATAAATGCATGTAAGATCTGTGTTGGCAGTATCTTTGTTTATGACAATAACTTTACGAGACATACTTTTGCGGTATTTTCTTTTTTCAAAAATGTTGTTACTAATATGTTGGTCCGTTTGATGAATCAGCCCATCAAGAAAAAATTTATAGGCAAAATTTATTTCTTCTATTTCATTTCCGCGAAGGGATGGCTTGTTTTTTTTTTTCAAGAATTCTCTACAAAATTATTGATTACATATTGCAATTGTTATTTTTGGTGTAAAGTCATGGCATAGTTGAAACTTTTTAATCTAAACTTTTTGTCTAATTGGAGAATTTCGTTACTGATATGTTGGTCCGTTTGATGAATCAGCTCATCAAGAAGAAACTTATAAGCTAAATTTATTTCTTCTATTTCATTTCCGCGAAGGGATGGCTTGTTTTTTTTTAACAATTCACTATAAAATTATTGTTCACATATTGCAATCGTTATTTTTTGTGTAAAGTCATGGCATAGTTGAAACTTTTAAATCTAAACTTTTTGTCTAATTGGAGAATTTCGTTACTAATATGTTGGTCCGTTTGATGAATCAGCTCATCAAGAAGAAATTTATAGGCAACATTTATTTCATCTATTTCATTTCCGCGAAGGGATGGCTTGTTTTTTTTTTAAGAATTCTCTATAAAATTATTGTTTACATATTGCAATTGTTATTTTTTGTGTAAAGTCGTGGCATATTTGAAACTTTTAAATCTAAACTTTTTGTCTAATTGAGATTCCATATAACAGATCATGTCATGACCAATTTTCATGGATTATACTATTAAAGAGACAAAAAGTACATCAAACAAATGTCCTGACTTCATAATTCTTACTATGTGAACTAATTTTGTTCACGCTTATTCTTTATCAATTGTTACATTGTTGTTATAGAATGAAACTATTCATTTTTATCTTCATCAATCATTATTCCGGATATTCAGAGACTAGAACCGCCGAATTTCGTTTACATTTGTCGAATACTCGTGCAAACAATTTTTCATATCTTGTGTCATTAGAGATAATCACTTTGGAATCCGCAGAACAATGACTTTTTGGGGCAGATAAAAACCAACGAGGTAGGGCGAGAGTACATCAGTCGGGGAAGGCGTGCGGGGAGTCGCTTCCGTCACTTGACAAAATGGAAAATATTTACAACCCAATTTTTTACAAGTTAAATAATTTTTTTTTAAATTACATTCTATTAAATACGACCGGAATATTCCTGAACTTTGAAAATAATTCATTCTTCAGTTCTGACAATTTCTAAAGCACATTACAACAATTCTCTTAAAACGTGAATTGCAAAATGTGCATGTACAATATGTTCTCGGTTATTTCGAAAAATGGCTCTTTCGTCAAAATAATTCGTAATACTTGACGAATTTAAATTATGCTCCATTTTACGGGACATTTTTTTTTCGCGTACGCTGCCTAGATTTATGAGTTGTACTCAGTGCCTTTAATCAGTTTTGAACGTTCTCGGTTTTGCCTCTTCGCTGTTGACTTTTTTTTTCGTCAGTCGCCAATGTACATACTTTATAGCACATATATATGTATGCACAGATAAAAATATGGTATATTACGTTGTTTTTTTTTTCAGAAATGAATGTAGAAGATTAATGTCTACCAGGAAAATCCGCTATATCTCCGTTAGTTTGCTAACATTTATGTTTCTGCAACACTTATTCCGCAATAAGTGGTACTGTCCTCCCTCCGTCCTGTCGAACATTTCTTTCTTACATAATTGTCTATCCTTCTCTCTCTCATTCTCTCTGTCTCTTTCAAGTGCTCGTACGATTCTCCGTTAAATATACGTCTATCTTGTCATTATATTATACAGTGGTCAATGTCATGCTGAACCGCACGGCGTACAACAACGTTGTCGACACTTGGCCATTCCCCGACCACTTGGCCCCATATCTCTATTATCCGTGAAGAAAGTTGATTCAACGAAAATTACACCAATCACCGTTCGCTTCCTGGAAAATGATAATTAAAAGATAACCGTTGTTCGAGGCTCGATTGTTTGTCAGCGAATATTAAATATCACGAATGACAACAAATTGGTTTAACATTAGATAAAATCAACAACAATTGTATGGCTCCGGCTAGATAACGAAATATTAAGTTCATTGAATGTCATATTATTGTGAAAATAATCAATGAATGATCAATTGAACGAAATATTTGTTTTCCTAACCGGATTAATACGTTTGATCGAATGAAAACTTAATTATCTGCTCGAAGCTATAATCTTGTTCAATTTATTAAATCTTCGTCACGAAAATAAATAGAATTGCATTGATTCAACTCGAGAATGCAGAAAGAAATGAACTTTCTAACTACACGTTTAAAAAAAAATCATTACAATGGAATAAAAATTAAATTCTTCGTTATAATTAATGAACCGATCATCCTTAAAATGTCCGTATAGTTATTACAATTACGTATTCGCGACGCGTGCGAGAACGAGAGAGAAAATGATCCCACGGCTCGCACGTGCCGCTTGCCATCATATCTCGTCAACGAGCACATACATATACGAGTGCGTGGGTTAGAATTTTTTTTATCGGTTTTTTTTTGTTCGTACACGCGTGCATCGGCAATGCGGAACGCGTATATATTCGCATTCGCGAGTAGCGAAGAGAGAGCTTTCAGCTCGGCTGTGACAACGAGGGGGACATGGGCAATTCGATTCTTATCGCGAAAGTCGAGGTCGATCACACCAACAGACAGCTTTGGTTTGCAGGAAGGAAGTTCCGGGGACAGGTGAAAGGCCCGCTGTAGATACGTGCTAAGATATATTATTATCTCTATATATCGAGGTTTTATATAATGTTGAAGGTGTCCGGTGACGTAATGGATATTAAGACATTGGAATAGAGTTTCTCAATCTACAATTCCCACTTTAAATATTCATCGCTGTAGTTCAATGTGAAAAACAATCTAAGGCAAAAATACATTTAATACGATAACAATAGCATTGAAATTCACTATATTATGAATTTTAACAATAAAAGTTCGTATCCATAGGAAATCTTATATTTGGAAGAATATATATATATAGAGATATATTAGGGTGGGTCAAATAAAATGACAAAATTTTTTTTTCCATGATATAATGAAAAATGTATTGTTTGGCATCTCAAAAAAAAGCTCTGCAAGTATTAGCCCTTCAGATTTAATAAATTAAGAGGTCCTTCATCGCAAATTTTTATTTCCCATTTAAATAACATGGGAAATTTTTTCTTTTGACTTTGGAATTTTATTAAATTTTAACCGTTAAGGTTAGAAGAGTTTTTTAGAATATCTTTGTTTTTTTTGATGCTCTACAAAAAAGCTCTCTTGTGTCTAATCGATAAAAGTAACCGTACAAAAAATAATCGGTGATAATTATCTCTGGATTCTCTCATATTTGTTTGAAAACAATTAGTAATATATTAGTAGTATATTTATTCATATTGATAACTAGAATGTTAAAAAAATTTGAAATTCATTTACTAATAAACGAGATAAGTAGAATCCAGAGCTTATTATCACCGATTATATTTTGTACGGTTACTTTTATCGATTAGACACAAGAGAGCTTTTTTGTAGAGCATCAAATGTTCTACAAAAAGGTGCTAAAAGACTCTCCTAACATCAACGGTTTAAGTCTAATAAAAATTCCAAAGTTGAAAAACAAAATGTTTCCATGTTATTTAAATGGGAAATGAAAATTCGCGATGAGGGACCTCTTAATTTAAATATGAAGGGCTCATACTTGCAGAGCTTTTTTTGAGATGCCAAACAATACATTTTTCATTATATCGAGGAAAAAAAAAATTAGTCATTTTATTTGACCCACCCTAAGGTATATACAGGGTGTCCCAAAACTAGCACGTCAGAGTGACACGGGGGTTAGATTGGCTCTGGACCTATCAAAATAAGCAAATATGACCTCAGTAAAAGTCTCATGGTTTTCGAGAAAAATATATATATAATATGTGAGATAAAGGGGTAGGTAGTGTAAGTGTTACTATATTATTAATGTGAATGGATGTATTCGTACATTATTTTCGCCCAAGTCTCGTGAAATCCTTAAGACGATTCTCTCCTCGACTTCCGGTTGACACCGTACACGGTTAAGCCAGACCTCTTCCTGTCTCCCGGGCCTCCTGCATATTATCACGTATTACTATATCAGTGGTATGCACAGAAGCCTGCTGTACCTGTATACACATACACATTTTCATCAAATAATTCATTTTATCACAAAAAAGAGTGTTTTGTTTCAAATTTTTCGCTTTTGATACTCGTGCCGGTATATTTAAAGTGTTCGAAATAGTCAGAAAATCGTATTTTGAAAAAATGTCCAAACGAATATGCGTATGTACAATATCTAATCGAGGCGATACGATTTAATCATTAATAATATGAGAGTACGCTTTTAGCTATCCCGATAAAATTGGATCGTTGAGGCTTGTTGGCTCTAGCCTGTTCAAATTCTAAGCTTTGGGGCTGAAACTTTTTACGCGGACGAAGTATTAAGCCAACATTTTTGGTATTGAGTTTAGCAATGGTCGATAATTGGATTGAAGTTTTATGGGAATTTCAATTTTTTTTTGAAAAACTACTAAATGCTTCTGCTAAAATGAAAATCCTGCAAATAAGAAATTCCGACATTGTTTCATGATTCATCGTTATTCGCAAATCTTCGTCCACGAGGAAGCCAAAAGCCTGCGAAACTTTCTGATATACAAAGCTATTTTTTTAAAAGACCAAGAAAAATTATGAGAAATCAATGGTCAAATTTTTTATAATTCCTTTTGGAAATTGTATTTTTTTCTGTTTATTTATTTATTTTTTAACAGAAAGAACGTGTAATGAGTGTTCTTTTTTTTACTAAAGTTCAAACTTTTAATTAATTCTTTAATTAATTCTTCCGCTTGTCGCTTGAATTCCTTCTAATATCCAGGAGCCCTTAATCCTCTTTTGAACGAAATGCGTTTCCTTCCGTCGACGTTATGTGTGGCCGACGCTCATAGGTTCCCTGTCGCTACGCTCTTTTATCCAATCACCGAACCATAGTATGCTTCTAAAAAGTATATACATATATGTACGTCGAATAGAGTTTATAACGTGGGCATCTGACTCGGAATCGACGCGCTTCCGCTTCCGTCATCGAAGCACCTCTATACTCCGGTACATTGCTCGGGGGCGCGGAGAAACGGGTGTGAGTCGGTACTCGGTCATAGAGGGTGATGTTCAAACGAGAGAGGGCGTTCGAAACGCGTCAATTTTCGAGCAATTTCACGCCAATTTCCGGATTCCCGAATATCAACCGCCGCGTTCGTGACGGAAAGAAGTCGAGCTTGACTCTATCGCACGTTCCTTTAAATTGAAATATATATAAAAAATGTATATGCATAACAATACATAGATATATTTATGTACTGATGCTACACGCAATCTGGATCTTAGCGGATCCGGACCGGATGCTCCGAAATGTGTTGAAGAAAAAAAAAGAAACGTCTTGTACGTACGGTCGGATGATTTTCTCGGTTAAACGAGAGGGAAAGACCCCCTTTTTTGAACGGTCTACACGCGGCAAACAAATTGAAAAGTGCGTAGTCCCACTTCAATTTCGTGGGATAAAGCAATTAAACCGGTACACGTATAGTGCCTCACACTCCAAGTCCTCTCTTGGCAATAAAAAAATAATAAAAAAAAAAAACATGCACAAAACCCGTTCTATATCGTAGAACGTACAGCATTCTCGAAGCACCTGATGTGGTTATCCTTTAAGGGCGGAAATAGGGTTAGGACAGCGTTTTCTCAATGATTTTTATGAATTTTTTTATAGTATAAAAAATGAATATAATTTATTGAAACTTCGAGAATATTTTATACATATATTTAAGTATATACTATAAAATTTTTGAAGAATTTCCGTGAAAAACACCGAAAATATTAGCGACCCCATATTGCAGGTCACAATCAGACTCAGCATTTTGCGTACATTCCGGAAGCCGCAATTTTCATCTGAAATCAAACGAGGTTGGAATTTACTTTTATTATATGTCTCTCGTCTATGTGAACCTAAATGCCATCAAAAAAATTGAAAATTGAATTTTTTACAGGGGTCAAAACAAAAAAGCATGATTTTTTGCCATTTTTTACAACTTTATTTGCAAAAAAAAAAATTATTTTAAATAATGATAAAACTCCGATTTTAGGTTCATATTGAGCGCAATACTATGAAGAAATTAATGCCAATTTTCAAAACGATTGGTTGAAAACTTTTCAAACTAGCGTGTACGCAAGTTAAAAAAAAGTCGTTTTCAGAAAAACGCGTTTGAAAAAATAGTACGCTCGGGGCCTGAAGGAGAGCTACTCACTTTAATGGCTTATAACAATAGAACGAGTCGGAATTTTCATTTAAAATTTTGGGAACATATTTTTCAATAGTTTTACTAACCATTTATGAAATAAAAAAAAATCGATTTTTTGAACCGTCTAACTCTATTTCCCCCCTTAAAAGAGACGAGGAAAACAGAAAGGAGCAAGGTGTCAATGAGAAATTGAAAGAAATGTTTTTTTTTTAACATTGCATTCCTCTGCTAACTCAAAAAAAAGTCCCTAGGCCAATCATGGAAAATAAAGAGATTATGAATAACAAAGAAAATTCTATTGATCCCCGATTGCAAAAGCATGAATAATACGTGAAGGTACTCGGAGGAACTTATTGGAATCATCAATTGTTGTTTTAGAATTACCAACTTGGCATTATTAATCATAATAATGTTTCGGCTTGTTTTGTTTTGTTGGGTTTTGTTGGGTTGGATTTTGTTGGGTTTGTTAACACACGTTCCGTTCATCAATCCTCTCACATATACTTTATAGTTTCCTATACAGTGTATCGGTAGAATATTATCTATATTAAATTCAGTTGACTATTAAACAACCGGTTGTCCTCGAACTCTGATGAAATCTTTTTTCTTTTCTTTTTCGTACACATACACACGTCCACACATTTCTAACCAATGAAAGATCACGTTTATCGTTGCCCAAATTAAAAAGTACGTGTCACGTCCTCGATATATAAACATATACGTCATACTCGAATAGTTTTAATGTATACGTCTCGTCGCCAACGCATATTACTTTTGTAATTCTCGAGAGTATTCACCTTCGCACTTCAGGAACGAACAGCAGGATAGAATGACGGGGTTAAAGAGAAGAGAGAGAATGGAAAAAAAAAGATGAAAATCGAGGGATGTCGTAGTCTCGAGTGATCGCGCAGGCTAATGAATCTGGTGTTCCTCCATCGTCTGATCCTCACCTAATTTCATTAACCCTTTGCCACATATTGATATATATATTTCCGTTGATTACCGCCGTAACACCCTGTGACAAAGGGTACTTCTTCTCTCTTCCTCTCTCTCTCTCTCTCTCTCTCTCTCTCTCTCCATCTCTCGTCGTTCATTTCGCAGCCTCTCACAGAGGATCTCGTGAACACTCTGAGCTTTTCGCTCGCTCTTCAGTGATCATCGGGCAAGCACGAGAGCATCGTTCTCCTCTGTCCCTCGCTCCCTCTGAACTCTCTTGCACATATGGCCACACACACACACACACACACACACCATATATAACGTTGTGGGAATTTAGAACGTGAGGAAATGTTCTCACGTACCGAATATCGAAGAGCCGATTATTACTTTGTAGAGTCCTCCCCCGCGCACTATATACCCGTCTGTCATACGTGTGTTTATTTAATATGTTCCTGGTGACTGGTTATCGGGACGACGCCTCTCTGCACTCCCCTGTATTGACTCTTTTCCTTCGACACATTATACTGATGCGCTATATTTAGCTTATAGACGATAGAGAAGTGTCCCGGGAGGACTCTTTGCTCGGACAAAGAGGAACCGGAAGTGGCTAACGTCCGCGACTTGAACCGGTTTATCGTTTCGCATATATAAGATCTGCAATGGTATTACATCTCCAAAGTTATATATGGCTTTATTGTATATCAAGTCAATCGTTTCATCAAGTTAATGTCAATGATCCTTTTCATATTGTTTCGGCGTTGTCATTCCTTGAAATACGAGATAGCTGTGAAAATTGAATAAAAATAACTAATTCAACCTTTATTGATTTTTTTTCGCTAACAAAAATGAAGAAAAAAATAGAAGCCAATAGCTCACCTCGCCTTTTAAGGAGGTTCGAGCGAATCTTATGTAAAACGAATTTTTCAAGTTTAAGATTTGAAACTTAGCATACATATGAAGGAATATTTTATTGATGCATTCTCAAAATTTCAAAACGATCTACCGTTTAGTTTATTGGAAAAATAGTTGTAAATATGACTTTTTCTAAGTTCTTATACACAGACTCTTATGGCTGACCAGCTTCCGTCATGACTTTTTCTATTATTTTCTGTATTATTTTCCCAAGTTTGATGATTAAAAAATCACATGCAAAAAGTTGAATACTTTAAAAATATTATAACATTTTAACAATATACTATCACCGTTGTAATTATTTAAATAATTGAAGTTAAACTTTACTCCTTCATCTCGTTTATCGACAGTGATACATGTTACTGAAAGTTTGGCAACGTCGCGGAAGCAGCTGAGAGAAAAGAAAAAGATAAAAATATAATGAAAAAGAGAGACGAGATGAGAAATTAATTTTTCTCGCTTTAAATTTTGAAATTGATGTTTCAGAAGTTAGAAAAATTTTAGTTCTTGAATAAATAGATAATATATTTGAATCGTTCATTAATAAAACTTGTTCAGTGTATTCAAATATTTATTGATTCTATGAAATTTATATATAAAATAATAAATATATTCTAATCGGTCATTGCTCATTAATTATTAAAAATTACTATGGGTGGTAAGGAATATTTGAATATAAAAATCCATTCATTCGGTTTAAAAAATTTTTTTATTATTAGAAAATGTAACTAAATACCGTCGTGATCTGAATATGAAATAACTATCCTAAGAATCTGAAAAGTAAAAAAAAAATTGTGAAAAGTAAAAATAAAAAACTGACAAGTATAAAATATATTGATCTACATCAATATAGTAACATGGATATAACCTCAAATTAAAAAATAACAAATTAATGATTGCCTATGAAGTTGGAATTTTCTTTATCTTCTTTTCGAGCTTTATTGCTTTTTATAACGTTATTTTTCCATTTCACTATATTTTTTTTACATAATTTACCTTTATATCTGCAGCGGTTCATGTTTACCAAATGTCACATGCATATACACATACGCCGTTATATAAAAATACAACAGCGCTCTGTTGCCACATCTTTTCATCGAACCATATGAGTCCGAAATAACAAAGTCATTTCATTACTTTCTTCATTAAATAAGTAACAATTATCAATTTATTAACTTGTTACATTATTCTAACTTAAAATAATGAATTTTTTTTAATATTTGAAGAATTAAATAAACAAAAAAATTCAAACACTGCTTTGACTCATTAGTTTCGCTCGAACTTCCTTAAGACTTACAGCAAAAATTTTTCATGTTCAACAATGGAAATTTTTGTCAGCGTCTTTTAATATCAGCTAACTTTTTGTTTCAATGAAAATTTATTTTAAAAAATTATTATTGAATGACGATTAGAGAGAAGAAATCATTGAAAAACTTGAATAATTTTTAAGGTTGTATCGATTGTAGAACAAAAATATTATTAAAGAAACTTCTAGGGTCATGGTCGGGCGTGGGTCGTCTTGGCGCGGTATGCTGGCACACATATAGGTATGAAAAGGGAGATAGGTGATATATACGTTATATTGCTTTCCCGGGGTGTCTCTATCTTCAGCCACCCACGAGAACCTTGAGCCACAACATTTTTCAATGGAACTTTATCCGACTGACGATTGTCTCTTCGTCGCGGTCTCGAACGAGACGATCGATCCCGGCGAGACGAGGGAAACGAAAACTCGAAACGTGTGTCTGACAAACTGACAAATAGTCATAGTGCACACGGTTAGTACCTGTGTATATACATCAACGAAGTCTATGTACAGTCCATGGAAGCTTTTGTGCTTTCACGACAGTCGACGACCCTTAAAACCGAGGCTTTTTGTCTTTCCTCGTCATTCGTCGAGTGCGACAACGCGTTGCAGTTAAAATTGTACGAGTCAACGATGTTGAATCTTTGTCGTTTTTTTCATTTAACAAACACTTCGAGTATTCGTTGTGATAAGTAAGAACGGAATGAGACTCTCAGAAATCGAAGAAATTTTGGAGTTTTCAAATTATTTAAAAAAATCCATGATTCCCTGGCAGACAAACGAAATTTACGTAGGGTATGTCTATGTCGTAAAATTAATGTGATTTTTACTGGTTTCATACTTCCAGGACGATATTGGTTAATCCTTTTCACATTAACTAAGATTATATACAAAGTCCATCGAGATGGCAACGAAAATGTATCCGTAACTTATCCAACTTGCCGTAATATCACTCCTGCCTCTTTGAGGCCCTTGAAGGACGTAAGAAATTTAAAAAAAAGTTTAATCTTTATTATAGACGACAGCTGATGTTTACGAGGCAGGAAAATGAGAAAGTAATTAAGAAATATGACTCGATGAGTTTGCTGGGGTGGAAAAATATAAAGTCGTTTGCCTTACCGAAAGACGAGCGACGACGTTTCGGTTAAACGAAACGCCTACGGCCGAGTCTCCCTCTTGTAAAACGTACACCCTCACGAATACAGTTACTATATACAATATGTGCTATAGAGTATATCGTGCAATGTCCTATATACATGTATATTAGTCGCAAGTCCCCACCCCTCCCCCCGCGGTTCACGATATAGCGCTGTGGTGTATTACACTTGCCGTTGCAATTAACTCGGTGAGTTAAAGTCGGCCAGTTCCTCGGGAACGGATGAGGCCACCTGGTATATATATTCGATCCTCGTATTTTCGTTCGTGCGGTTGCAGGTGCGCGAGTAAGGGCTGCGGCGCCGCTCGAAGCAAGGGACGATCGCGTGCAGAGCTTAAAAAAGTTTATCCCTTATCATCGTAGTAATAGCATTTTTTTTTACTATTTTTCTTTACGTTGCATTTTCGTAATCCCACTTCTCGAATGGTGGAGAAGAAGGAATTGTAAAAAATAAAATTTCCTCCATAATAGAGGGATAATAAAAACAAAAAACGCTCCGCCATTTTATAATGGAACAATGAAATTTAATTGCAATGATTTCTTTGTACGAAATAAGATGTGATCTTTTGTTTGCGGTCAACAAAAAAATTATCATTCAATTGCTGCAATTTACAAAGTCACCATTCCCATTAGTTCCGCGTTTCATTTCTTTGGAGAATCGTTTGACCTTTTTTTTCTTCTTTTTTTTCTTTTTCGTTGTTGTCTAATCTTCGCGATTTATATGCCGCGCGCACTGAAATTCGTAAAGAGGCGTGTACACGGGAGTATAACAATTGCTTGCGGAAGTAGTTTCGGAGTATAATCAGAAAAACGAGGGCAACTCGCACGAGGGTCTTTAACGGAGCGAAGGAAAAGTCACGCTGCAACGTACCGGAGCACAATGTCTAGAAAAACTCAAAGCCCGCGAGCCATTTATCCAAAGTGCCCCTCTCACGAGTCATGAGTTACGGACGAAGAGAATAGAAATAAAATGTAATGTGTCTTGATGAAAAATGACCCTCGATATTTTGCAAGAAATTCGGAGCGGACGACAAGATTTACGGGTAATTTTTGCCAAAATGGCAAACTAACGAGATGAAAGTTTGAAAAATAAGGATAAAAGGATGAATTGCGACTGGCAAAAAAAAATACCAAAAATCCTAAACAGTGTGACAATAAATAAAATGTTCCCGTTTAACGATTCGGAAAATTACAAGAAATTTGAGCGCGAATGAAAAAGTCAGTGCAAAGTTCTCGTCGGTCATAAAATTGAAGAAACGTTGAGCCGGAAAAAAGATTAGAGAGTAAAGACACGGAGGAGCGCGAAGAGAAAACGAAAGAAAAAGGAGAGAGAAAAAAAAGATCGAACGAGGAGAGAAAAATAAAGAGTGTGGGTGACGGAGGAAAGGGTTACGGGCTCGTACGTCGTCGCTGTTCAGGGTTGTTTCCCCGAACAGAAGCCGTACACCATATGGCCACAATCCCGTGTGTTGGACGCGAAGCACATGCATTGAACGCCATGCGTTCATTTCATCCTACAACTTCGCCCATGTCTCTGTATACACGCGCTTTATTTGCATATGTGGAATGAGTTTTTACGGTATATAGGTAGTTGAAACGAGGGACTCAACGCGCGCGCGAAGCTTTACCCGTGCCTCTCGTCGATTATCCGGTTGTAATATCGATTACTCGCGGGACTCGACTCCGCGGGACACACAACGCACCATCAACCCTTCCACACGCTAGTTCGCGTCTGTTATTTCCCTAAGTTCCGCTTTTCCCTCCCTGTTTTAGAATTTCTTCATTGAGCCACTATAACTCGTCCCCCAATTAACTGTATTTCACGGGATTTCGACGAAAATTTAAGCTGTTTTCCACGAACGAAGGGAAAAAAGGTAAAAGGACAGTTACCATTTTCATTCGTTCACGATAACGCCATGAAATCATTTATCAATTGTGTAAGGTTCAAATCTGTAACGGCCCACTGAATTACGTGGTAGACTTATAGTGTCTCTGCTGACTCGAGTATTTACTGCTAACGATGACGAGCAAGAGAGAAGAAGAACGTCGAGGTAATCGACGAAGAGTTCGACGCGAGATCCCGTGCTGTACGGACGTTATTGTATCACCTACTTGTTATCATTATTACTATTACTTCGAACCGCTTAAATATATACAGTGGGTCAAAAAAGTATTCATGCACCTTGTTTTTTTGCGATAACTTTATAGACATAAGCGATACGCAAAGAATGACAATTTTATTTAATAGTACATCAGGTGCAGAGATAAACTGCAAATGGAGAATTTTTTCCCAGGAATAATAGAAGAATTATGCCAAAAAAACGAAAATTTTCGGGCAAAAAAAGTATTCATACACTTACGATTGAGTTGCTAAACCTCGATATTCACTCACGGACGGTCTGACCTCTGCGCACAATGTAAACAAGTCTTCGTTTACACAATGGTTTTGACCTATTCTATGTGGTAGTAGATCTTCAAGCTCTGAACAGACATGATGGCAAAGAAAAGCGAAATATCAATATCCATGCGAGATAGAGTGATTTTTCTTCGGGAACGCGGTGAAAGTTATCGAAAAATTAGTAAAGAACTAAATCTAAGTTTCGCAACGGTGCAATATATAATAAAAAAAATACGAAAGAACAAACAGCACAGAGAATAAGCCACGAACCGGTCGACCGAGAATACTAACAGTACGAGAGCGTCGGAGTATTGTTACAGAGGCTACAAAAAAACCGTTCACAAGTGCTCGCAGTTTAGCGAATGATGTCGCGTCAACATCGGGGAAGAGCGTGTGTCCCCAGACTATTCGAAACGTTTTGCATTCTGCCCAAATATACGGCAGAACTGCTCGCAAAAAACCATTAATTAATAATATAAATGGAGAAAAACGTTTGGTTTTCGCAAAAACCTACGTAAAAAAATCTATAGAATTTTGAAAACGTGTGGTATTCTCGGATCAATCGAAGTTTAATATCTTCGGGTTCGATGGAAAAAAATTCGTCTGGCGGAAACCAAATACCGAGCTCCAGCAGAAAAATGTAATACCGACTGTAAAGCACGGCGGAGGAAGCGTCATGGTTTGGGGCTGTATGGGATATTATGGCGTTGGTCATCTGGCTTTTATAGATGGTAGAACGAATGCCCAGAAGTTCGACGTGTTGCGCAGCAATTTGAAAGCAAGTGTAGATAAAATGGGCCTCGATGAAAATTTCTACTTCCAACGAGCTAACGACCCGAAACATACTGCCATGAAAACGAGGAAATGGTTACTCTATAATGTCCGCAAACAATTGATTACACCACCACAATCTCCGGACATCAATCCTATTGAAAAGTTATGGCATTTCTACGTGGATGTAGAAATTAGAAAAAGAAAAATAACAAACAAATCCGATCTCCGAAGAGTGCTTTTAGAAGAATGGACGAAAATAGCAAAAGAAACAACGCAAAAGCTAGTAGAATCCATGCCTAAGAGACTCGAGGCGATAATTGAAGCAAAAGGGATGCACACCAAATATTAGTTATAATTAACAACTATTATGATGATGTAGGTTTTCACTATAATCGTAAGTGTATGAATACTTTTTTTGCCCGAAAATGTTCGTTTTTTTGGCATAATTCTTCTATTATTGCTGGGAAAAAATTCTCCATTTGCAGTTTATCTCTGCACCTGATGTACTATTAAATAAAATTGACTTTCTTCTCGTGTCGCTTATGTCTATAAAGTTATCGCAAAAAAACAGAGTGTATGAATACTTTTTTGACCCACTGTATACGGACCATCTGACAAACTGTGTTACTCTTGGATTCTTTCCTTCTATTAATTCCTGACAAATTAGAGAAGTGAGCTACTTGCTTACGAATCTCAGAAGCGAGACAATATTCTTTACAATTGTTTTTATCCAAACGGTCCCGGGATATCCGATAAAATATTGAAATTTCACGAGTTCGAATACTCTTATAGCCTCAAATATCTTCGTAAATTTTTCATCCCCCGCTATGGACGTTTTCGTAATGAAAATCATACCATAAATAGTATTCCAATGAAAACAAACATATACCCACATCACTCTACCTACTTGTCGTCCCAATGAAATGACAACAATTCCATATTAGCGTAAATTATCTAACTCTCGATGATTCAGCCTTCGCAATACTACGAAGTCTCACGGGGGTTGGGCAGAAAAAAAAACAACGAAAACAACAACAATAATAAAGCATGCAGCAATCTCTTATACAGTCGGCAAATTTGGGGCGTATATATGCCTGCCGGCGGCTCTGAAATCGGCAAGTGGGTAAGTGGAAACGACTTCCTCTCTTTCTGTGTGTCGACTCGAAGCGAGAAGTGCGAGGGGGAGGTTGAAGGAGGATATCTCTTTTGTGGTTCTCGTCCGACATCGAGTTTTTACCAGCACACGTTTATATCTTTCTACAAGTATATATATATACATCTGATAATGTAGTGCAGAAGGTACGTTTGTACACACGGACACAATGATCCCGCAACGGTGGATACGCGGCCAGTACTTGGTTTGCTGTGGCACGATGCGGGGCGTGATCGTACAAGGGACCTTACAAATACTGTTTAAATATGTACATACGCATTATTTATATAAAACGTATATGTGCGTAAATGTGAAGCTATATCGAGGAGAGGAGAAGCGCGACTGAGAGCGCGGAATGCGTACAACGAGGCGAAGCGACGATAATAATACGATGAGAACTATCCCACGCGTCCCGGTAGCGAGAGAGGCCTCACTAGCTTAGGTGGAGCAGATAGAGAGCTCGCGACCAACAAGCGAAAACTGCAACGCACACACCGCGATGCAGAGCGTGAGTCTTTTCTCTCTCTCTCTCTCTCTCTCTCTCTGACTGAGCTTATAATAGGTGAGATCAACGACGTTACTGACTCGAGAGACTACCGTCGCACACAATCAGCCGATGAACTCTCTCGCAACCGAATCTCCGTCAATTCGTTCGTGTATGATTCGAACGATGAAAGTCCGGAGCTCGTGCCTCGTTCAACAGCAGAATCGGTTGAATTGTGTGTACGTAATCACGGCGATCACTCGACTTTTACACTATTTCTTCGTCATTAGCATCTCTTTCAATCTTTTCAACGCGCACTTGGCAGACTTGAGGCAGGATTGCTAGAGCTCAAAGGGCTCCCGTGGGGTTCGTGGGGATTACGAGATGGGCGATCGGGGCAATGAGTAGTTTTGCAGAGGTTCGTGGAAAGATACGAAAGCGCAATGTGGTTTGGACGAGTTCTTGGGTTGGAATTGCCTGGGATACTGGCAATCTGTGAGGAAACGTTTTTTTTTTTTTTTTTCTTATTCGCGTTTTGATCACCACCAAAACCTACGGGTTAAGGGCTCGCATACTCCTGCGCGCTCTGAAAACCGAGTAAATTTGAAAAATTATTATAAAGGTTATATGGTGAAAAAAAATAAAATAAATTGTTGATTTCACATTTTTTATTAACTTTCCAACTATAAGAGACATTTTCTTTTCATTTTTTAAAGGATATTAACATTATTTTTTACGGGTATAAATGAGCTACTGATGAAAACCATGGCGCCTCCTTGTCGACATCGTAACTTCACCAAAAATTATCCAATCTGCAAAAATGAAAATGAATCTAGCAAAATAATGTAGTAGTAATAGTCTGACGGAGGGAATTTTGTTTTTTTTCTCCAAAAATACAGAAATTACAGTATTTCAAACTTTAGTATGCAATTTAAAAAAAAAAAATTAGTGTTCAATAATTTATAACAAATTGTTCAACCAAATCATTAAAAAAACTTCTCGTCAGACTATAGAGAGAATAATTATCAAGATTAAAAAAAAAAGTAAATATTTTTTTTTAACTGACTTAGTTATCGTGCTGATACTGTCTAAAAACATAGTTTCGAGTAAAACGCGCTTAAACAATGTTGATATTTATGAGAAAATTGAAACATTTTTTTTCTTATAGTTGAATGGTTAATAAAAAATGTGAAAGCAACAATTAAATTTTTTGTTCACCATCTAACCTTTATAATAATTTTTCAAATTTACGCGGTTTTCGGAGCGCGCAGGGGCATGGGGGGGGTCTTAAGGGGGGAAATAGTGTTAGACGGTTCAAAAAATCGATTTTTTTTTAATTTCATAAATTGTTAGTAAAACTATTGAAAAATATGTTCCCAAAATTTTAAATGAAAATTCCGACTCGTTCTATTGTTATAAGCCATTAAAGTGAGTAGCTCTCCTTCAGGCCCCGAGCGTACTATTTTTTCAAACGCGTTTTTCTGAAAACGACTTTTTTTGAACTTGCGTACACGCTAGTTTGAAAAGTTTTCAACCAATCGTTTTGAAAATTGGCAGTTACTTTCTTCATAGTATTGCGCTCTATATGAACCTAAAATCGGAATATTATCATTATTTAAAATAATTTTTTTTGCAAATAAAGTTGTAAAAAATGGCCAAAAATCATGCTTTTTTGTTTTGACCCCTGTAAAAAATTCAATTTTCTATTTTTTCGATAGCATTTAGGTTCATACAGAAGAGAGACATATAATAAAAGTAAATTCCAACCTCGTTTGATTTCAGATGAAAATTGCGGCTTCCAGAATGTACGCAAAATCCTGAGTCTGATTGTGACCTGCAATATGGGGTCGCTAATATTTTCGGTGTTTTTCAATGAAATTCTTCAAAATTTTTATAGTATATACTTAAATATATGTATAAAATATTCTCAAAGTTTCAATAAATTATATTAATTTTTTATACTATAAAAAAATTCATGAAAATCATTGAGAAAACGCTGTCCTAACCCTATTTCCCCCCTTAATTGAACATTTGATGAAACGAACAGGGGTTGACTCGTAAACCGTGCTGGACGAATGTTTGGTCTGAAAAATAAAATAGGAATTGGATCGTTCAATCAATTATTTATACGTGCCAATAAATGGATCTTAGTTGGAACAACTAATTCATTAAGGAGTACAATGATTTTGCCATTCTGTTCAGTGTAACGAGTAAATTAGCTCGGTAGTAAAGTCGAGCGTTGTCCGCGGAATGAAACAGTTTTATGGTGTTTAAAATGAAAAACATAGAAACGGCAATCACAGACAGATTAACCGTTAACTCGGATTGTTTACTTTCGAAAGAAAACCATTCGATATAACGCGCTCAATTAATCATCTCCGAGTACAACGTAGAAGTGTAATTTACTATCTTAAACCCCGAAGCATCAAGTTTCACAATGTTAATGCTCTATCGCGGAATCTACGCGCGATATAATGAGAAAAAGTGATATCGCTGATGCGGTGTTGAATCGTAATATCATCCAGGGGAAAAGAAGTAACTCGTAGCTTTTAAAAGACCATGTGCTTCATTGTATACACGTTTCACTCTAGCACACTTCTCAATGTTGTATCCCGTATATTTTACAACGAACAATATGGAGGGAAGTGCATATAATGCGAGATGATTACACATGACGAGGGAAAAGCCAGTTCCTAGTACACACTGTACTGCGATTCTGTGCGGAGTAGATTTTTACCGAGCGATGCCTTTAGTGGGTTATCGCCTACCCCGGCACAATAAGAGCCATAACATTGCAATATATACCGTGTCTCACATTTAATCGTGGAAGAAAGTCTCTATTTCTCTTTCATTATTCTCTCATCTATCTCCCTGTTGTCCGTGTCCTGGGATCGACCTGGATCACTAGTAGCCACATCCGCAGATCTTTCAGTCTCGAATCTGCTTTGTGTGTTCATTTCCAATGCAACTGTGTCATCAGTTGCATTGGAAATGAGGTTTGTCCAGTCCCGCAATGAAAAATGTTGGAGCCCTGTCATTGGACTTTTTATCATTTTTAACTATACGAGGGGGAACCCAAAAAAAAACGGGAATTTCGTCATAATTTCTTTATTTTTTAATATTTTTACACCAAATTTTGATCACCTTCTAAGTATTCCCCTTTGACCACAACGCACCTCTGCAAACGATCCTTCCAATGTTCAAAACATTATTTAAATTCACTTATCGGGATGTTGTTTAGGCCTTCCAGCGATTTTTGTTTTACCTCCTCCACAGTGGTAAAACGCTTGATTGCTGCTTTGTTTCGGGCTCATATCCATAGCACCACGATTCATCACCAGTAATCACCTTGGAAAAAAGTTCAGGGTCCTCTTCGAGCTGATTTTGAAGTTCAAAACATGCCTGAAGTCGACGCTCCCTTTGCTCGTCTGTGAGAAGGCGGGGGACAAATTTGGCTGCAACTCTGCTCATGTGCAAATCTTTGGATAAAATCCTCTGAATTGAACTTCATGATATCCCAGACATCTCACAGAGTTGATCAATGGTTCGGCGACGGTCTTCACGAATGAGAGCATTGATATTGTCGACGTTTTCGTCACTTCTTGACGTTGAGGGGCGTCCTGAACGAGGTTGGTCTTCAATTGACATTTCTCCATTTTTAAAACGTGAAAACCACTCGTGGACTCTGGTTTTACTTAGGGCAGCATCTCCATAAGCAGTCTTAAGCATTACAGTAATTTCCGCGGCCGATTTCCTCAACGGGAAACAAAATTTCACAGCCGCGCGTTGCTCTCGACAATCGGCCGTCACGTTTTCGCCGAAATGGAAAAAGTTGGCGACAAGAACTTCGCACACTAGCTCAGGAGACGTGTCCCTAACGGACATCTGGTAGAGCAATGGGTTCCGCCACTCTCCCTCCCCGCCGCAGCGCAATTCCCGTTTTTTTGGGTCCCCTTTCGTATGTCATTTGAATGAAGTCCGCTAAATTGACATTACTATGATCCCTATCTGATTAACGTTGGATGAGAATCAAATTGGAGAATCGATGATTGGATCGAGGGAAGGATAATTGAATGGCTACGGTAGCTTTTGTGTGGAATGATTCCAGAAAATCTTTTTTTCTGTTGAAGTTTTCTGTTAGATCCGTGTACTAACAAGTTATCCTTAAAAACCTATAGGACGTTCGATTACTAAATAAATTATTTTTCATCGTTTTCGAAGATAGCTTTAAATTCTCTCTGGTATATTCAAAACTAGAACGGCTGTCGACTTTGCCGCTCGAAATTGAGGTTACGTCACTATGCGCCATGATACTGCTTGACGCCTTTGTAAAGTGGGAGGGTTTGAGAGCAAGGGAGAATTACACCCCGGAGGCTCTGCGACACACACTCGTCGACGACCCTCTCGAGGGGCGGGGGACGGGGACGCGAAAAGTTCGCGGAAGTTATATGTCACGAAAGCGCGACTCTCCTCTCGCCTTCTACTCCTCCTTCTCTTACACCTCCTTCGTGGAGCTCAAAGTGTGGACAAGAGCAGACCCCGAAGTGGCGTGCTTCTCATAGTCGAGGAACGTCGCTCGCAAGCACGATAGAATGGCTCAGGGAGAGGCCTCGAGACCTCCCAACGCATCTTCAGGGGCAGGAGGGTTTCTGTGCCGTACGTTCTCTATATTTTTTCATCTTTCTTCGCTTTCGACCCTTTTCACCGTCGGTGAAACTCTGTGACGTATACACGATAGTGGCGGACGATTTTTCCCAGTTTCCACACTTTTTAGACGAATACGAGCAAGTCTAGAGAGTCCTCTACGGAAGAAAAAAGGTTTCTGATCTAGTGGAAATAAAACGTCCCCGTTGGCCATTTGGAGTCTCCAATTTTCCCACGATATTCAACGATTCGGCGATGAGGCGGTGCTCAATTTTCTTTTTAAAACCTCGACCGACAAGTTTTCCTCGGTATGATAGCCGGGACGCGAAAGTAGGTAACGAGTTTTTTGGGCTGACGGATTATTAATGTAACGCATCTGAAATGAACATGACTAGAAAAGAGTGTGTGTATAGTAAGATCGTAGAACAAGCTTTGCTAGAAGTTTAAAACTCTCCCACGGCGTTTATGACATACATCGAGACTTCAATCGGAAATCCTTTTTTTTGCATTACACATAAACCTTAATTTTGTCGACGAAACTCCGCTGTTTGTTGATCCAAGGAACAGATCGCTATTTAGAAGAACGCGATGGCTCTCCCGTGTATTCTCAACATAAAGACACCGTAAATGTAAAAGCGAAAGCATGTTGGGCCCACAAATTTTGATAAGAGACTGGAAAGAGGTCTTAATCGAAAACGCACTCGAAAGGACGCCACCAGATATGAACCCTTATCTCCTTTTGTTCCACGAATCTTTTAGTCATGCCCTTTCGGTACTTTCCTTTCACCTCCAAGATGTACAAGCTCAGGCTTAGGTACATTTCTTTGCATACACACGTATGGCTAATGCATTTCTCGGAAATTTTCAACAAATGGTCGAGCGAAGAGTTTTGTCGTACTCCGTGACGACCGACAAAGTCGATTTAATAGAGTATTATATAAAATAAAAATAAAAATAAAAAAAGACGCGTAGATAAATGACGCGGGAGAGGGACTATCGTCGCGCTCAAGTTAATGAGGATGTAGTGTGTACGGTGAAGCGCGTGCACATTGCACCGTGGCGTAGGTCGACGCAGTATGCATCTCGCCTCGCATTCTACCCCTTCTTTTTCCCCTCTCCCTTTCTCTGACGTTCCGGCAATATCATTGCTAATTCCTAACTTCGCAGCATCGTATAACCGGAAAATGCACGTATGTCTCCGATAATAATAGTAATGACCAGTAATTTATCGAACGAATTGACGTTTCTGTTTCAATTCGACTCGACCCGACATTTTGTGTTTGTCGCGAGATTACGGTCGAACGGCTGAACCAATTTTCGTGAAACTTTCACAGACTTGTGGTCGAACACTCAATCTAAAGATGCATACTAATGAAAATTGGTGGCTGAAGCTTTTTTGAGGTTTAACGCGGTAGTCTGGTCTAGAGCGAGATTTTTGACGTCGTTTCTAATGTGCAATAATTTTTAAACCGTTGAAGTTGTCTTGATGAAAAATAACACGTGCATTTATTGATCCTTAGAGAATACTTGAACATAAAAAAAAAATTATTTCAAATATTTTCATGTAGTTTTTTGCCTTGTTGCAACATGGTGCGCCGAAAGCCGCGTCAATCGGCGCCCACTCTGGACGATGTTGTATGCATCTGAAAAAAAAAATATATATATATTCTCAATCTGTATGAGTATTCTGAGCACTAGTAGCAGAATTGGTACTTAAAAAAAATTTTTGACAAAATGGCGGCCCGATGAACTTTCATTAATGATATTTCATACATTTTCGGGTATTCGACGAGTTATAAAATGTTGGCAAAATTATTGTTCGACTCGATTCTGCTACCAGTCCTCGGAAACAGGCTGCCTAAGGTACCTGCAAAATTTGAGCTCGATCGGTCCATTAGTTATCGAGATATCGTGGGCGCCGATTTGAATAACATAGTTCTGCGATAAACGCGTTCAAAGTTTTGACACCGTTAAATGAGCGACTCGGTAGCCTCTGCGTTAGCTGCTTCTCGATCGCCCTACCTGAGCGCGCGGTTTGCTTAGAATTTTTATTTCTCGGCTAATTTTTGAAATATCAATAAACGGTTTTCAGGAGCGTATGAAGAAAGGTCTAAGGAATAAGAAAATGAAAAAAAAAAAAAAAAAATCGATTTTTTCAAATTTCTCGACCAGACGACCGCCACAAGTGTCAAATTAATAATGTCTGTCGAGGATAATAAATTCTAATACAAGGATTGCGTGAAAATAAATGATTGGTTGTCGTTGAGGATTAAGAGTGGAAAAGTTGTCAGTACACTGAAAATCATTTTTCTCCGTGTGCATTTTGAACCTACCGGTGATCGACGGAATTGTATTTAAAAAGAAATTGCTTATAAAAATAATTGCTTTTACGCGATAGCCATTCTTACGTAATGACGAGACTTCTTTTCCATTTGACGAAAGATCGTCCCGATAAAATCGCGTTGATCGTTTGTGAAAATGATTGCATTTATCGTTGGTCCCGCTCGAGTGCTCTCGTAAACGCGTATAACACGAGAATGCATCGGTCTTCGCCCCGTTTCTCTCTGATATGCACTCGCGTGTGGAAAAGTTAGCGAGCGCGAAATCGACTCTGTAATTCGAGACCGATGGCTTATTTACTATACCGCGAATATATACTTTATTTATATACAGCTAGTTGCGTTGCGTTGTCTTTGACCAAGTGAGAGTGTGTCTCTAAGCCGATAACTGTTTTCTGATGCATGTATGCGCGAATAACTTGCATCCAGTCCATACAACCAATACCGTCATAAAGCGGAGTTCTCGTTTACACGAAAACTCGCTTTATTTTATTCGAAAGATTCGTTTCTCCTGCGTCATCTCGTTTCACCCTTAGTAAAAATCGTAAAAAAAAGTAGATTTGTCGCAAAGTTTTTATTTAATGCTGCGTGAAAGTAAATCATATTTCGCAATTTCTCGAGAATGGTTTACATCCGATACTTGTCAGTCATCGATACCCTGTCAGCGACAATTTCCCTCTCGGGATATTTCACCTTACGTATATACGAAAAAAAAAAAAACAGTCGATAATGAGTATAGATTATATAATCTATACTCATTATCGACTGTTTTTTTTTTTTTTTTTTCAAATTCACTTACACGAGATTTATACAACACTCGATATTCGATATATTAGATATATTGCGTAACGGATCTTTTACACGTATGTACACCGACAAAAAGTGGATTTATTTAGGGAATATAAATTTTTTACGAATTTGTACGGATTATCGATGGAAAATTGCGTAATGTGCGGTCTATTAGATTTTTAGAAGTAATTTTTTTATTCAATTGAATTTCTATTTTATTGAAATAAACTGAATAGACTTTCATTGAAATACCAATTAATTTTTGTCTCAATTTTGCACTCGATCTAGAAACTAGCTGGTCGAACAATTTACCGTATAATAAGCATACGGGATAAAATACGAAATTGCCTCTCTCAGACACTTCACCCTTCGCGTATTTGAGACTTATAGGGCTGCGATCTCTTTGCATCGCTGACTGCAAAATTCGTTCCGGTTCCCGTTTCATTTCCATTTCGTGACCACGGCGTAACTCACGTATGCATTTTTTCCTCAAACTGTACTATACCATATATCTACACGTGTGTAGATAGTAAATAATACAGTGAAACCTCGATTAACGGGATATGATTTCTTCATCCCTATTATACCTGATGCTAAATTGGACGTAATTTAGAAAACTGTACTAAGGGGATAATGATTTATTGCAAAAAAGTAACAATTAGTTCGATGGACAATTGCAAAAATTTTATTTAACAGTAGAGCATAAAAATATTTCTCTAAATCGATTCTCGCCAATATTACCAAACATCCTTAATCACTATTCTTGGTGTGTAGAAAGTTTTAATCCGCTAGTTTAAAATTTGCACAGTTCAAACCGTTTTCCTATTATACCTGATGCTAAATTGGACGTAATTTAGAAAACTGTACTAAGGGGATAATGATTTATTGCAAAAAAGTAACAATTAGTTCGATGGACAATTGCAAAAATTGTATTTAACAGTAGAGCATAAAAATATTTCTCTAAATCGATTCTCGCCAATATTACCAAACATCCTTAATCACTATTCTTGGTGTGTAGAAAGTTTTAATCCGCTAGTTTAAAATTTGCACAGTTCAAACCGTTTTCGATTTTTTCTTTCTTTAAATATTCAAAACTTCATAAAAACCCAATTCCACCGTTAACTTTAACCAATGGCTTTGCCAACAATAATTAATCATTGTTCATCTTGTGTGTTAAATTTCATCTCGATAGCTGAAAATGCAGATCGAATTTTTAACACTTTAATAGCCAAATACATATACCTGACATTTTCTGTAAGGGTGGGCGTGGAAATGGCGAATCATCGTCAAGTCGAACAGTTGAAATAACTAAAATCCACAAAGTCGAATGCTAATCGTCGCGTTCCAACGGATCGTTCGAATGCCCTCATTGGTATTCGACTTTTTGGTCTATCGAACATTTGGCTTCTTTCTGGTCGTGCCTATTTCGGTCGTACGATTTTTTGGATCTTCGCTACTTCGATCGTCCGATTTTTTTTGAGTGTTTCGCTATTTCGACTCTGACTTTTCTGTAAATGTAAATTTCTGGCTGCTTAAAATATTTCTATTATTTGAGCGCGAATAATAGAAATATTTTTGCTGAATCAAATGACAAAAAAAAATTAATGAATAGTCAAATGTTTACTGGACATTTTGGATGATTCAAATTAATTGATGACGGTCAAAATTTCGCTGATATCAAATAATCGAGGTTTCACTGTACACTATACGTCGTTAACTTTGTCCGGTATACCGGACAACGCAAAACCAACGTCTAATATAATACAGTGTTGTGTGCGTTACGGTTTTAACTTTCAACCCCGTTGCAACCGTGTCTGAACGAACTCGGTTGCAGTACTAGATATATATTCCCATCAGCAATAGTTAGGTTGCCGTACATAAAATTCACAAAGTGCGCGAAACTGGCATAGCCGACAAGCCTAAGCGAGTAATAAACCCGACAGAGAGCCTGATAGACTCTCTCTGTCGTCCCCGTGGTCAACGGCGCGTCGCGATCATCCCGCGCCCGTGGTTCGCATATGCCCAAGCACCGTAAACCTAATCTCTCGCTCGAGTTCCCTTCACCAACTATCCTCTCGTATAGTGTATATATAATATACGTGTGACTGCATATATATATATATATGTGTATAAGAGAGGGTCTAGCACTTCCTGTTTGCCCCGCGTGTGCAATTGCTTCGCGTAGAAAATTCCACATTAGCATTAAACCGTTCCACAAGTTTCCAAACTAAACTACAAGTGTACCATGCACGCATTTATGTGTTTGTAAGAACGAAGGAGATTGAACTTCCGGCGATGTGACTGTAAAATTCGTGTAGACATTCGTTTTGCTTTGGTATGCCTCATGTTTTTAATGCGTAAACGAGGGGGAACGAGGAATAATCGTCGTATATTTCAACTCAACGTTATTAGGTTTTTGGAGATTCGTACGATATAAGATTTCTTGATCAGATATAGAAAGATCGTTAAGGTTTAGAAATGAAGGTGTTTGAGTATAAGGTGTTTGTATCAATGTACGCGATTGAATATAAAAACTAGAAAGTACAATTTCGGAGTGATTTGAAATCTTCGTTAAGGAATGTTGAGAATTCGAATTTCCGGATCGATTTCCTGTTTGGTCTCATCGACTACCTGACCACCAACGAGAGAGTGTTGAGTTAACGGCGACGTTCGTCGCTACAGCGACAATACCCATGTAAGAATGATACAAATTTGGCAAACATTTTTCTTACTCCCAGCAGGATTTACTTTGAACCAATTCCATAAGCAAATCATAAATGTTAATCATTATAATTAATCATCTTTTACGACATTATTGTCGAAAAATGGACTTTTTGCTCAAAGAGGCTTTTCAAAACCGTTCGAAAGATTTTTTTTACGTCGAAACATTTTCGAGTTTTGCGCAATATTGTAAAACCTCCATGATGATCGAAATTAGATACGCCAAAGTTGGTTCATATTTGGGCTTGGGTGCTTAAACGTACGCAACATCACTTAACCTTACGTAATCGCGGACAAATGAGACAATGGAAGAAGAGGAAATCTCGAGACTCTTGGGAAACAACAATCGTTTCGTACAATTGAAATAACAATGTTGACGAGGGTTCCAATCTCTTCGAGGATAGATTATTGCCTCATTGAGTCGTAACCGGGTCACAGTAAACGTGCATCTCGTACGTACGGTGCTATATCGATTCCTGGCTAAGAAAAGGACGTAACTCAAAGAATTTTACGGATAAATCTCGGTTCAATCTCGGTTCAATCCCAAATGCTATAGAGATCGATATACTCAAATAATATGATGTTGAAGTTTGCATCGTTGAAATGTAGTGAAAATAAATTGTTTACACCATTAATCCCTCTTAAGATTAGATTATCGATGACATAAATCGTTAAAACGTTTTATTGGGGTCTCCTTAAAAAATCTGGGGCTAAATGGAGCACGAGCAGCAAGAGCAATACTAAAAATGAAAATTAAAAAAATTATTTCCGTTGCGTTCCAACGATGCAAACTTCAACATCATCAAATAATTGCGGCGTTATTGACATCGTAAACGCTAAATGAAATTGCAATTTGTATGATTTTGTTTTCCGAACAGCCCTGAAATATTTTGATACAATGAAATAGCGTTTCAACGCTTCAAATTCTGCATTAAATTATGTATTGCTATGACCATCATAAAGTAACATTTAAAAAAATATACGGTGTTGATGCGAACTGCACATTTAAAAAATTCCCTATATACAAGATTTAGATGTTGAAATTCGTTTCATAAAAAATCTTGAAAATCCTACAAAGGGATTTCTATCGACTGCAGGTTTAATAAGGTTTTTTGACGTTGGTTAAAGCGATAAATCTCGGAAAGTGAAAATTTCGTAATAACAAAAGACTACACAGTGTGCCTAAATAGTTTCATAAACGAGAGAACAATGTATATGAAAATTCCTACTGACAGAAACTTTGCCGTTCCAACCGACATGAGGGATGTGGAAATAGTAACCGGAAAACCCGACTACGACAATGAGACAAAGCGGCAAGGTAAAAGGGGAAACTATACCGGTCAAAAAGGAGCACGTTCTTTATCGTTGCCGTGGACATTGGCCCGCGAACGTTCTCTTGATGTCAAATGTTATCTACGTTCCGGAACGTTAAGATACAATCGTAAAGAACCGGCGCTTCCCATCTCTCCTAGAGTCCCTTTAACCTCCACATCTACCATACCCTCATTTCTCCTCTTTCTCGTTACTTTTCGCGTCTCACGATTCTTCGCTCTCGTTCCATGACCGTTTCGGCCAAACTCCAAAGCATCGCACGAATTCAAGAATAGTTTTCTAGGACGCAGCTATATTCGAGCGATGAAACCAACGCAAGTGAGCTTTGATGATCTCCTCCGTTGGTTCGTGCCCTATATATACACACATATATATATATATATATATATATATATATACATATATATTTATATGAAAATTCTTGATAAGACGAACAGACGCGCGGAATATACGATGAATGTATTATTATTATTACGCGTGCCTCGTTTTAGTCACGGATTATTATTCTTATTGTCATTATTATCTGACGATTGCGAGTAATCGGTATTATAAAGTGGAAGCTTCTCGGTTATGCGAATTATTAAATAACGTTTAATCGTCGGAGACAAAACGACGAACGGATGGTTAATGAAATTTATCAAATTTAGTAATTTCTTGATTCCATGTGAGAAATAAAAAATCATATTATTCAACCACATTGAAATTATTTTACAGGCTTTTTCGATGTCGTTGCCCTAACTTCTGTTTGCGATAGAAAAAAATAAAGAAATGTTGCGGTTAAAAATTGTCGATGAATCAATTTTTGAGCTGCCGCGAGTGGAGAAACTATTATTCGCTTCCGCCATCCGGCTAGACAGCACTTCTGGTTCGAGTGTAGGGATTCATTTTTTTTCTCTCTCCTTCTCCTTCAGTCCCTTTTCATTTGGCACATACGAGAGCTCGTTGACGAACAAACGGTACAGTGGCAATCATTGAATACTCGTCTCGCGGTATATTCTGACGTGCAAACCCGGCAATCCCGGTTTTCTATGGGCCACGTATATATACATATGTATATTCCGTCTCTCTTTCCGGTTGTATCCCATTGGGAGTCGCGTACACGCGTCTGCATACTCGCGAAAAACCCGGATCAGCAATGCGCCTGCACGTTTTGTTCAGCTGCCCCCGTTATGTTTATATCTATAGCAGATATGTTCATGTATGCGTTGACACGACGAGTAATTAGAAGAAAAAAAAAGGAAATAGACCTTTGACCCTTATTCCCCACACCACCCAGATATATCCCGTGTAGTCTTTATGGAACAAACAGAACATTGTTTTGTCATAACAGAAAAACATGGCAATGACAATTTGTCTATGAAGAATGACGATTGAAAAATTGTTCGTTTGTCACTGGCAAATTGCGATTTGCATACCATTTTTTTTTTTATTACGTATTTACAATTATTGCGGTGAATGACATTTGAGACACAGGTTATCGATATTCCTTATTCAGTAGAATCCCGTTTAACCGGATTGCCTCGGGATCGAACGATACACGGATAATTGAAAACCACGGTTAATCCGAATCAATGTAATGGCTTTTTTACTTCGGCGACTATAATTCTATTACATACCTAAGTTCTTATTATACGGGCCAAAGTAACAAGCGTCAAAACAACAGCGAATTTCGGCTGAGGATCGAAATAGCGAAAGACGAAAAAGTCGAACGGTCGAAATAGATGATGTTGAAGTTTGCATCGTTGGAACGCAATGGAAATAATTTTTTTAATTTTCATTTTCAGTATTGCTCTTGCTTCTTGTGCTCCATTTAGCCCCAGATTTTTTAAGGAGACCCCAATTAAATGTTGTAACGATTTTCGTCATCGATAATCCAATCTTAAGAGGCATTAATGGTGTAAAAAATTTATTTTCGTTGCATTCCAACGATGCAAACTTCAACATCATCGAAATAGTGAAAATCCAAAAAATCGTTCGGCCGAAATAGGAAAGAGCAAAAAACCGTACCGTTGGAAATAGCGAAAGACCAAAAAATCTCATACCAATGGGCGCATACTGATGGATTCGTTCGAAAGTGCTCATTGGTATTCGACTTTTTGGTGTTTCCCTATTTCGACCTCGACCCTGAATTTCGAGGCGCCTCCGGTTAATCGGGTTCCCACTGTATAATGAATTTTTACACATTGATTCTCTACACAGAGAATTTTGGAATTCCGTATGGCATTTCAATACTGTCCAGTGCCTTGAATACTACGAGGTCTGTTCAAAAAGTATCGCGAATTTTTAATTTCCGCGGGCTACGTATATTCGATTTTCGATTTCTTTGTAGTGTTAGGTTGATACTCATGTCCCTCACTTATGCTGAAAAAATCGGCTATTTTGAATGTTTAGTTAATTGTTGACAGCTGTTTTGGTTAGACGTGTTTTGGCTTGTCTTCGATTTTTGCCTGTTCCAAAAAAGCAGCTTCCATTGCGATGATTGAGCTGTTGGTTTCCACGTCATAACCATAGACCCATGATTCGTCACCAGTTATGACCCTCTGGAGTAAATTTGGGTCGTCGCGGACCGAGTCCAATAGCTCCTTAGCAATGTTAACGCGACACTGTTTTTCTTCGAAATTGAGCAATTTTGGCACGAATTTCGCGGCGACCCGTCTCATGCCCAAATCATTGGTAAAAATCGAATGGCACGAGCCAATCGATATGTTTAGTTCCTCAGCAACTTCTCTAACGGTGATTCGACGATTGGCCAATATTATTTTCTTCATTTCATCGAAGTTTTCGTGTGTTGTTGATGTGCTCGGGCGTCCGGAACGCATTTCGTTGTTCGCATCTTCTCGGCCCTCTGAGAACATTTTGTACCACCGATAAACGTTGCTTTGGTCCAAGGTAGCTTCACCATATGCCACAGTCAACATTCGGAATGCGTCCGCGCACTTAATTTTCTTTTTCACACAAAATTTGATACAGATTCTTTGATCCATTTTTTGGAATAGGCAAAAATCGAAGACAAGCCAAAACACGTCTAACCAAAACAGCTGTCGACAATTAACTAAACATTCAAAATGGCCGATTTTTTCAGCATAAGTGAGGGACATGAGTACCAACCTAACGCCAAAAAAAAAATCGAAAATCGAATATACGTAGCCCGTGGAAATTAAAAATTCGCGATACTTTTTGAACAGACCTCGTATATTCGTCTCGTACATAAATACATATAACTATGTGCTTGGAGTATCTACAATTTCTCTCTACATGTATATTAACAATAGTTACGTTATCTGAAATTGAACAAATCGATTATACGAGTTTTGCGAGCACTTGGACGCTCAGATGAACGATCGATAGGTCGTCGTAGAAAGATGGATTTAGTGAATCTGAGAGGAAGATGGTTAGAGAGTGTACTCTCGCGTCTGTAAGTCAAAAATATCTCAGTACCCTTTTCCTCGGCTCGCTGTACCCGTTGTTTCACTCTCCTCATTTTCCTCACATCCGTCTTGTTCACTCGTCCGTGGACTTTTACATTTCGATTCATATTCGATTACATATATATACGTATAAATATATTTCGCTTAACCGGTTCGTTAATTTATACCGCCGTAACGCGGTGTATGACTGTATAAAGGTACATGAAGTTACGTATTTGGAAGTGTGTTCGCTTTGGAGGCACGCGCCGAGGTATCCATATACGAGGTGATTTATAAACGAAACGAGACGATATATATCGTCGATCGTGATATTTAAAAATATCGTTTTCGCTTCAAGATTGCCACGAGTCTTGTGTAATTCGTATTTACAATTAGGTTTTTGTTTTACGGAGCATTGACCATCGGATATAAAAAAATAGGACTGATATTGAGGGATTTTAGAAACGTTTTGTAAGTGGATAAAACAAATTAAAGCTTCAACGTGCTGAAAGGTCAAAAAAATCGCTATTAAATATTAAATTTTCCTTCGCACTTTATTGTAGATTCTTGAGATTCGGTACTTTACTGAACGGTAATGCTGCATTGCAGTATTCAAAAAATTTACTTAGAATTAATATTCACTGACTCGGCGACTGTTGAGCGGGAGACAATTTTGGGGTTCTGATGTAGTAAATACAATTGAAACTTAGTCAAAATACAGCCGTCTGTATCGACACAGGTTTTCCGCAGTTTCCCTGTGTCCATGACAAATGCGATGCAGTGTAGCTAAGACGTCTGTGGGCCCAATGGAGGTTAGGTTAACTTAGAAAAGTGCGGCTAGGGAGTGGTACGGGAAAAAATGGAAAAAAGAATGGAATTAGGAAGGATCATACGTAAACACCCGAAAGGGTATACGTTGGAACAAAGGCTAAAAAAAGTAGTTTACTAATAGTGTTCCTTATAAATTGTGTTCCTAGAGGAATCTCCAGTCTGAATCGCGCACTTACGTTATTTCATTAATTTGATTGCGGTAAAAAAACAAAGTTTATCCAATTAACACTCAATTCAATGGTAAATTGAATGGAAATTTGAAAATAAGATGGCCCCTATCCCAAAGATATTTTTGCCGATGACACTGTTGTTGTAACTGTCCCAACATAATGCTTCATCTTTCTCTCGTCACACATGCTCGCGACACTGTGTTCCCCGTTTCTCGCGCTCGAGATTTCATGGACCAACGCAGTATCTCCCACAGCTTGCACGGAAAAACCTCGAGAAAGCAGCAACAGAACAGCGTCTATGTATAAACGTGGACGATGAGCATCCAACGTGTGCTACTATCCCATATCATGTATATATATATATATATATATATATATCCATATGTATGTATATGTTACTACAGAGCGTACACATTGTTTTCTCTGCCATATATACACCGTATATAGAAATATATGTATATGTATAAACGGTATATACAGGCGCCAAAACTTTGTGCATTTCCGGGTTAGGCACGGTCAGTCTAGATTCTAATTTGAATATGTTATAAATATAGAAAATTCTTTCGTAAATAACTACGAAATTCCCGCGGAAATATTCTGGGATTCTCCAGATTCCCCACATTTAGCGATACCACGACGATTTTGTTTCATTGAGGTACAGCACGACATAATAATCAAAATAATGTTAATAAGTTAGAGAAGAACTTTCATACCAGCTTTCGTTAATCAATCGACAGTAATCACTGATAAACTGTACTACAACATCATTGTGTGTCATTTTCTCAACATTGAAAAATAATTATAGGGATTTATTATCAAGTAGCCACACCGATTCATGTCAATTCCGAATCGGTACGCTTTCGTTCAGTTTTTTGTTTCTTTAAAGGGTTACACGCAGTTGGAAATTTAAAAAAAAAGATATTTTTTATCGCATTTTCGGAATGTACATATATTTGAGTATATTCTCTGAAAATTTCAAATCGATCCGGTAAATGATCTTGCAGATACATGTATATTTGTAAGGACGCTCGGAGCGTTACAAAGTAGGCGGCCTAAAGACCGAAGTAGCAGCATTAAGGGAGGAAATAGGGTTAGGACAGCATTTTCTCAATGATTTTCATGAATTTTTTTATAGTATAAAAAATGAATATAATTTATTGAAACTTTGAGAATATTTTATACGTATATTTAAGTATATATTATAAAATTTTTGAAGAATTTTCTTGAAAAACACCGGGGATATTAGCGACCCCATATTGCAGGTCACAATCGGACTCAGCATTTTGCGTACATTCTGGAAGCCGCAATTTTCATCTGAAATCAAACGAGGTTGGAATTTACTTTTATTATATGTCTCTCTTCTATATGAACCTAAATGCTATCAAAAAAATAGAAAATTGAATTTTTGACAGGGGTCAAAACAAAAAAAGCATGATTTTTTGCCATTTTTTACAACTTTATTTACAAAAAAAAATTATTTTAAATAATGGTAATATTCCGATTTTAGGTTCATATAGAGCGCAATACTATGAAGAAAGTAACTGACAATTTTCAAAACGATTGGTTGAAAACTTTTCAAACTAGCGTGTACGCAAGTTCAAAAAAAGTCGTTTTCAGAAAAACGCGTTTGAAAAAATAGTGACCGCTCGGTTATACACGTGGCGCGCTCGGGGCCTGAAGAAAAGCCACGCACTTCAATGGCTTATAACAATAGAACGTGTCGGAATTTTCATTTAAAATGTTGGGTACATATTTTTCAATAGTTTTACTAACAATTTATGAAATTAAAAAAAAATCGATTTTTTGAACCGTCTAACCCTATTTCCTCCCTTAAACTTTGAACGCGTTTTTCTCAAAACGGTGTTTTCAAAGTCGATGAGCACAATTTCTCAAAAAAACGGCGCAGCCGATCGGTCCGCAATTTTAACACAACCTTCTCAGATATATTCTTCAGGTATTGATCGAAGGAATAAGATATCCGATAATTATTTCCATTTTTTTTAAACAATGCAACGAAAAAATTTTGTTCGAAAATTGGAATGTTTTCTTTTTGGAGCTGCCATTTTGTCAAAAATCAATATTTCGACTATTCCTTCGATCAATACCTAGATTTATCTATCCACTGATAGAATGTTTTTGGTTTTTTTATTTCAAATAATCCAAATTGGAGATATCATGCTCACCGCCAGACACCTTTTTTTGGAGGACCTCCAGGACATCGTCCACAGGAGCAGTGTAAATCAATATTTTTGAAAATGAAAAATGCCGATATAAAGTTAAAAGCTACCACTACATTTATTAATACTTCTTGTATTTGTCAAATAAAATCCCTTTGCAGAAAAAATTCCTAAAAAAAACGACTTTTTTTGGACTTGCAACTACGTATAACCCGTTAAATAATAATCGACACGTTGTAGCTATCTTAAATTGGCCAATAGAAAGAATGACATTTTTAAATGTTCTTTCTATCCAATTTTCTTTTAAAAAATACAATTATGTTTATTCCAACGGTATCGTAGCAGATGCCTGATTTAATATATAACGTATACCATTCGCGGTAAATATATATGTTGTGTCTCAACTAGCTGTCGTTGAAGATACGCAGACTCAGCAATTTTTCAATATCCGCGACGCTTGGAAACATCAGGCGCTACACAAGAACGACGTATATAGGGGAGAGTCAGAGGAGGAACGATATAATGTATATATATATATTTGTGTGACGTGACGTGACCAAAATATATTCAAACTTGGTAATTGGAAAAAAGTATTCCTAAAACTTTCGTGTCACCTCTATTCCCGCGTAACAACTTTGTAATTTAAAATAATGTCACTCGGTATTTTGTGTCTCATCGAGCCAATGACGTCGACGATGCAACATCGAGACGGCTATTATGTCATATATTTCCTCAGAGACTTTATTCCCATTTTCCGCAAATACTACCACAATCCAAGCCAACCCCACGGTAACCACCGTGCGCCAGTAATTCCTTTCAGCGGCCCTTAATTATATAACCGCCAACTGAACCGTCCTCCAATTGTTCGACCAATTATACGATCGATTCTCCACGGAGTTTACCGTCTTTGTATTCGCAAATCTGCCGCATATAACCCATTGTGTCTACTTAATCGAGTAGTGTATTTTCATGACAGTCCGTGTACAGGAGAATACGTAATCGTCAGATTTAGACCCTTCGCCAGCAATGTGTTATACAATTTCAATGATATTTTACGATCGTGAAGATATTTTAGTAATATAGGAACCTTCGTAAATGGTCTCAGCGTTATTCGTCACGATGAGCGTCTATTTTGAGAAAAGCAACGAATTTTTCTATCATCGCACATTAATTCCAAATCTACATGTCAATTAAAATAATTTTATTAACGTTTTTGCTTATTTAAAAAATGCAATTCCGTTGCTATCCAATGAAAATAGTTTAAACGCATTATTTTTTTATTAACGAGAAACGTCACGGTGCGTAAAAAAATAAACGACATGCATCACAATGATTTGGTGTGTATGTTACTGTGAAATTGCGCGAGAAGGGCACGAGAACGTCCTTGGTCCGCCATTGAGTTTGAAGGTTGCTAGGTAGAAGCGTACCTGGTCGATCGTGACGTCACTCATTCAAGGTCGGATGATGAACCGAGAAACGAGTGATTTCGAAGCGGCGCGCTCGCGCTTTTTCTCCTCCCCCGCGACAAGAGATACCAGTCCCGAGAATTGAATTTACATATTTGAATAAAATAAAATATATATTTGACCGGTTGCAAATCGTTGTACTAACGCCGATAACACATTTCACCGAATAAAAACATTAATTTTCTTTGAAATAACATTTATTTTTACTCGAATACATTTCACCGTGACTATGGCAATAATTGTTTGAATAAACTTCTGTTTTTTTTTGTTCGAGCATTTATTGCTCGTACGAACGGATTGTATAGGTAGTTGCACGCGGTTGAAACGTATATATGTAGTTGATGTACCGAGATAAACCGGTACGTTAACCTGGGGCGTCACCTCGAGCAGCGTACGACCTCGAGTTTGGTCGATAACTCCACTTACACACGGTATTATAGTACGCTCAATAATATACACCTGAAATGTCGACATTTTCTTCGTTACGAATTGTCGAAAAAGAAATTCGTAGCCGGAAATCTTGAAAGTTACGTCAAACGTTCGTTGATAAATTTTTAATCGTGATGGCGCTGTGAAATTTTTGTTTCTTGCAACCGATTTTTAATACGTTGGTAAATGTTGTTCATTTGAAAAATTTCGTACACAATTGACAGAAGTCAGGGTTTTTTTAAGTAAAACTTTAAGAATTGGGAATGATAAAACATTTTTTCTGGAATCAACATCTAAAAGATGCTTTTTATAATAAAAGTGACAGAATGCATCGGCAGATTTTTTAAGGAAAATACTGCAGTACAGATTTTTCATGTCGGTTGAAAACGGCGCTGTGAAATTTTTGTTTCCTGCAACCGATTTGTAATACGTTGGTAAATGTTGTTCACGTAAAACTTTTGCGTATACGATTGACAGAAGTCAGGGATTTTTTTTAAGTAAAACTTTCAGAATTGGGAATGATAAAACATTTTTTCTGGAATCAACATCTAAAAGATGCTTTTTACAATAAAAATGACGGAATGCATAGTCAGATTTTTGAAGGAAAACACTGCAGTACAGATTTTTCACGTCGGTTAAAAACGGCGCTGTGAAATTTTTGTTTCTTTCAACCGATTTTTAATACGTTGGTAAATGTTGTTCACGTGAAACTTTTGCGTATACGATTGACAGAAATCAGGGATTTTTTTTAAGTAAAACTTTCAGAATTGGGAATGATAAAACATTTTTTCTGGAATCAACATCTAAAAGATGCTTTTTACAATAAAAATGACGGAATGCATAGGCAGAATTTTGAAGGAAGACACTGCAGTATAGATTTTTCACGTCGCTTGAAAACGGCGCTGTGAAATTTTTGTTTCTTGCAACCGATTTTAAATACGTTGGTAAATGTTGTTCACGTGAAACTTTTCCGTATACGATTGACAGAAGTCAGGGTTTTTTTTAAGTAAAACTTTAAGAATTGGGAATGAGAAAACATTTTTTCTGTAATCAACATCTAAAAGATGCTTTTTACAATAAAAATTATGGAATGCATAGGCAGATTTTTTAAGGAATACACTGCAGTACCGATTTTTCACGTCGGTTGAAAACGGCTCAACTGTTTCGGACGAGACAAATAGCTGGTAATAAATCGCAATGACAAACGGTCGTGTTCCTAATGCCCCGAGTATAGTTATCTCGTTTCGCGACAGGCGAGGGGTGGTTGAAATGTACGGTACCCGCGGTAGTCACGCCATTTTTTTTCTAGCTCCCTGCGCTTTACATATTTCTCATAGTGAGAAATGAAGCTCGTACTGAATGGTTAATAAAAAGACAATGAAATCGTCCAAATTAGTCGTTTAAACCGGTTGGGAGTGGTACCGAAATGGTACCTTGTTCGAATCGCCACCGAAACATCTTTCAAGTAGTTTTTTTCGCAACTGACTATTTTTTCATTACAATATCGTGAAGCCCCCTAACAGTTCCTCAATAAAGTGTAAAACATAAAAGTGTAATTTCCTGTTTTTTTTTCTCATTGCAGATCAAACAGTGCGTCCAGTCCCGGCTCAAAATCGGCAGATCGATGGCTCCTACGAGTCTGCATGAAAAGCGAATTTCTCGTATCTTTCGTATCCATCCATCATCTCATCGTGCTCGCTTTTTTTTTAATCAATTCATTGCTCGCCATATTCACGAGCTCTCGAGTTCGTTCGAGTTTCGCAAACATCGTGAATCTTCGCGGTCGGGAAGCTCGTAACCAGTGAGCCTTGTCACGTTCTCTCTCTCTATCTCTTTCTCTTTCTCTCACTCACTTTTCTTCCCTCTCGCTCTCTCTTATTTAGTTGCCTAAGTATTTATACATACACACACACGCATAAAGTGCAATTCCGCGATACGTATTTAAATGCGAGAAGCTTTTTACGTGCGTCTGTGGTTTGTGTCTGTATGTGTGTAAGTTCCGCGAGCAAAATACGCGGATTTGAGTGTATGTGCGCCCGGGCGCCCCCTCGTAAGTTTCAGTGAAAGTGTCCGTTGGTGCGCGCGTATACGCGAAAACACAGTGACCCGGTCGCGAGAATTTACCGTTCTCGTCGATCGGCCAGATCGGTAAATTATGTTTCGCTGCAAAGTTTCCCTCACGATCGTGACAATTTTCGTAAAGCCCCTCTGCGCGCAATGTTAGTGCAAAAAAAAATGCGTTTAATTTAAATCAACGCGCTTGCTATTATTCGTATTTCAATTTGCTTATCGTTCGGACGAGAGAAAAAGGATTGAAATTAAAAGTCGCGCTATGGTCGACCGAGGAGCGAAAAGATTTTGCCGTGGCAAACCTTCTACGTGGTACTATCGCCGCATCTGCATCTGCCGTTGCTGCCACGTGGAATAATAGTCGGGAGACGGCTATTATGACGGAATATCTGGAACCGCACTTTGTCCGGGCACTCTGCCGCGATCCAGACAGACGAACACTCCAGGTGAGCTCATGGATTCTTCTTTTTATTTCTGCTCATCTATAGCTATACCTTTTTTACGCCATATGTATTGTGTATGCCTGTGCGTGTGTGTGTGTGTTTGTGGTCACGAATATAAAATTTGCAAAGGTCGACAATTCGTCTGCATCTGCAGGAGAACGCGCGCGTTTCTAACGGGGCACCTCTGTATAAGCTAGCGGAACTACAGTAAAACTTCGCGTAAGTTAAAAGCGTCGACTAACTCGGGAATAAAAATTCGACAAGCTAGAATTTAAAATGAGCGCACAGACGCTGGGCGATTATGTCAATTAGTGTTTGTTTTAGACTCCTTTGGAAACGGTTCTTGTGAAGCTATGCAAATTTCTGTTTCATTGTAAAGTCATGAGATAACATGTATCAAGCAATGCCACTAGAATTCTATTCAATGCAGTAGCAAAAGCAACCTTAGTAATATGTCTGATTAGGGCGATTTTTTTTTTCGTCTATTTTTTTTTTTTCAGTCCCCACCCGAAATTTTGTTGGATATGTCGAAAAAGAAATTCCCTGAAAGTTACAGCCCTTAATATCAATTCTAAGTACTTTCCTAAAGCGTGAGAAGATTTTCCATCTAAACGACACGTAAATCGAATTTTTTTATTTTTCAAATTTCTATAACTCAGCCGCATTTTATACTATCATATTGTTCTTGGTTTCGATTTACTCGGAATAAAACAATCTAAAAAAGTGCCTTCTGCGGCGAAAGTGTAAATTGTACTGGTGTGTTGGTACGGGTCACTGAAGTTGATTTTTACCCAGAGTTCTCGTTTTTTTGCTGTTATCTCCGAAACAATTAACTTTACGAAAAAAGTGTAAACGAAAAATTTGTTGGAAATTTAATTTCCTATAAAAAAGGTCCTATCGACCCAATTGCTTAGATTAATATTTCTTGAGATATTGAACTTTTTTTAAATAATTTATTCTTTTTATTATTTTATATTTCATATTTTATAAATTTCATATTACTCATAAGTTAAAGTTCAATATCTCAAGAAATATTAATCTAAGCAAGTGGGTCGATAGGATCTTTTTTGTAGGAAATTAAATTTCCAACAAATTTTTCGTTTACATTTTTTTCGTAAAGTCAATTGTTTCGGAGATAACAGCAAAAAAACGAGAATTTTGGGTAAAAATGAACTTCAGTGACCCGTACTAACTGACCAGTACAATTTACACTTTCACCGCAAAAGGCATTTTTTTAGATTGTTTTCTTCTGAGTAAATCGAAACCAAGAACAATATGATAGCATAAAATGCGGCTGAGTTATAGAAATTTGAAAAATAAATAAAAATTCGATTTACGTGTATTTCAGATGGAAAATCTTCTCACGCTTTGGGAAAGTACTTAAAATTAATATTAAGGGCTGTAACTTTCGGGGAATTTCTTTTTCGACATATCCAACAAAATTGCGGGTGGGGACTGAAAAAAAAAATTGTCGAAAAAAAAATCGCCCTTATGTGTGATATTAGAAATGTTAGTATTTTTCCCTAACGACAAACACACTTCCCGTGTACCGTTCAATTTAATCGATATTTCTGATTCGCTACCCTAAAATTTTGTTCAATGACTCGTGAACGCCGATTTAGTCGACTTGGGGGTGCACGATTTTTATTTATTTCGTGTAAAAATGAAATCGTACGGAAATTTCGAAACGAGAGATTGTTCGAAAGGCTCTTCTGGTCGTATAAAAAAATATTCACATCGGTATGTACAAAATTGTAATACGCGTTCTTAATATTTAATTTTATGTTTTAAAAAGAACATGCATCTTCTAAATTTTTTTAAATCCGTATCTGAATACTTGTTTACATGATCGTACAAGCGTTTTCAACAATCGCTCATTTGGGATGTTCAATACGATTTTTTTTTGGCATTTTAAAAATGCAGGTCCGTCCTTAATGCAATTTTCTTAATCTCACCGAGCACTCGATGATAAGCATTAAGCGAATGTCTACTCTATGAGTACATACACACTTCTAACCTCGACTAGATCGTACGTATATCGGCAAGCACCGTTTCATTCCCTGAAATCCTTTGGCCCAGCCTCGCAAGATGTTTTTTTTTCTCCGCCACCCTTTTTTCATCGTCTTTTCTCCAGACCTCCTTCTCGCTTTTTTTTTCTCTCCGCGCTACCGTGGACTCTTGGCGCGGGAGCCGCGAATCGCTTCTATACGTTTTTATTTTTTACCACTCGAGTTCTGTGGTGAAGGCCATACACACACACAAAGCCTCGCGCATACACACACGCATAGATGGCAGAAGTGAAAATCCTCCGTTGCACACCAGACTTGGGGGTTTACTCAACCCCAATGTTTCCCGCCATAGCCCGCGCGACGAAGAGGAGTATGGCCTTTACTCTCGAGACTAATTAGCAATTTGCGGAAACTACACCACCGCGCGGCGGCACCGTCAATTATCTCGCTATGGTTCGAAGTGATATCGACGATACCATCTACATTTGTAGATAATCGCGTCTTATACAGATGGTACAGATCGTTGATGGTTTGTACAGAATGCTCGTCGCAGGATCTCGGAATACGCTGTTGTCGATGGGTATCGATATATATATGTGTTCCGTGGGAGGGCAGATAACCAGCCAGTTGAATATACACACACGATGATTGTACGAGCGATTCACGAGCAAACATCAACTATGAATTAAGCCAGATGGACCTAAGTGATCATGGATTTTGGTGCTTTGAATTGTCACGGCAGGAGCATGACGAATCGTTTGGTTCCAGCACCAAATGAATGTTGCATAGCCTCAATGTTACCTCATGAATGTAATTAATTTTCAGTTCAGTTTTTATCGTGGTCAGCGATGGATTTCGTTTGCAATGTTCACCCGCGATCAATAACAACTGGGCGGATCAAAATTTTCATTTAAATCAATAGAGATTGAAATTTGTCGAATTGAGCAAAAGTTCCTAAGGAATTATCATTCCTATAGTTTGTACGTTCGCCAAACTTGCAGCAAAAGCCCAATTGCACTTACAATCATTTTTATCTGGATCGTCCATTTGGGGTTGTTGAATATTCTACCTACTTATCCGCGTAACGTTTCTTTTTTACTTTATGGACGTTTTTGTTCATCCATTTTTTTTTCTTTTCATTGTTCGTCCAATTCGTGAGCGTGTGACAACGCAAACAAACGACAGGATGCAACCGTATCACCCTCCGCCAAACTTGCAGCAAAAGCCCAATTGTACTTACGATCATTTTTATGTGGATCGTCCATTTGGGGTTGTTGAATATCCCACCTAATTATCCGCGTAACGTTTCTTTTTTACTTTATGGACGTTTTTGTACATCCATTTTTTTTTCTTTTCATTGACCGTCCAATTCGTGAGCGTGTGACAACGCAAACAAACGACAGGATGCAACCGTATCGCGCAACCCTCCGCCAAACTTGCAGCAAAAGCCCAATTGTACTTACAATCATTTTTATCTGGATCGTCCATTTGGGGTTGTTGAATATCCCACCTAATTATCCGCGTAACATTTCTTTTTTACTTTATGGACGTTTTTCTACATCCATTTTTTCTTCTTTTCATTGATCGTCCAATTCGTGAGCGTGTGACAACGCAAACAAACGGATAGGACGCAACCGTATCGCGCTTCTATTGACATTTGTTGATACGCTCGGCATGACAAAGAATGAAGCGTATTGCGAGTATTAAAAAAAGGAGAAAAAGAAAAACGATGCACACTCTGTTGCAGGGGAGGAGGAGCACGCGAGCAAGTTTGCCAATGCATTTACTCCATTCGTTCGTTTTTTTTCCTCTCACAACGATGAATGAAGGGAGTAAACGCGCGCGCCCGCTCGTTTTCTACTGTCACTGTATAATAGTGCTTGTATATAGGCTGGTAAACGCTATTTTATATTCTCGTCGCGTCGAAAGATCGCGTATACGTCGCGATGAACTACCGATAAGCTCAGGGTGCCACGCTCGCGAGATATGAAAATGCGCCTTTATGATAATGAAGCACACCTTTTATGATAATGTAACGATTGCACGCTGCTGTCTTGTTAACCCAAACAAATTCTTCAGACGGGCAATCATGAGTACGCAATTTTCACCGATGCGACGCTGAGATTGTACTTTGGAAAAAGTAACGGCAAGTGAATCGTACTAATCACCGTTCACAAAGTGATCGTACATTTTGGAAAAAATTACGGAAAAATTGAACTTCATTGTCGTGTCCCGTGGAAAAGCAATTTGCACTCCCGAGTATGAAAGAAAATTGTGGCGGAAACCTCGTATCCCCGACGCGTTAATATTGTGTCAGAGTGATATTCACGATGAGACG